>VWYP01026629.1:0-44792 GCA_013400435.1 Pycnonotus jocosus
ATTTAGTCATCTAAACTAGTAATTAGTAAGTAGTGACATTCAGTGGCTGATTGAAAGAAACATTTTTCAGATAGTCAAAGGGGATGTAACCAATCATTAGGTACAGGACTGCAGTTCTGAATATAATCTCACAGGAATGTAATGAAAGTATCAGTTAATGCCTCAATCAATAATGATGTGGATTGCAGATTTTAGGACAAAAGTCATCAATATATTTTATGGTCTAATGAAAAATTTTTCATCTTTCAAGAAATCAAAAGGAAATGGATGGAACAGTGTTTTATTCACAATAAAAAACAGAATTGGTGGGGCTTTATAAGAGAAGATTTTCAGCTATTAATTATGTATTTCTACAATGCTAAAATTAGTTGGCACTGCATAATCCTAATTAAATTCAAGGCCAACTCAAGCAATTCTAACTAAAGAATTGCATGACCACAGTTCATAGCCAAACGCATAGTTTTTCATATATTATCTGTCTAAGCCTCAGCTTTGGCCATAGGCATAAAATGGATTGGTATTCTCAAGAATCTGTGATGAGAGAGATGTATTTTGATGCATACACTACTATAGTAAAAAGGAAGAAGTCAGTAGGCAACAGGAAATAATTTGTATGTTTATGTGGCATGTTTAAATAACTCACACTTTTAGTGTGTGTTAGATTTTGTGGTAATTCTGGCCTTTTTAATAATCAGGATTACCTATATAAAATTGAACAAGTGTGTAATATCCCATTATCCTATTGATACCCCAGCCAATTGTAGTCCTAGGAACTGGAAAGGGGACAAGCAAAAATGATGGCATTTTCAGTCCACTGGACTATGACTTACATTGATTTTATTCTCTTGCAATGTATATTGGCACAGCATGACTATGTATGGAGACACATGAACATTTCATTTCAGCTAATGTATCAAAACAAATTGGCATTCAATGTGCATTCCTGCACAATTCTTTCCGTAGTTTCACTTCTTGACATTCACCTACTATGAGTTTCGTTTACCATTTCCCTGCCACAGCAATAGTCTTGTAAGGTTCCTGCAAATCTTCAGCCACTGTCTTCATATCTACTAGTTTCAACATATCATTGCATTATGTTCCCTTCTTCAAGAATTTGGCTGCAGTTTCAATATCAGTAGAAGTGAAGGTCTTTGTGTATCATGCCAGCTCTGTCACTTTTCCCATGCTAGTCCACAATAACTGAACAAAACTGTGGGACATATCCTATTCCCCCATGAACATTACAAGCATTTGTAATTAATCTAACTTGGACACGAAGACTTTTTTTAGCCAAAGATAAAACCTCCAGATATCAACTTGTTCCTTAATTTTAGACATCTGTATGATGGTTCAAGTTTTCTGGCATGATTTCTTGGAATCACCTGTAATATCCACTGAGCATGGATGAACACTGGGTTGTTAGCAGTTTGAGGGTCATCATGTGAGATGAGTCCTATTTCAGCTGGGATTCTCTGTTCTTTTAATTGGTCTATAGGATGGTAAAATGTTAGATTTGAATTCTCTTCCATGTAGAACATTTCATTTTCAGACCTTTCTGGGGTGTTGCTAGTACATTCAAATATTGTATTGGTTTCTGCAGACTCCACAGTTTATTTATTGGGCTACAGCTCGATTTTTGGTGACAAACTGCCTGATGAAATAGATCACAATTTTTCATTACAAGTAGAAGCCACTACTCATCTGAAGTGTTAAGTGAAGGCTATATCCAATTCACAGAAGAACTGAACTGAAATATAAGCCAGTTTGTTTTTAAAAACGAGATCAATAAAAAGTAGCATTTCAAAGTCAAAAATCATCATGTGATCTATCCTTAGAATTCCTACTAAGTGTAAGTAATTCAATTATTTTAAAAGGCTTGATTTAAATTCAACAACTAGCAAAATGAGAATGTTAAATAGCTCTAAGAACTGGTCAGAGCTCCTATAGTCTTTACGAATTAGTTTTCACCAAGACAGAGGAAAAATGCATACATTTATCTTAACGGAGTTAAATTTCTTGTTCAACCAGACAACTGCAATGATGCTGAATAAGACAATGCATGACAAGACAATTTATCTGTTATTTATAGGCATAGAGTGAACCTCACTCTATGCCTATAAATAAAAACACAGTTAGTATTAAATTGTTATTATCTTTAATAATAACCCAGTAATTATTAAATTGTCTGTTTAATTTCTTTCTAAGGACCTTCATCAGTTCATGCCAGATAGAAATTAATCAACACATTTGTAATTTGAAATGAGTTTTGAAAGCCATTGTGTGTTTATTTCCACAAGTTTTATTTCCATTCTTAACTGATATTTTTTCTATCTGGTGGTGTTCAAAAAGTGGGAAATAAAAAACCTTTAGAAATTAGAGGGAAAACCAACTCAGACACAATATTATGTCTCAGGTACCTTGGGCCTTGAGAAAACAGTTAAATCAAGGAAAAAATGTTACTGAATTTTAAAAAAAAATACAGATGATGTTAGAGGAGACAAAATCCAATTTTAAATTAGCTTGTGTAATTCTCCTTCGACTCAGCAAAGTCACAGCTTAGATGATGCCTTGCTTCTAGTTGCCTTTAGCCTAAAGGTGGAAGTTAGAGGAGGTATTTCTCTTCATAATGGCTAGTAGCTTCATTTCCAGAGAGCTAGGCAAACATTAGAAAGTAATCTTTTTCAAGAGAAGGCTTGGCAAGTAGAAACATTTGCTAAGGATTGCTGAGCAGGCAGGTCATACCTGAATGTTTTGATCAGAAATCATGCCGAAAGAGGTTGGTGGCTGAGTAGCAACTAGGAAGGAAATATACTTGTACTGTTCTCATTATTCTCTGTGTGTCCATTATGGTTTAATCATGATCTGAACAGTGTGGCCATTCTCGTAGGATTTTTAATATGCAACTGAAATATATAATTACAGAAGGAGTAATGACCAAACAAGCAAATAGGTCCACTATAAGGTCTTAAAAGCTCTAAGCTAAAAATTTAGAGCTCCAGACTCACTTCCTTATTTAATTATAAGCTTTGAATGTGCTCATGTGCAAATCACTGAACTTATCTCCCAGTCCAGCTTCCTATTTTTTGAAAAGAAACAATGCTTCTACATATCATCAAGAGAAGACACAAGAGAAAAATGCAGTACTTCTGCCTGTCTGCAGACTGAATTGTGTTTCTGAGTAGCTTCCACAGCCTGGATTTGGAGACTCTGCACATATGTCCATGTTGATTGATCAGAACTATACAGGGACCTGAGATTTTACAAGGCTGATTTCTTTCTCCTGTTCTTTCCTTCTTTTCTTTGCTCCATCCTTACAAGATAACACAGCTTTACACTGTTTCACAAGTGTCTAAAAAAGATGGTTTAGAAAGCGGAAACACATTTAGAAATAGTCTATTTACTAACAAAATCATATTTAAATTGACTTTAACATGGATTTTTTCAGTGTCACCAGAGCCAGCCAATGCCAATGCATCACATCTCCTGATGCTGACATGAAGTGGACATGAAGATTTATAGCTGTCTCATGTGTCTACTTAGTATGATCACCACATTTATATACAAAATTTGAACTGCTGAAAAAAAATTCAGACAGAGAGAACGGGGGAATTCATGAATTGCCCAATCCAGCAGCTAATTAAGAGCTGCAATGGAGTTTCACAGAATGCATCTTTCATACAGGTATTTTTAGTAGGCAATGGAAAAGTGCTTCCAGGGTTTTCAGACACTATTAATCATTACCTGAGGCAGGAGGAATGGAAAGACTGTTAGACTGAAACCTTTTGGAATCATTTATGTCCTTAATGAAAAGTTTAGCATGACTTATTATCAGAATGCTTGTCCCTCCATGAAACAAAATATAGACAGATGTTTATTTGAGTCTAATTTTGCATTATCAAATATCACCTAACCCTTTTAAACACTGAAATGTTACTATTAGCACTTTGTTCAGAGCAGCACTAAACATCAAAAGTAAGAGAGAACAGAAAGAGAAGAAAGGTCATAGCCTGCTTAGGCCCTGGTTTCCCTATGTCATGAACTTTCAAGCCTAATATCCTTGATCTCATCAACTAAGGACCATCACAGATCATACACATCAGTGCTAACTAGAAAGGAGTTCTGTGACTGTGTACTAACTGCTAATTTAGGTTGGATTTGATAAGGACAAATTGGTTTAGGTACATAGTGATAATGATTGGTAGTTACTGTCATTTTGTATTCTTACTGAATATTGACACAGTAAAGTGGTCTTGAGGTTTAAAGCAGACATTATCTATCCATCTTTTAAGGATGCTTGTCAGAACCACCTCTAATTTCCTAAAAATATCTGGCTTGAAATGTTCCTGCAAGTGAAAGTAATGAGGCTGCATAAGAAACAACTTCACCAGCACTGTTTGTGTTGATGCACTGTTGTGCACCTTTTGAGTTGGTTTTCCCAGCTCTCATTTTTTATCTTGGACTTTTTTCCATGTCTTGTCCGCAAAGTAGGAGCAAGAGTCTTCATTTCCTGCACTGTAAAGCCCAAAAAGTCAACACAGTTTATTTTCCTCTTTTATAAATTTTGAATAAGATGTACACCACAAAAGATTGATCACAGGATGTAAATACTTTTGACAATTAAAAAGAAAGATTCATAATAGGATGCCACAAAGTAAAGCTCATAACAACCAGTGTTTTGAACAGATTCCACATCACTGCTTTCTCCACATTTGAAACATGAGACAGTCTCTATTGAACATCTGCATTCTGAGACTCTAAATACCATTAAACTAAACAGTTTTAAATAGAGTTAACTTGAAATGACATGAGCAAATATGTCTTTTTTAGTGCACATTTCAGCTATGGGATTCAAACTTGTGAGAGATAGAAATTGTCTGCTTCATTGCATCATGGGAAGTAGATTATCTAACCCATTCAAACTGTAATAGAAAACTATGATTTACACAATAAAACCCCTAAACTATCTAATGATGGAAAATACCTCTTGCCACCATCATGCTAATTAAAGTGTCATTGAGGTTAGGAAATGTTCTTTGTACTGTGATGAGAGAAGATGCAGGCAAATGGAATTTCCTTTCTGATGGTGCTCAGTAAAAGATAATTGACCACTTGTTATTCCTAGGTGTCATGTAATAATACAACAAGAAAAACCCAGTCTTTAATAACTACAGTGTAAGCAGAGAAAGATTTCACCAAAAAAGAAGATATGGAAAGTTTAAAAAAAATCATAAGGGAGAAAATATCCTCTCCTCAGTCAGAAATGTCAAAGGACCTGAAACTGATCCCTGCATTTTCTAAGGCCAGATGTCCATTGAAGTGATTTGATACTTTATTTCTAAGATAAAAGAGTTCCAGCTGGCATCACAGAAGAGGGCACTTAAACCTTTTTTCTCAAATGCAAACTGCTATTTTTTTTTCACCATATAATGTAATGAATGAAGTGAGTGGACTCTACAGTAATTTGAGCAACTTTTTTCCTTCTTTTTTTTTGTTTGTTTGTTTGTTTTGTTGGTTGCTTGCTTGCTTGCTTGCTTGGTTTGGTGGGGTTTTTTTGTTTGTCCTTGCCTCTCACATTTAGAGCATATGTTCATTCTTTAACATGAGTTTTTGATTTTTCCTTGTGTGACAATGATGTATCCACTTGCCATCTCACTGGAGCAAGGTCTCTTCTCATACTGTATGTTTGTTCACTAGCAAGAAAAATATGAAACTGTAGGAGCTATGGTAACACAGATAAACAGGCACAGTCCTGCCTTCCATCCAGTTATATTTCCTTCTGTGCATATTGGGGATTCATACCAGCAGAAAAAGAGATGAGGCCACAGGAGGCACTGAGGCCCAGCAATAGGTTTATATTCCCAGTTACAGATATCACATGTGATCTAGACATTGTCTACACATTCCCACCATGTAATATAAAATTTGTAGATTCTTTATGCCTGTTGTTTGGCCAGCTGGCTATTAATGAATTGAATTTACTGTCAATATCTTGAGAGAAGAGAGTATTTTCAGTCATATCTACTCCATCTCTTTTTTGAGGGAGAAGAATTCAAACACACTTATTTGATAGGGTTTTTTTTTTTTAAGGTTCTCATAAAAAAATCATTTACTACTCCTCTGTAGGCTGAAAACAAGCAAATCAGTTTAAGTACCTCACTATATTGCCTAATAATATACATTTTCATCTAAAAAAAAAGAAATAACCCGATGTATGATTCCAAAATTGGATATGAAAACACATTTTGTCAAGATCTGAAAATAGATACTTCAGGGAATGGACAGTTAGCAAAGGTATACATTCACATATAGTCCACTGAATTGCTGTATTTTCAAATAATAATTACAAGAAAAAGATAAATCTGTGGGAAAAGAAGTTAAACTTGTTCAGAGATCACTAATTCTTTCTATGTGGACTCATTAAAGCTGACAATATCTGGCAGAACTGGTGAGGCTGCCTCTAGATTGAGTATGTAAGACTGTAACAAACCTCACTGATCAGCAGAACTGTCCCTCTCCTTCCTAAGCCAGTGGACAGAATTGGCCGTTGATATTTTATACTCCATCAATACTTAGGTAGGTGTTCCTAGAGAGCTGTATTATAGTGGCATTGTTTTATTGGACTGGTGCATTTATCTTCCTTTGAGGACCAGCTATGAAATCTAGGTGCAATACCCTGTATAGACAAAAAGATAAGCCTAAACTGTAACTTTAATGCATTTCTAGAAATGAAAGAAAAGTAGCTATACTAACTCATAGGCAAAATTAACATGTAACTTAGCTTGTCCTGTGCAAGCAATTATGCTTTGCAGGAGTGGGGTGACAGAAAAGTCAACCCCTAAATTTCATCAGTGGCTGTCTAAGAAAACTTTTTACCATAAATGTTTTAGAAATACTTGTTTCTGCATTGTCCAGATCCTCAAAACTGGACAGGACATAGACTCCCTTGATGCATTGTGATCCCTGATTTTTAACAACATTTTTGTCACTCTGGCAACAAGCATGGGTAAGAGCTGCCAGAAAGGGCAGTACTGCAGAAGAGATGCAGCAGGGTCTAAAAGTCACCTTTACAGTCCTCTTAAATCAACTCTAGCGAAAGCTGGCTGGCTGTGGCTGGAGACTCAGTGCCAACACAATTTTGCATGGAAAATTTGAAGAGATGGAAAAGTCTGGAAAGCAGTTCTTGCTGAAAATTCTTTTCTAGGTATATTTATATAATTCTGTGTCAAAATTCCTTATTTCTATTTGTGATTGTAATTAGTCACTTATATCAATAATCTTCCTTACAGAGATTGTCTCCAGGTACTTTCTGTGAATTCCAGTGGTCACTGTGGAATTTTTAGCACCAACTTCAGGCAATCATGAGCTATCCAGTGTGTTAAAAGTGAAAAAAGATAGTATTTTGGCTAAAATAAATGTGTTTATGTTTTACAAGGTAGCTTTTTTCAAAAATGCATTGCAGTAACATAACCTTTTTTCAAAGTCTTCTTTCCCTCCCCCCATTTAAACACATAATATGATGCAACAATGAAGTAATTGCATGATGAATAGATGGAAGGAGGATTTAAGTCTCTTTTTAGGGAGAAAAAAAAAGAGGGAAAAAAAGAGAGAAAAAAAAGGCAGATATTTCTAATTATCTGGAGAAAAAAAACCCAAACAGCTACTGTGATAATACGGAAGTGAATCACACCCTTTAAGTGTTGACATAACATACACCCATCAAAGATGAGGGCTATACTTTCATTCTAACATATATTTTTTCTGAGCAAGCTCATGCTGGATGAGATGCTGCTTTTCAGCTATAAACTGTGATAGTTTGATTTTTTTTTTTTTTGATACTTAATTGCTTTGAGATCCAAAGATACACATGGAGTGCTACAATTTATATATGATAAAATTTTAATGCTATGCATTGACACACAGACTAAATAAGAATGTGAACTGTATCTCTAATAAGGGGCAAAGCTGAACTGATCATTAAAAGCAAAACCAAAAATCCTCAGAGTTTCTGAGAGTCAGAAAGCTGGTAGTACCAGGAATGTTAGATGTCTCATTCTCAAGGAGATTTATATTTGTGCTGGGAGGCATAAAATACAGAAATTGTTCAAGAGGGATCATTTCCCTGACACTCTCTAGGAGCTCTCATCTGAAGATGTTGTTTATAGGAAGAGAATATTCATTATTTTCATTAAATTGCAGTAAATGTATGTATTCCAGAAACCTACAGTCCCCAAAGAAATTTTTACCATCTAATTTGGCCAGCCACATAATCTCAGGAAACAAGGTTAGTAAGGCATTATAAAAATGCTGATGAGTTTCAAGTGAATCTCAACTTGGCAATCATCACAAAAACTATTAGTATTCAAAAATTATATGACATCAAATTAATGTCCTTTCTCCTTCTCTTTCACCTTTATCCAGTGTATCCAGTGTATCTTCAGCATTAGGGATTCTAAACCCTACATGCAGATCAACATTCTTCTGGTAATAAAAACAAGCATTTTGAATAGCTTTTAGGATCCAATTAAATGTTTGTTTTCTATTGGAATTGTTTTGACAGTTAGGATTCTCTCTGTAAACTCATTCTCTGGCAAGGGCAAGAATTCATCTCATATTAAACAGTAAAACCTATAAATCCAAACTACTTATTTGGATCTGCTAAGCTTTCATCTACACTGTTAAGATTTTAAATCAACATTCAGGATTTTATTATGTTTCTGTCCTTCAAACAGGACATTTAAGATGCTGTCAGTCTGAGGCAACTTCTTGCTGAAGGTATTTACTTCTACTATGACCATAATTGACAGTAAAGTAATTGAAGATGTTTACACAGGTAGAGGACACCAGCTTCTAATCCACCCAAAAAGTAACATTCATGAATGCAAGGAAAGTTCCAAACTCTCTTTTTACATAAAGTAGTTACATGACTGTAGCAGGTTCCTGTTTTCTGTAAGTTAAAAGGAATTATTTAAAAACACAAAGAATTCTTTTCTTCATGGTACATTGCCATTGCTATTGTTCCATTATTTACCCTCTAAGCCATCATAAGCAGAATTTATGGTAGATTCTTCTGCCAAGAAAGACTGGGTTGTGCTAGGCACTGAATAAACATTCTCAGGGAGTGTATTATCCAAAGGGAAAAGAAATGGGGAGCCAAATACAGGCTGCAAAGAACCAATTGGTTGATCAAGAGACTTGGAAAGATTTAAATTCAGAGGGTCAGGGGTATCAACTAAAAGCTGCCATGTGCTTGGTCTTGCAATCAATTTTATGCATTGCTGGATAAGTACATTTTAAAGGCACTTCTTCGAAAAGAATGAATAGCAATTACCAGGTGACACATTTTTGGCTTTAAAATGCATTTTTGAGCAATAAAGACTGAAAATTAAAGATTTTTTTTTTTAAGAAATTAAAAAAAAATTAAAGAATTTGAGTTTAATTAGTAAGATTATTTAAATCAAGATAATCCTGGGGAAAAGATGAAAGTAAGTTACATCATATTTGCAAAATCTACATAAGTTGGTTGTTATTGTTTAGCCTTATTATTTGTAATAGGTTTAGTTCTTATTTAGGTGAGGTTTTTTCAGTTGACTAAATTTAGATTGAAAACCTAACTAATTATGCTTTTTTTTTTTTCTATCAGAAAATAAAATTTAAAAAAATCCTTGAAAATGAATCAAAATCTTTCAGTATAGTTCACTTTTATAAAACGATCAAGAGTAAATTTCTTTCAACTTTTTCTTCCTGTGGGAAAGCTGAAATATTGTTGCTGTTTCTCCCAAAAGAATTTCAACCAAGGTAATTTTAATGTGTAGCTTCACCTGTGAACCTAAACCAATACTTTGTTTCAATTTTTTTGCACTACTTGCTCCATGAATCTGATATTCTATTTATTGCCAGACATTCTGTATCATTAAGTAAAACTGATTTCTTTTCAGTGTCTTGTGGTTTGTTCAGCTAGCCCAAAGCTGAAAAACTCAGATACACAAATAAATAGTGTATCTCTGAGGTACACCTTATTTCAGAGAAAAGAAAGGAAAAAATTCAATTCCAAATGGAATTAATTCCTTACTTTCCCAAAGCACAGTTGCATAGGATCATTCAATTTGATCAGAGTTATCAAAAAAAATTATTTAGCTCTACCAATCATCAGATTTTTTTGTATGACTTTTTCTCGCCCTTTTCTTTTTTCATCTCAGTTTACTTTGACTGATCTTTTTTTGTGAGGTTTGTCTCTCAGCTGGTTTCTTAATATCCCATGAATTTATACCACAGTCTATAGCACAATCAAAAATCAAGTACATCTAAATCTTTCTGTCAAGGAAAGATGAATTCATAAAAATGTAATTACATCCAGTCTGAAAAAAATGCCCTGAATTACATCCAGTCTGAAAAAAATGCCCTGAAGTACCTTCCATCCCTGAGAGCTGAATTTCTGCATGACAAGCTACAAGTAGATATTTCTGAATAGCAGCAGCAGAAAAAAAAATCCCACAATAAAACCTAGACAAAAAAATCTGTGGCTGTTCTATGAAATTACAGTGACAAATTTCTTTGTATTAGATAAACAATTTCCAAACATTATCTCTTTTTAATACATGCTATCTACTTAACAAAAGGAAACTAAGCATTGATTTCTCAGTGTATGTCTGGAAATAGATAAGGCAGCAATTTGGATAGAAAGAGATTTGACCCGGAAAAAACTCAAGAAATTCTGTAATATCTTAAAGAATCCATTCCCTTTTCTTAGCTTTCTTGTGGTGAGATTTCACTATACAAAAATTATTTTCCTTTGACCGATGAAACTTATGCTCCTAATGCCTTAGCTTCTAGCAAAATCCACTATGAAGCAAGTTCCATGAAGCAGCTTTGACAAATTCAATTCAATTGTTGCAGCAATTTTTTGCTTAGCCAACAAAAAAACTCTTTCTTCATTTGTCTTTTATCCTGGTAAACATCATTTGTCAAACACATTTTTGACTGCAGCAGCAATGGTACAGAAAGATGCAAAGATACTGGAGGTCCTTATGGTATGGACAGATGTGCTTTTACCAGGCTGATTGAACAAATGTGGTCTGAAGTGTAATGCAGCTTGGCAACATATTATAAAACAAAGCTTTATTAATACCACAAGAAAGATGAGTAACAACGTGCCCACTCAACCACCCACAGCAAACACGTAATCATAAGTCATGCCGAGGCTCCAGTGGGGTGACTGGGACACTGGCTCACCTGGCAGCAGCAGCCAACCATCAAAATGCCTGTAGAATGTGAGTAAGAGCTGTGCTGCACCTTGGCTCGACCAACACTAGAGCAGTATGAGGGAATTATGCCTGTATAGCATGGGAAGCACATGGCCTGTGTTACTGCCAATGTCAGTCTGGGCAGGCTGTCAGGAGGAAAGGGGTCAGCAGCCATGCATGGCCCTCCTTGAGGGATAAAAGTTCTTCAACAACTAAAGATTAGAGTTGTGTGACCTCTAGAATTAGTGCTCTTGAACAAGGTAAGGTTTGATGCCTTTCAAATCTGGCAGCTCTGACAGGTCTAAACTCCTTTTGGTCTTTCGCACAGCAAAGAAGGATCAGCAGGCTGTGCAGGGTATTGTCCTGCAGATCTTCATCATTTTAGGTAAATATTCTACTTAGGGTAGAAAATGGACTTATAGATATTCATGTCTTCTTTTCTTGACCGCTTAATTCAGGAGAATCCCAGTTCACTAAAAATATGCAGAAAGATTTCTGTAAGGAATAAGACCTGGAATACGTGAGAGCTGGAATACACATACCTACCTTCATGCTCCTTACAGAAATCTGGGCATACATTCTGATATTTTGTCTATGTTATTATAACAATACATCATAGCATTCACATCATGCATTAAAATCCTTCCTGAAAGTTATTGTAAGCAGTGTCACTGATGTGAAAATTATCACATAACAGTGCAGGTATATGGATTAGCTTGATTAAAATGTTCTTGTAATATTCATCTAATTTGTTATGGTGAAGGAATTTTTATATTTCAGCTATATAGCTCTGGACATTTCTGGGCAAAATTCTCTGAAGGAGGAGAAACTTCATAAAACTTTTATTCTACCCAAGACAGAGATCCAGTTTCTAGAGATTTCTCGAGTTAAACTCCTGATTACTGATGGGTTGGGCATGAGTCTGTAAGAGTGGTCACCTTGGTAACACAGGTGTGCTTCAGCACTGTTACTGCTGTGGCCAAGACTTTTCAGTTTCCTGTCCAAAAATTATCACTGTCTTTGTGAAAGAGAAAACAAAGTTTTTCCATGTAGGTAAAGCGGACAATGTTTTTGATACATAATGCTGTTTGCATTGATAAATGTTCATATAAATATGTTTTATATATATTGCTTCAACTCTGAGGGAAAAAAAATGGTACATTTGCTGAAGAAACAGGATTGAGTCCTTCATTTTAGGTCTGGATTCAGACACTTCAAGTGATTGTACATGCTTTTCAGGTTGATTGCTGTTCTGTTCCTATTCCTATTTTCAAGAGTATCATTTAGAAGACACCAGCATGAAGAAATAAATGTTAGAGGATCAGAAACAAATTCACTTTCTCTTCTGTTAAATGCAAAAGAGTAGCTGTAATGCAGAGATTGGAAAGTGATGAAAAACAGTCAGGTACATAAAGATATGTCTTTCACTGGAGAAAACTCTGTGTTACATTGATAATTATTCTATATAATAAAACTTACACGGTTAAATAAAAAGATAATTCATACAGAAACATCATTAGTAGTTGAACATCCTTACTTCAAGGTAGAAAGCAGCTGCAGGCTAAACTAATTTTTTCAATAGCAGTGCTTTAATTCCAGAGAAATGTGAGTGATGTGTGGAATTGTTTGTTCCTTTTCAACTTCAACATAACTGAGTTCAAAATTGGATTTCTATGTCCAGCAATAGGTCCACAAATACATAAATCACCAAAGGTTTTTGTTGTTTCCAATATTTGTGGGCTAAACACCTGAGAAAATATTTGTGTTTTTTCTAAATATTAAACATTTATGTTCACTGAAATTTGACATCTGTTATCTGTATTATGCTGTGTGTATATGACAACTTCCATTTAGGGCTAAGAAAAGTCCTAGTGTGCCAGGATCACTTTAAAAAGTTAGAGGGTAAACAAAGCAAGAATGAAAAGTTCACATTCCATTCTACATTTTAAAGACATCATTCAATATGCGAAAATGCTTCACGTAAGTACAGCCACAAAAGGCTATTGTTGAGGTCATACTTCTGGGTGTGCAAAGATTTGAGGATATCATGATTCTGAAAGGGACTAGGAAGAGAACCGAATGAAAGCAGTGTTTTTAGAATCCTTAACATACAGCATTTTCATTTTCTATGTTTTTGTACTTCAGATACCTATGCTCCTTACTGATTTGTATTGTCACATGAGATTACTATCAGCTAAGGTATATTATTTTTCTTAGATGCAAAAAGTAGTGTGAGAGATGTCAGAACATTATAGAATGTGCAGAGTTAAACATAGAAACATGGATCACACTATCTTTTCAGTGGCAGTGAAATAACAAGATTTTTAATTACTACAGCCTGAAAGTTGCATATAAAAAGTGATAATTTCAGAGTCTGGGTTTTAACAAGCACATATTTCAATTCTTGGATGATGGCATCATAAAGGTATTTTCAGTTATATTTTATTTATTCATTCCTGTTTTGGCTAGGGGGTGGGTTTACATCACAGATATATCTGTCCAGAATTTTAAGTGACAGGTTTTGGGGGTTGTCTTTTTTACACTATAAAAAAATTGTGGGTCTGATTTATAAGCAGAACATAAATCAACAAAATTCAGAGCTCTACATTTCAAGGCTTGAGTTTGATTTTCATTTTGTTTTAAATGACCTTTGCTAGCTTATTTCTCAGAAATTAATTGGCTCATTTGCTGTTCAATCCATTTAAAATGAAGTTTGTTTAGACATGTCTACAATATAACCAAAGTAAAATATATTGGTAAAAAAATTATATGTGCATAGTCACAGCAAGATCAGTTGGAATGTATGATAAACAGTCAGTTACAGGTTTTGTTAATTATTAGAATTTTTGAGGTCACAGGATGAATAAAAATGGAATTTTTTAAAAAAAATGCTGAGAATCTTAACTATAAGCATCCACTGTCTAAAGCCAGGATTCAGCCTTTCTTCCCTTTTCTCTCCTATTTACCTTCATTGCATATTGGAAGCAATTTGAACTCAGATTTTACAAAACCGAAGAAAACTGCCTTCTCACAGAAGATATTTTATTACTTAAATAATGAGCTTCATGTCCAATAAGAATCGAAGGTAACAATTATTTCAGGAATGTCTTAAACAAAACAAATAAACAAAATTACAGAAACGAGAAAACTGCCCTTGGTGAAATAATCAGTTAAATGACAATGATAAAAATGTGCTGATAATGAAATGCAGCATTTTTTAGAAAAATCTGAAGGTGGTTTTTTGGGTTTTTTTTCACTGTGATAAATATGTTTCATATTGAGAATACAAGAAATACATGTACATTTATAGTTTTCAAACTTTGCTAGTAAGAAAACAACAGGAATGTTAAAATCATAAAGAATCGTAAAGAAGGAGTCAAATCCCAGATGGGAAGAAGATGAAGAGGTGCCTTAGTCTTTGGCTGAACTTCTTTTGCAAGGCCATGGTGATGGACTATGATATACTAGAATATCTTTGTCATTCATGAAAAGCATGGGGGGTGGAGCATTCAAACAGTTAATGTGAGCAAAGGCACCCATGCTGAAGCAAGCAGATGTTGAAGCAGCTGTGATCTAAGTGAGAAGCTTGAACAGAGAGAAACAAAAGTGATGAGGACCCTTTGCTCCCAAGGAAGAAGAAGAAAACCTCTGTTCCCAGAGATGAAGATAATTTTAGAGATAAATGAAGACAACCTTTGCTTTTGAAGAAGGCATCCTTAAAATAGTACCCTGTAAGTGGGCATGACCTATGAAAGCAGCTGTGGGAAGGCTGAAAGGATGTGAGGGACTTTCACACTGCGAACAGATTTTCCTTTCCCGGGTGGCTGATTCGCTGTGACATTGAAGCCATGAGAGAACTGTTCCTGTGGAGAAGTCTCCATGGCATGGCAAGAGAGACTCCTCTGCCTAACTGAACTGACGAAAGACTATTTTATAGGAGATAAACTGACTGACAATACCAGGTTTTTGTGGTTTTATGTTGTCAGTGGGTAAGAAAAGAGGGTATGGGGGGAGGAGAACTGTTCTCCTCCTCAGAAGTTTTATTCTAATTTCCTATTATTTTTCTTTTAATTCTGCTNTTTGTCATTCATGAAAAGCATGGGGGGTGGAGCATTCAAACAGTTAATGTGAGCAAAGGCACCCATGCTGAAGCAAGCAGATGTTGAAGCAGCTGTGATCTAAGTGAGAAGCTTGAACAGAGAGAAACAAAAGTGATGAGGACCCTTTGCTCCCAAGGAAGAAGAAGAAAACCTCTGTTCCCAGAGATGAAGATAATTTTAGAGATAAATGAAGACAACCTTTGCTTTTGAAGAAGGCATCCTTAAAATAGTACCCTGTAAGTGGGCATGACCTATGAAAGCAGCTGTGGGAAGGCTGAAAGGATGTGAGGGACTTTCACACTGCGAACAGATTTTCCTTTCCCGGGTGGCTGATTCGCTGTGACATTGAAGCCATGAGAGAACTGTTCCTGTGGAGAAGTCTCCATGGCATGGCAAGAGAGACTCCTCTGCCTAACTGAACTGACGAAAGACTATTTTATAGGAGATAAACTGACTGACAATACCAGGTTTTTGTGGTTTTATGTTGTCAGTGGGTAAGAAAAGAGGGTATGGGGGGAGGAGAACTGTTCTCCTCCTCAGAAGTTTTATTCTAATTTCCTATTATTTTTCTTTTAATTCTGCTGATAAAGTTTTCTTTATACCCTTTAAAGTTTGAGCCCGCTTTGCTCTCCTATTAATTCATATCTTGAAGCAGAAAATGAATAATTCTAGTGGGTGCCTTTGTCTAGAATTAGACCCACTAAATTTAATTGCTGCATTGGCCAGGAAACTCAGATTGGAGAACCAAAACCACTACATTCAGTTTCTAGTCTAACGAATGAGAATTATTCTAAAGAGCAGCTAGTGCGTGGATCTTGGGCATTGAAAAAAGAAACTTTTTTTTTTTTTTTTCTGAGAAATCATTTTTCTTGCTTGTAGAGCAATTCAAGGTTGGAGTGAAAGAGTATGCAGCTTCTCATGACATCAAATATATTTTTTTCTCAGTGATTAAACTTTTTTGGAGATTTTTTTCCCATTTTTGCATGAACAGATGAAAAATCCATTGACAACCTAGAATCGAGTAATATTTCTTCTACTAAGCTTGTAACCTTTTTCCATTCCCATCCTCCTTATGAAACTGCCACAATCTCATTAAGCTCTAGCATTTAATATGTAACTACTATGTTACAATGTAGAATCAAAAGGTGACCAGACAGATGTCTCATTCTATTTCTCCATTATTTATCAATAAAAATAAAATAGTGAGATTCCCAAAATCTCAAAACATGTTACAGAATAATGAACACAAATGAAAACTTCTTGTCAATTTTCCCCAAAGAATCAACTAATGATAAATGCCACCAAATTACAATTTGGATGGGGGAGAGATTTAGGTTTAGATTTAAGTAGTTCAAAACAGATGAACACAGGTAGCGTTTCTGAGGTGACAGATTTGGCTGATACCTGGTTATTCAGGCATAACAGGGATGAAAACCTCAACACACCAATTCATAAACCATTCAAACATATATTGTATTGGGAATCAATTTATTCTCTTTGGAAAAAAAATAGCAGAAAAAAAAAGGCAACAACTGAAAACTTGTTAGCAACTGTGGACAGTAATGGAACTACAACAAAGGTGATCCTCAGTAAATCATCCTCTGACGGGCAGGTGGGGAAAAAAACTCGGACCAGAAACTACCAAATAGTACTCTACTGAGAATGAAGTAATTCAGGCTGAGTATGAAGGGAAATGAATGCACAGCAGATAAACCAATGAAAAATAGTAAAATGTAAATGTAAAAGAAAGGGGTGCCAAAAAAAAATACAAAAAGAAAAAAAGGTGCAGAAGGAAAAACAAGAAAATAACTCGAATATCCCAAAAGTGCAAATCAGAAGTAATATTTTAATAATTTACCCAAAATTACTTTTGAGACCCTAGAGCAAACAATTATTTACATGACAATCAGTCATATTTTTTCTGGTGATGAGGAATGTTTTAAATATTACATATGATTTTAAGACAATTTTTGATATATAGTACCTCTTCTGTAGATAAATATTTGCAAAACACATGTAAATTAGCACATGTTGTTGAGGGCTAAATATGAATACTGATATTTAATGAGAAAAAAGACTTACAATCAAGACGTTCTGTACATCTTCATTTGAAGTTTTAAGATATATAAATTACTATAACTAATGCTTATTTCCACTTCATTCTCTTCTTCGTATCCTCTTAACACCTTAATTTCTGGGCACCTGATAAAACAAATGCATCCTTCTTTCTGCTTAACATCACCTTGTGGACCTCCTGATTGCGAAGAGAGGTTTTAAAAGAACTTTGACATTTCTGGAAGAAAGTAATCAAATAAAAATAATACCATATATAAAATTAAAAGTATGTATAATTAAAATACTCTTATTTTGGGCAGTTGATTCATTTTTTTTTATCCTTCATGCAAATTTTAAAGCAATCTCAATAGACATAGTGAAATTCAAGGCATGTATAATTGCAAGATATAGACTTACCACTCTATTTCCACTCCTGGCCTTCTGATTTTTCTTTTATTCCAGTTAATTATATAAAAAGAGACATGGATTTCTTTTTTCCAAAAGAAAAAGCAACTTAATTTTTTAGCGTTATTGGCTTTTAAAGTCTTTTTAGACAACTCCTTAGTCTCTTTAGACACTGCATGAGAACTTTTTAAAATTCTTACCAGGAAAGAGATCTTATGCTTTCATTTTTTTACTGTGATTAATTTTTTATGGATGAATAAACGTAGCATGTCAAGTGATAATAATCACTGATACTGCAGAACGCCACAGGATGCTGAGTAACTTATAGCTGCCCTAATCACAAAACAGGTCTTTGCCCTAGAATTTTGGTGGTCCGTGATTTTATTATAGCTCTGTCTCCATGCCTTCAATGTCTTTCAATTAAAGAGTATAGTTCATCCTTCAGAATGATGACCACTGAAGCAATATCACTGACAATCTGGAACATTTACATCAAATGCATGGAATTTTTTAAGAAATTTGCCTTCTCTGGCATGTTAGCCTTTTTTTTTCTAAATATACTTAAGGAAAAAGGAAAATTTTTGTTATCTTTTTCAGTCTGTGGGGCCAGAACAAGCCAAGAATAAAGGAAAATCAGAGCAAATGCACACATATTTTTAAGAATTTGGCAAAATTTAAATAAAAAATGTACTTTTTTGACATCCAAGTACATGACTCTATTTAAGTCCATCTGGAGTTCTAAAAAAAGCTCACCTGTTCTCATTGGTTTCTTCAGAATATGAAAGTTAAATGTCATGGGAAAAAAAAAGTATATTTTTGTATGTATAACCTGAAAATTATAAAGAGAGACAGAGAAGAGAAAATCATTCTGACCATGCTTTAATGAATACACATCTTTCATTCATTTTAGAAAATTAGACATTCATGCTAAATATAGAAGAATATGAAAATGTAAATACAAAAATTTGTTAAAATTCAACATCTTCCTGCAAATGATTGCTTAACCCTTATTGTATGTGTTTCTTTAGGCCATGCATCATATTGCAGATCTACTTCAATACCTTGAGGTGAACATGACTTTAGTTTGCTCTGATGACTGAAGTACATACTATCTTGAATTCCAAGGTGCTTTTCACCCTTGTGATTATATCATGAGTCTTGTGATACTTGATATTTAATTTGAAGATTCAGCTCCTGGAGATGTAAGAATATATCCCAACTTTCACAAAGGTTAAAAAGGAGGGTTGTGAAAGAAAGAGGAAAGGATGAAATGTCACAATTAGAACAGCTGAGTTAAAAATGCTGAGAGGGAAAAGAATTTTTGTGCCTACAAATGGAATTAAATATGGCTATTTCCTCAAAGGCATGTGATTTTCTACAAAAGGAGTCACAAAGGGATCCTGCCTGTTAGAGCTCTTAAAGTGTCATGTAATCAAGATGACTGCAAAGCTGCAGAGGCAGGTACCCAGACAAGCTGAATGAAATGCAAAGCAGCTCAGTGCAGAACAGTCAGGGAGAGATTGCCTGTAGTGGAATAATGTGCTCAGAGTAGAATGAGCGATTCCAGAGGGCAGTTATGTCATTTCCAAAGTGAATGAATTAAAACAGAATTGGGCACTGAGCGAGTAGAGAAATAAGTTTTACGGATGGGTGTGAGGCATTTCATTATGGAAAAACAACTCCTACGGAGGCAGTGTCAGTATATGGCCCTCTATTGCTGTCATTATATGCTACCCACTTTCTGGCAAAATGTAGTCTTACTAAGTTGCCTTTTTTTTTTTTTTCCCATTTTTTCTACCCCACAGATTCTTCATTTCCGTTTGGTAAGGAAAAAACCCTCCATTTTCATTTTGGGGCAGGGTCATCTGAACATTAAAAAAGTATTTGGGATAATATAAATATATTTAGTAGATAATTAATTTTCACAAAGACACTAGTAGTGAAATTTGATTGTTTCCAAGGATCTTATCCTTCCATCTTTGGAAGGATACCCATTGAAGATAAGCAAGTAAACTGGAAGACTAAGGCTTTCAGGAACAAAGCATTTATCACTATGAAAATGTCACTGGAACACAGCAGTCACAAGTAAATCACTTCGAATAAACATGGTACCCAAGTGTACTTAAGTAAAAAGTTATATGATTAGTCCAAAGCAACAGTCAAATAAACTAATTCCCCTTTTCTTATTTTCTCAACTGAACTCAACTGTTCCACAAACACTGAAAGGGTTTAAAGAGATAAGAAGCCATAAATACTCAGTTCTTGCTTGTACCTGCAAGACAATCAATAAACAATCAGTATTATCTATCCTGTATTTGTTTTATCCTGGAATTCAGAGTTTGATCTTTATATGTTAGAAAGTTCAATGAAATGATAATTTGCCTGAACATTCTAAACTCAATCTTTAATTAACAGATCATAGTTACAGGGTTTATCTGAGCACTTCACGGAATTAATACAGCCATACAAAACATTTAGCAATGAAAATATATTTAATTTCCCTTCTGAATTTCAACTTTTACATTTGAACTACATTTTATGCTTCTTCACAGGAGTTTAACCACTTTTGTGGCATGTTTTAGCCACACATTACAGGACTCTATTTTGCCATGGGTTAGACATGAGAAGAGATATTTAGAAAAATTCTGCTGAAATTATATTGGAATCAAGAGATTATTAATTATATACACCAAAGAGGAAAGACAAATTCTCCAGTGTAAAAATGTCCAGAACAAACTGATTAACCAAGGCAATGTACTTACAAGGAAAGAGCATGCACATTATTCCTATAATCATCATTCCTACATATTTCCCATGAACTGGTACCTGAAATAGCAGAGGATGAGGCTTCTAAGCCTTACTTTTTGCACTTTCCTCCCTCCCCTTTTTGGGGATGATATCATTGTGGACGTTTCTCATGAGGCAAAGTCAAATCCCATTAAATTGTCCTCAGCTTTCCCTGGAGTATGTGTACGTGCATAGTGAAAATATATTAAACTCCAAACAATCTTGTTTAGCAACTTAATTTTAATTATCTGAAACAAACAAACAAACAAACAAAAATATTTTATATGTTATCTCCTTACAAGAAATGTTCATACTTATTCACTACCATAATTAGAAGCACTTCCCAATTTATAAAGGAGACATAATCAAGGAAATTAGCAATGATTTTAGTGTTCTTATGGAATGAAAACCTGATGGCCTTGCTGAGAGAGAAACCCAGCTGTGCTGTTTCATAAATTGTGGGTGGGGAAATTTTGAGAATTCTCTTTCATGGTGTATTGATTTTTCATAAATGTCATCCCAGTTTTGAGATGCTCACTTGTTTGAAAGAAAATGCAAGTGCAAAGCTCATGTCAGGAAGTGTGGGTTTTCCACATAAATGGAAATCTGGACTTAGCATATTTTTTCAATTTTGTTAGTACACTTGTCAAAAGCAAAGCATAAAGAAGAGTAATAAAGAAACCCTCCCCCTCCTTTTTTTTTTTTTTTTTAATGATCACACTTGTTTAGTCAAGCCTTCTTTCATATGGACTCAGAAAGCAACCAGCACTTGAAAGAGAAGTTCAAAATCAATGACATCACTTTTTAGAAGATTTACCCTACTCTATAGATTTGTCTCACTGTCCTAGGTTAAAATGTAAGATGTGCCCAAAGTATGTATTCCATCATCATCTTCATGGGCTGTTGAAACTGGGTGGGGCAGTGTTTCTCTTATCATCTGTTAATGGCCCCATCAATGGAGTACTGTATAACTCATAGATAACTCCCTCCGGAAGCCATCTCTGTTCAATGGGCCATTAAGGACCCATTGCATGACTCAGAGAATGATGTCATCCCATTGTGAGATGCTCCCCCCAAGGGGAGGAGCCAAGCATTCCCACCTGGATATAATCCAGGATCTGGCACAGCACGGGAGCAGTTACCCACTGGACTCCCAGAGGACAGGAGCTACCAGACCTTTCTGCGGGATCACTGCTTCAACGAGACCACTTCATCCAGACTGCTACCATCACCCTAACTAACACGGTGCCAGGTTGTATTCTTTATTTTACTGCTTTCTTTTCCTCCAATAAATTGTATTTCTGCCTCTCACTAGTTTTCCTTTGCTCAAACCAGGACACTCACTGCTTTATAGCTGCCTTGAAGACATGGCTCTGTCTTAAATTCCCTGGACACCAATGCACACTTAGAAGCAACATCCCCCAGGACGCATCCTTCTCTTGCCTTTGTTCCATATAAGCTAGAGTTTATATGCCTCTTCAACAAAAATTCCCTTTCCCTAGCCATATGCACAGCCACTTGTTGTGGTCAGTGTTATACTGAAGATAAAAGAGAGTGAGATGTGACTACCTAGAAGACGGAAGTTAATCTTTAGTTGGACATCTTGTAATTAGAGTTAAAAATAACAACTGGAATAGCTCTATTAGCTTTTCATGAGAGATATTTCTCCCTTTTAAATAAGACTTTTACATTATGAAGGGAAAGAATATTTTACCTTTCTTGAAACAGTATTATTTTTCAGTATAGAAGGGAATTAAAAAGAATTCTATTTTTCTCTCTTTTATTATTACATTGAAAAAAAAAATCATAGGGCTGTTTCTGAACTTTTAAAAATAATATAAAATAGATGACTAGAAACTTCAGTGCCTTCCAGTCTGAGGACCAGACATGCAAATGTTAAAAATTTCAATTTAAGTGCTATCATGGTTCTAGCTCTTAAAGGAAACATATGACAAAAGAGAGATTGAAACATAGTTGATGCTATAACACACTTCATCATCTTTCTTCACTTCTGTGTGATTAAGGAAATATATTTTATATGCCTCCATATTGTTAAACTGTAAAAGTCTCATGCTGGATAGTGGTGTCTAATTAAGCCCATGAAGACATGAATACTTTAGATTAATAGAACTTTTTAAAGGTCATTGTTTGAAAGTATCTAAAACCTTTAAAAGTATTGTCTTCAGAAGCTTTGGGTTCTGAATTGGGCTGTTGGTGGCAGAGAAATTATGTAATAGAATTTTACTGAATACCTTAAGATTCTAATTTATTTATATTCTGTTGTCTTTGAATTTAAATCCCTATAGATTACAATTAGCTCTTGGTTATGGCTTGGTTAGTGATCCTGATCAGAGTGGGAACTTTCTAATATAAGATAATCTTTGCAATCACTCCACAGTCTAACAGGTCACTGAGACACACTGCTATAAAAGCTTATTAAATATATGGGTTAAAATATGAATAAATAAAATTAATCAATTTTAAAACACTGCTGTTAATTTGGTATGACAAACATTCCCACTGTTCAATGTGTGACCTTTGTGTACATCCAGAAGTTACACACAAGACACTTTTGCACATTCCAACATACATTTTCATACACATATACATGCAAACTCTATCACATTACAATTTTTTAATTGAAGACAATACCTAAATTGTATTTTAAAGTAATATTCTTATTTCCCTTATTGACAACTCTTGATAGGTACAGATTAAAAGACATTTAGTAATATCACTCCTAAATGTCAGTCTTAATTTTTTCTGTCAATTTGTTGATGTCTTGACATATTTATTATCTATGTTAGCAAGAATTTATGACTTTTTACACTAGAAACTGCAGCTTACTAGAGATGATACCCATAGATTAATTGCAATTCTGATTGGTATGAATTTTTTTGGATTTTTCCCTCAGGTGCTTTATGACATTTCTTGTTAGCTTTTTAAGTCCAAGAAACATTGTGTGAAGATTTTATCATGAAAAAATAAGTCTAGAGCCTGCATATCAGGAATACAAGCAATAATCAAAAATTGAAAAAATTGAATATGTAAAAGTATTTCACAGGGACCAGGCAAGCTAAACTCAGACCTCACAAAATAGATTTGGAAGAAAGCAAGTTTCTATAATGGGAAGCAAGTAAGTGAAAAAAGTAATTAGCACTTTTAATATCTCACCCAGCCCCCATTTGAACCCTCCATAATGCCCTCCAATAACTGCAACATTATATAGTACTCGAGATCAAAATATGGCACTGTGGTTCTAACTTTTGGAAAATAAAGGTAATTGGAGTTGGAGGGACCTGAGTAGATCCTTACATGCTGGCTACTGTGACAGATCCTGAAACCTCAGAAGTTAAGTACTCTCATCTGCACACATCTGCCCTGAAGAGGCATCAAAAATATCAATGAACCGGTCACATATACACAGGATGCACTCCAACAACAGTGTTTTTTTGGATCTATTTTCAAACTGATCTCACAATATCTTTGCAAGCAAAGTTCCCACTTCCTAGCAGTAGAGGAAATTTTGTACATACTAAGTATAGAGGCACAACAGGAATCCCAGCATCCTGCTCTGTACCTGGGCTTCTCTTGGTGCAGATAGACCACTTCTGATACTTTTTCTGTGATGCATAGCTACCTTTATATTACAAAGAATTATGGGATTTTTTTTCAATCAATAGTAAAAGTAGAGATAGCTCTCTGAACATTTGAAACTGGCTATTAGCCTCACAGAGTCATTGTTTTAGCACTTTAGCACTATTTCTCAGTCTTACCTAAGAATCCTCTATATCACATTGTAGTATACCATATCTGGAATGCTAATATAAATTACCCCATTTTCTTTTTACCGTTCTGTAAATGGCTTCTAATACTCTACTTATAGCTTGTCATTTATCACAAAGAACATATGAATAGATTCACATTCCAGCAGATGTGTAGCTTTTGTGATTTAATAATTTTAAAACCCTCCTTTTTCTTAGCTGGATGGGGTCATGCTACTTTAAGGGAGGATCAATGTATTTTCCAGATTAAAAATCAATAAAAGAAAACAACTCAAGACACCAAGAAGACTTCTCATATTAAGGGAAATTCTAGGCACTCTGTATTTCTTTAGTAGTAGGAAAGACAATATTACCGAAATGAAAAGCAGAATGACTCCGAAGTATTTCGTTACAGCAACAGACATCTATCTAACAGACACTTTAAGAGGAAATTCTTTATCTAATATTCCAGTTTTGAATTAAACATCTTGATCATAATTAAAGTGAAGAGTGAAATTATGTCTTGAGGACACACCAGGGAACCTCTGCTGAGGCTTTCCACACCAGGCCATTCATAAGGCTTGAGCAGACTTGGAAATGAGTATTGGGGTCCAGTGGCCTCATGTACTGTTTTATCACAAATATGTATATTAATGCTATCCTGACACTGTGTAAGCTGCCTACAAAATTCCTCTAGTCTGTGTGACCATTACAGAAATTTATGGAAGTATGTCTCTGCTGACAGGACGGAAGAAGTCAGAGGATGCAAATCTCTCCTTTAAAGTAACTGCAGGTTACAAAAGAAAATGGTTCCCAAGAAGAAAATCGTGTTATCAAAATCAGAAATCATTCCTAAAATATTTTTTGTACTATTTTAGAGAAGTATTGTATTCTGTTAAGATTAATGTACACCTGGTGCCAAGGTATGAGAAAAGAGCAGTTTGTTCAGATGAAAACCAATGAGGATGTTTGTTCCAAATTTTTCTTATTCATTTTTTGTAAAGTGTTTGGAAAAGATTTTTTAAAAAGTTGTTGATATAAAATTGATATTTATCTTAATCTTATTTTAAACAGAGATTGATCAGTTATAATAGTGTAATCTCTTGCCAATTTTACCATATGTTCTGTCTTATGGGTATGTGTTTCATAAGAGGATTTAACCTCTGTCATTTTTGTTATATGTTTCTACAGTCTTCTCAGTATAATCTGCTGAATTTAAGCCAGAATCTGGTTATAGATACATCTGCTGTGTTCTCAGCAGGTACTGAGGTTAAATGAACCTCTATCATCCCAAAGGACAGAAACTTGTTCCAGTTTTTTCTTTGACATTTATCTCTTATCTGGCTTAATATGCACAACTTCTTCAAATTCATCCCTTCAGAACTGTTCCACCACAATCACTTGAGTCTCTTTGAGCTCTGTTCTTTACAGTACTCACAGTGATGAGTCATTCCTTCAAATCAAATGGAGCCATATCCATGTGAAATTCCTGTAATTATGATTAGAATCAATTTCTAAACTGGAAATTCTCAGAGAACTTTTACACACATCCCTCAACACACCCTGTATTACAAAAAAGGTGTTAAAGACTTGCCAATCACCTGACATTCCTTTGTGTTCTCAGTATGGCACAATCTGCTACACAGCTCCACTGAGGACTCCTGGATGTGTTAATGTCAAACTTGCTATGGCAAACAACAGATGTGTGGACAGCAAAACTTGTCCTGAGTGCCTTGGTGACTCACTTGGCACAGTATGAAGCATGTAGTACAAACATTGCTGTTCAGTTAAGTCAATATGTGGCCAGTTTTTGAAGAGGTTACAGATAGATGAATTCAGATGCTGCACTCAAAAAAAAAGTAATATTTATCCAACTGCTCCTGAATCCAAAAAGCCCTGTTTCCCCTCCTTCCAAATAACAAAATTATATGGTTGAACACATACACACACACACAAACACAACTGAGGAACTTAGCAACATCCATTTGAAGGGAAACAGGAAAAATGTATGGGAAGATGAGCTTAGTGACTCCTTCATTTATCTATAATTTACTAGAATTGTACTCTGGATAATCTCATTTACTTCAAGCTGCAAAAAGCTTTTCTGATTTTCAGTTTATCCACATAACTTTTTAGAGAGTTTTGGCTAAAAACCCAAAAAATTGGTTAAAAGTCCAAAAGTCATACCTGTCCTTTATTTAATTAGATGCAGAAAAAATAAGGAGGTAAAATTGGTCCTTTTTACATAACAGAGCTGTTTCATTTACACTTTCCTTTATTTCTACTTACATATGTCAGTTTTCTTTTTTTTTTTATTTTTTTTTTTTTGAAATTGAGAAGTGCTTTCAGACAGAATTTATTAGAGCTTTTTTTTCAAGATAACATTCATTTTATACCATATTTAGAAGAGGTAAGAGGACAATAGCATATGTGAAATATACATCTTTGTAATGGATCACTTGATTCAAAAAAACTCTCAATACTTTTTCTCACAGAGTTTTACTTCCATGACATAGTGTGTCTTCATAAATCTATTATCATAAGCAAATTGACAAGCAAAGAAGAGCTCAGCTGTAGTCAATTGTGTTCATTCTGCTAAGGCACAAAAAGAACATGGGCCCCATATAATTTACAGGACATTGGGAATAAATCTCTTTCATATTAAACCTACACAAGGACCTGCATCTCAGACTCTTATCTCTGCAGTCAGAGATAGGTCCTGCTATCTAGATAGAACTGCTTGGTACAGATAAACTTAAAAAAGATAGAGGTAATAAATAAAATGGAAACTATTCATACATCCTCCTTCCTTGATATCATGCTCTCCAGAAGCTGGTCTTTTGTCAAACATATGAATCAGTACATAAACTTGTGCTTGCTGTTGGATGCTTGAAATATTAACTTAATTTCCTCTAACATCTTGGTGAGATTGATCCACACCTCTGAGGGCCAGCCCTGCAGAGAAATGGCTTAAAAAGTATCAAGTCAGATCCTTGGGTATGTTTTGTACAGCAAAAGGTTTTAAAAAATGAAAATAACAAATGGTTACATAAACAAAAGGTAAAGTTGAGCATGGGTGCTAGGAAAGCCTCCAGCACCTGCCGCCAACCGCAGCTTCAGGGCCGCCTGCCGCTGAATTGTGCCGCGACCTTCTCTGGAGAGTCGCCCTTAAAAGGACGCCTTGGGCCCGGGTGGCACAGGCACTCCTGTGACAGCTCTCTTGTGAAGGCTGCAAAGCAGCCTGGCAGTGATTGCAGCCTGGCAGTAATTTCAGCCAGGACAGCTGTGAGCTCAGCTCTCCTTGCAGCTCTTCGGCTAGCTCTTCTTTCCTAGGCGATGCAAGGACTACAGGAGCCGAGGTCTTCCCAAGCTTCTTTATTCTTTCAAAGTCTGGAGCCTGAAAGACCCAGAGGCCCTCAGAGTGCTCGCTTATAAACCTTTCTCAGGGGGTGGGGATTACAACTTGGACCAATCACAGGAGGGATTGACAAACTGACCAATCACAGGGAGAATCAAAAAAGCACCAATCAGGGAAGGGGAAAACCAGGAAGTAACAACCGGGCCAATAGGGGATTGGGGATTAACATAGTGGCAAGTGCTTCTGGGGATTCTCCACACTCTGGTTACCCTGACCAAGGATGTGGGCCCCAAGGAGACTCCCGCGGAGGAGTCCCACCACTTCACCCTCGGCTCTCCCTCCAGGGGAGTGAGTCTCCCCATATGGGAGCCTCAAGGGCTCCCACAAGCACCCTGCAAAGACACCCCAAAAAACCCTCTGAGTTTCTTTCTGTCGTTTCTTAAGAACCTAATGTTTTCGGGGGGCCTACTGGCAGGCTGCCAATAGAAACAGGTACAGGCTTTGAGGTACAGTGGCAAAACCCCATCAGATCTCCTGGGTTGGCACTGAGCCAATAGTTGACCAAACCTTACAGAAATTTCTGGCTTTTTTACCTGATAAGAAATATAAGGCGCAAGTCTCAAACCCTTCCCTATATGGAAACGCTTGCTTAGTGTAAAAAATACACTCCTACACATCTATTTTAAAATATTTGAAATATATTGAGACATAGGGAGGGATTACCTAACCTGACTCATAGATCAGAACTTGGGTCTGACCTCTGTCTTGTAACATATGCATGCAGAGCTTCATAGCAGGCATTACACCAAGTTTGGCTTCAACACAGGATAAAAAAGCTGGCAAAATACTGTTGTTGAGTTTAACCCTAACAGGGCTCTGACAGCTTCCACAGATAAAACCAGCTGAACTTTTCTTTTTCTGCCTTATAAGCTGGGTCAGGTGATGGTAAACAGAAAGAGGATGCAAGATGGCCACAAAATTGCTATCTCAGCAAACAATCCATAGGATTCACGTTGTTGAGAGTGATGTTATTGTACATGTTACAGCTGCTGACACCCGACCTGTTGATTTTTCCAACCACTGGATTGGTGCTTTCTGGAGATTCCTAGTTTTTATCTTCATGCTTGATTGGCCCTAGCCCTGCCTCATTACTTCACCCTTTATACCTATGGAAGTTCTTACTCTCTCTGCTGTTATTCTGATAAGGTGTCTGCAGTCTGTTTGGAACAATTAATTGCACCTTAGACATTGTCTGGAGTTTTACCATTCCTCTTATTAATTGAGCTTATAAAAGACTTTTGCATCTTATATTCAGGGGCTATTATCTCTGGGGTTGTTTGAAAAATAATATCCAAATGCTGATTGAACTCAGAAATCCCCATGGCACCAGTGTTATGTGTCTCCTCTTTGGAAATCAGATCTTGGTGATACTGTTGACAACATCACAAATGTTTTCTAGGAATAAAGCGAAAAATTTAATTAATTGATCCTTCAGTTGATCTGGTTTTTATTTGCTAAGCAATTGATAACACACAGAAATCCTCCTGCCTGTCTTGAGCAATATATCTTTAGGAGGATTGCAAAAATTCGACAATATTTTTGATTCTACTATAATTTGGGGCTCTGGTTTTAACTCATTTGTTGTTTGTTGAATGCAAACATTAATCTTAAAGAATATTTTATGTATAGAATGCTCATCAAAGCTGATATGGATTTCTTTTCAATAAATTGATTATGGTTAGAATTATGTACAATGTTGCTATAATTAATGATTTTTGTTTCTCACTAAATATTTAATAAGCCTAAATATAATTTTTACCTTCTAACTCAACAACTTAAATAACATACACATATATGCATATATGAAATGAATGCATGTCTGCATATATATATATATATATATATATAGTGTACATTTGTGTTAGATAGGTATTTCTGTCTAGAACATTTCAAAAATCAATAAAATTGATCAGAAACATGATAGAAATTTAGGAAATTACATGTAGGCATATGTTTTTAAAATATGTATCTCCTGATGAAGTATGTGGCTTTATAATTAAAAAAAGAACAATTTTTAAGCATATTGAGTTCATATGAAAATGAATTATAAAGGCAATTGCAAAAGAAATGCGAAAACAGAGCAGGCCTTTGTGATAGAACAGGAGGCTACAGCAGGGAACACTTTGAAGAGGATTAAGGTTTAATAAACTCTGTCTCTACATGCAGATCTTCACTGCGTGCCTTTTTTGCCTGCCCGGGCTAGCTTTGGCACACAAGCGACACGTGGGAGCGAGCTCGATCCTCGGAAGGATTTTACTCGCTCTTGTGGGTTCTTGGCCCCATCCAGATGATAGCAAGGTGAATGGTGAAGAAATAAAGAGGGGTCTCCCAGAGGGGACAACTGCAGAGGTTTATTGTGAGGTCTTCAACCTCCGAATGTCTGCCTCTGAGAGCACGTGCTCTCAGATTACCATAGCTTTTATTGGGGGGAGGAGGTGAGGGGTGGATTTGGAAAGGGGCCAATTGGGTACAACAGGGTGTGGCTCTCAGGTATAACAGAACAGGGTGTGGCTCTCAGGTATAACAGACAGGGGGGTACACAAATCATAAAGGGAAGGAGGGGATTCTCTAGAGCTTTGCCCAATCACCTAGAGCTTCTCCCAGAACTTTCCAGAAGTTAGGGATTGTCTCCGGAATGACAGGCAGGCCCTAGGGGCAGGGGTTAAGGGGATTGACAAGGGGGTTTGATGGAAGAACAACCTTGATTGATGGGGTAAACCAACTTAAAAGGCAGGAAAATACATGGGGGGAAATAGGAATGAACCAAAGGGAGAACTGGGGTACATAAAACTGTAAAAATACAAAGAAATGGATTACAAAATTAGAACCTGGGTTGAAAAAGCACCACTACATCAGATCAGACAGCGCAGAGGCTCCCAGGTCTGATTCCTACATACCTACAGCTTCAAAGGGAAATTGTCTGTGTGCCACCTAGAAGTAGTCAGGTCTCAAGTCCATAACTTGAACAAGTTTCCACTCAATATCTGCACTCTTTACCTGGTATTGAGCTATCTTGATTTCTTAAAGACAGGGTTTCCAGGCCCTCTTTATCAAACTTTGCTGACAGGAACAGGTAGATCTTATGGGGAAAGAGTACTACTTTTTTATGAAAATCCATGTCTCCCAGCTGCATACAATATTATATTGGTTTTGTGACAATTTCATCCCTGCTCACTGTGAGCAAGTTTGTCTAATATTTTGCCCAGTGACATACAGTGTTTGGGAATCACTCTTTAAAAAAAAAAAAAATTCGCAAGTTTCTACTGCTGATTTGTGATTTAAATAGAAGCTGGAGCCCTTGCAGTTCAAAAAGGCAAAGACCTTCTTGGTTTGGGGAAAATGGAAGCCAGATCACTCTACTTAAGCTTTGGTGAGGCACATGGACTTGCCACAGATTCTGAAAGATTGGTCCTTGGGCAGTCACTTTAGAGGTTATCCATGGATATATGAACTTACTAAAATTCAACTCGAAATGAAGCCCACTGCAGTAAATACAAAACAAGTAAAGTTAAAGTTATCTCTGAATACAACATTGGTGAAAACTACATGGAAAAACTAATTTCAATTTTGCTGTCTCTCTTTTAAACAAAGAACTGAATATTTGGAGACACTAGGGAGAAAAGATCCAGATGTGAACTAGGGGTTGAACAAAATGTCTGGCAAAGAAAAATCTACAAGCCTAAATGTACTTAATTTACCCTAAGTGGAGCTAAAAAATCAACTTCATTATATTGTTTATACAACATAGTCATTGGAAAAAGCCCTGCACTGGCTAAGATGCCTCCTGAAAAGTGCTCTTTAATGAAATAGTTTGCCTTGATGATGAGAGAATGATATCAGATAAGATAATAATGCAGTTTCTCCTAGAATTAATGTCTGTGAGTTTGTGACTATACATTCACGCAGTCCTGCTAAACTAAATCAGAGAATTTAAGCTTCTCCCCAAATGAAAATTTTTAAATTTTTTAAAGAGAATTTGATTATAAATAATTTAATTCAGCAGGAAGATATGCAAAGGTTAACTTTGTTAAGGGTTATCTGGTTGGACTTGATGATTTCTAAGGTGTTTTTTAAGCTAAAGGATTCTATGATTCTAAATCAATAAAACATGTTAGAACACAGGGGGAAAAATATAATACTTGGGATCTGAATCATTATGTAGTCAGTTTGACAGACAAAGATCATCTTGTATGATTAAAATTGTAAAATGTGGTGAAATTGATTGAAAATTTAAAGATAAACTTTTTATAGTTGTAACTGACCCAGAACCATTAACTTTGTTAGAACTATCCCAATTTAGATCCTCATTTTCTTTAATATTCATGATACATTTGTTTTAACTGTCAACACTGCTCAAAGGATAAACAGCAAAATCAATAACAAGTTGAACAACAGTGCTCTTTTTCCCGCAGATAATTTTTTTAAACATTGTCACTGATTTTAAAACATTTTTCTGTTTTCTTTTCCCCTCTCCTACTTTTTGGTAGTGAATTAGGTAATGATATATCAATTTTGCATACGAGCTTCCTCAGCACTGAATCACAAATTGTTCATGGAAGAGTGCCTTCCTATAAAGAAGAAAGCTGGGCTTCAGTGGTTTACAACAATCATTTAAAGAACTTTTAAACATTGGTTTATACACTAATGCAGACTACATTTTCCAGTTAAGAGAGAACATCTACTGAGAGATGACAGTGATGTTTGTAGCCATCTGAAAATACTTCTTTCCTCATTCTGTGTGTGACCAGTTTTGCATGACCTAAAGAGCTTTTCACAGTACAGAATTAAAGAACAGTTGCAGAATATAGAATCACTGACCCTTCCAACTCAGAAACTTATTTGTGTGGTATTATTTCATTTGATCTGAAACTTCCAGAAGCTTCTTTTTTTCTTTTAATCTGACAGAGAAGGATTTTTTTTTTTTCTGTAGGATAACCTGTCACTCTCTCAAAAACATCATGTTCTGAGAAGTCAATGGGAGTTTTGGCTTTGGCCTCAGAGAGGGACTGATCTGCATTTCTCTTATTGCTCATAGGACCACATTTGGAAATGCAGCAAGTAGACACTCCAGTCTGGGTTTCCCACAGATTTCCATGTCTGTGGCTATTGATCAAATCAGCTGCTCAGATCTTCTGACTTTAAACTTTGAAAAATGAGACACAGGCTAATTAACTGCTGGACCTCAAGACCCACTGGTCAGGACTGCATTCTTTGTGGGATTGCAGTATGTGCCCAGTGGTCAGACGTAACTAGTGATACCCCGTTGCTTGCACTAAAACTATGGAGGATGTGGGAAGAATGTATGCATGCCTGTAAGGAGGGAAGAGATGTAGGTGGGGGTTAGGGACTAAAGAATAGTCCTGAACAATAGACAGAGCAGTCTTTTTCATTGATTCTAATGGCTCACATTACTAATTTGATGTAGAATATCTTACTACTTTCTGAGAGAAAATGAAAAGAAAACAAGAGGAAAGCACCCTTTTCCATAGTAGACATAAAAGTATTCTGAGTTTCTCACACCATATATTCTCTCATAATTTCTGAGATTGAAGGGACAGACAAATTGAACTGGAAATGGGCCATTTATTTCTAAAAAAACCACATTTATTTAACATGAAAATACACTGAAAAGCAGTTCTTTGCCAATGTTTTCAAACCTGCTGCTTAGGACCAGACACTTTTGTGAAAACTGAACTCCCAAGGCTGAACTCCTTATCATCTCTGAAGAGCTTTTGGAAAGAGTGAGAAGTAACTTACATGATGCATTAAAATTTCTGGAGGAATATAGCTATAGAAATAACCATTGATAATTAGCAGCCTATGACTGCTAATTATCGCTATGTCACTTTAGTGTGACAGTATGTCTAACAGCTCATTAAGGTTGCTTGCCTCTCCAATATCTTCACTTATACATTATTCTTTTTAACAACAAATAGTGAGACAACATTCAGAGCTCACTTCGTGCATAAACTACATCTACTTTATTGAAGGACTACCACCACAGTGACTTCCTGATGCCACAGAACCATAAATGAGCAATTCTCATCCTTTGCATAATATGCTGAAAAGACATGAGGAATCTTTTAAATGGCTAACCTCAGTTGGAAGAGAAAACTGATTAGGAAGACAGATATTTTGTTCCAAACAAAAATGCATATTGGTTGTAAGCCTTGAGACTTGGCTGCAAACAAGGATTCTTCTCTTCTCTTCTCTTCTCTTCTCTTCTCTTCTCTTCTCTTCTCTTCTCTTCTCTTCTCTTCTCTTCTCTTCCCTTTTGTTTGACAGTAGCTGCAGAATTTAAAAAGTCATTATTTGATGATTTTTTTTCCTGAATGATTTCTGCTCATGTAGTGGCTAGATAACAAGGGGTCTTGTTATGGCTGGTTTGCCAGTTTAATTATAGTAACTAGTTTAATAATAGTTGCTTCCCAAGATAAGAATCTTTTAGAAGAAACTCTACAGTGGCAGCATCAATCTCATTTGCCAATGAATTAATCCTCTCAGCACCACAAGTTACAGTTTTACCAGTAGAAAGTGTTAAGATCTGATTATAAGAGATGTCTCTGCCTGAATTAAAGTGCAAACAAGACCATATGCCAAAGTCAATAGTATGGATTTTATTTAACAGTAAGTATGAGGTAGAGAGAGAGAAATAAATAGAAAAGAGGGAGAGGGAGGAGAGAAGGAGAGAGAGATCAAGCAGAAGACAGACACCACCTATGGAGCCAGAAGCAATCTGTTGGTCCTTTTTCACTCTGGGCTTCTAAATGGTAGGTGGAGCCCCTGAGTTCTTCTTCTGGGAGTGCCAAATTTATACAATCCACGTTCCAGGTATCAGAAGGGTGGTCAAGGGTGCCACTCCCATAACTTGGTGTGGTATGTATATGAGCAGTTTCTTCCTTTTTCACAGTTTGCCACAGTGGAAACTTTTGTCTGGTTACATTAAACAGGATATGCTGATCAAATTTCATCTCCATCACACCTGGAATTAGCAGCACCTTTTCACAAATTTCTCCTTATCTTACAGCAAATTACTTCTGTGGTCTTGGTTGTGTTTGAGACAGGCAACTGCTCTTTAAGCCCTTACAGAAGGAACAGAAAGTATGATTAATTGCAAGAACAAACACTATTTTCTGTTGTGATTTATTTTTGTGATACTACATATACCAAAAATAGATTAACACATTTCTAAGTCCAAAATTCTCCTTGAAAAGTGTCTAAAAAAATAATGTATTTCTACAAAGATAATTCTCAACGATGACAAAGCAAAAATATCAGCTATACAATTAGATAAACTGCACAAGACTACTGAGACTCTGTTTCAGCTATGCCAGAGACAGCAGCCACAGCCAACTCAGGCACTACATATCCAGGTCATTCAAATGTAAATCATTTACATCCATTTCAGGAAAGACCAATATATCTTAGATATAGCAGTTCAATTCACAGAAAGGACTACAACTCATTAGTTCACAGTACTTTTTAAAAGTACTACTAAGTTTTGTCTGACTGTTGGATTTTTTTTTCTCTTTCAATTGTTAATAAATGATTGCAATTTGAGCATTACTTCCTCATTTCAGATTTATGCAGTATTATGTTACAGAACCCATTGCATATGAGGAAGGAGATATAGCCTCAGTTTCTTTTTAAATTTCTATCTCACTGAAATCTAGCACCCATCAGGGGATTAGTTCTTATGCTGTTTGAACACAGATATCTGTTTTTTCCATAACCAACTGATTTAGTACCTAAGCTACCTGTCTCCCTGCTGGGTAGCATCGAAGTATATAAATGTACATGGACACCCATGAATTTGTAAAAGATTACAGAATAGATGAGTTGAATAGATTACATGGCTATATCAGACACTATGAAAAATTAACAAAGGGTTATTACCATATTGCCATACCCACTGCTACGGTCCAGGATCCCCATAATATTTACTGTGGCAGACAAAGTATTGGCGTGTTGGTGGCCAGAAATAGATGCAGACATCAATGATCTTGGATTTAATCACATTCATTTATTTCCTAGCAATTTAATCTGCAGAGTCCCACGGTGCCAAGCTGCCCTCCCTAGTTTTCAAACTACTGGAAGATGTGAGGCCATTTATAGGTACAAGCAATTGCAAGCGCACGTCAGGCAGTTCTACTTTACATTGACAAGAAACACTGACTGCATCATTTCCCAGCAATGGCACCAGGTTTAACTGCTAGAAAATGGATGAAAAAAATAATTGATGAAGGGTAAGCATTGTCAAGAAATAAATTAAACAGGCATAAAGGAAGAAATAGGAAAGTAACTTTTCTATTATCTTCAAAACTTCTTTGATACAAAAGAAGATTTAAAAAAAGAAACAAAAACCCTACTTACATAGATATGTGTTCAATTTATGTGCCTGTATAACTGTTTTTAAATATACATATATTTTAATAAATCTATATCTATATATGTAAGCAAATCATATTTGATTATGAAAACAATTATCTATATAAATGATATTTCAAAGTCACAATCTTATTTCTATTACCTATTTCAGTTTTTCAGTGTTTGGAAATTTTGTGGGAAGATGTCATAATAGAAGTAAATTCATTATCTATTATGAAGATAAAGAAATAACAGTTCAGAAATAGCCATAAAACCCAACTATATACATAATTAAAATAGTCTCCTTAAAACTATGATCAAAGATCTTATCATCAGCTACTAATGAGAAAACACTTTGAACTTGATTATAAAAGCTATTTAATAGATATGTATATATATTAACATAGCCACACAAGCACAAATATTGTAATTTTATGTTTCTAGTAATTGAAAAAGCTAGAATATTTTATTCAAAGGTGCATTAGTGTGAGCTGGTTCACACTACTTGTCCCATTTCTTGTAACATTTAATTAAAAATCTAGATTTTCTGTGGAAATCTTAAAACACATATTTCTATCTGAAAAGATGAAAATATTATTTTAAACTTTTAATGGCATCAATAAATAGGATTTAATCTTCCTTAATTTGGGTATTTTATCCCCGCTCTTCTTTTTCACTTCTCTCATTGAATCACTGTCATTGTCATGCTTATAATGCTTAAAATTATTATGAAGAGATTGCAAGAAAACATATCTGTTAGCATATGAATATAGAACCTATACAGACCTATACAGACCTATACCTACAGACCATGTTGAAGAATGCAGTTCCAGTGTATGACAAACTCAAACATTTCTAAGTGGGAAATTTTCTAGAAGAAAATCTGCAGAGGAGCTTCTTAAGGCAGCACAAGATATGATTAAGCAGGTCTCAGTTTCCAGGCTGAACCACTTCCTACTCGAAGCATTGAACAAGTCCTTGCACTAAGAATCTATCCTAACCCTTTGGGGTTCCAAGACCAAGCATACATCCTTTCACTAATAAATCTTGGCTAAAATCAGTGCATAAAGTAAGTTCAGACTCTGGTAAGGAAAGGTTTGGGTACTTCTCAAGAAATAGTTTTGAATTTTAGTAACAGGATTTGTTTTTCTGTATTTGTATTTCAGAAATAATAATTTCTTTTTGTCACACTATCAATTGATGAAAATAAATATAAATTTTGAATTGCATCTACATAAAAGCAGAAATAAAATGTTTAAAATAAAACCTCCATTACTGCATCTGTGTTTATATTGGAACAGATTTACATGGTTAAGGAGAGATGTCCAGTCAAAATGGGAAGCTGGGATACTCCCATTAGAAATGGCAAATATATTGTCCTAGGAGCTCTGCAGGCTTCTGGAAATGCACATAGAAACCATGAGTCTCGAATAGCAACCAGAGTTCTTCCTAGCAGGACCCAATTTGCTCCTCCTCTAACACCCCTCCCACAACCACACTCCATTTCATTTAAGCCTATAGCTGGGATGGATACTCAGTTTATCTTTCAACCAGCCTGAAGTTATTAATGTGACCTTCAGCCTGGCCTTTCTGTGATCCAGGTGCTGAGTCAATGTTGTTATTATGTCAAAACTCATAACAGATCAGTGTAATTGCTGAGATTGTTAAAGGGGGCAGCTAAGGATTCTGGAGGAAAAATACTGACATGAGAAAACCAGAATCAGAAGTTGCAACTCAGCAACACTGAGAATGAGCCAACGTCAAGGCACAACAAAAATCACATTTCTGACCCCTAAGGGCTGTCTGATCAACAAAGAATTTTTGGATTTGGAAGGGGTGAGAATATTTGTGCTTCAGCTGGTAATTGATCAGCTCTAGTTGCTTTCTCTGTATATTCGCCAAAAAGAAAACCAACTGATCTGCACTTTCAAATTGCACATCTTCTTGTAGAGACTCTATCTATGTTATAAAAGTTGTCAGAGTTTACTTTAGGACCCTAAAACCGCATTTCAGCATTTCAAAAGCCTGCATTTCATACGAATCAACCATTTTAACTTCTCATTGACTCCAGTAAGTAGATAAATGCATTGTTTTTTCAACTCGGAAATGAAAAGGAATGAGCAAAATTTTTAGATATGCAGCTTTGAAAATATTAATTGTGAAATCTGAGTTAGTAATTCAGATATGCCCATCTTAATGAAGCTAAAAATTGAAAAATAAATGTGTAGAATTTCTCCCATAGTTTTGTTCCTGGTCAACAGTTGGACTTCATGATCTTAGAGGTCATTTCCAGCCTTAATGATTCTATGATTCAGTAATCTGACTCTAGAATAAACCAAATTTAAGAAGATGTAACTGAAAAGGTAATTTTAGTATAAAATTAGCAATTTAAAAAGGAAATTAATTCAAAATGTAACAAAACAGTAGGAAATTGACAATCTAATTTACACATTTCATATTTTTCTTTCATGTGTAAAGGCAAAAGAGGTTCTATGAAAAAGATTTGTAGAGAGCTTGGAGGCCATTTGTGGCAAGACAGTGAAGTAGGGCCATGTTTCAAATGCTGAATTAGTTATTTAAGAAGGAAAAGGGCTGTAATGTTCCACTGTTTCCACAAGATAATTGTTTGGTCAATATGGTTATATCCCAAAATAATTCTTGTTCACTTTAATGTCACCTATAGGAGCCAAGTACAATTGGAAATATTGATTGGAGCAGAGGCCATTATGCCGAGATATAGGCTATGAAATGTAGCAAGAATTGACTTGTATCCTCCTGTTTGGCTTTGAATGAATAATGGTCAAATGCTCTCTAGCACAGCACACTCACACTACCCATGGTGTCTGCTCAGTTTACATCTGGCAGCTACTGATTTTTTTTTTTTTTAGTCTGTGCCACAATGAAAATTGGAAAAAAGGTGTAAACATGAATATATAAAATAATGCAAATATAATCAACTTCAAGGAAGAAATGAGAGAAGACCAGTTTGAAAAGTAGCATTCTGTTCTTGTTCCACATTGGTCTTAGTTAAGTAGATTGCTATTTCGTGGTGCCTGATGTATTTCAGGGTGTATTTCAGCTCGAAGTGTTGTGTGTGGGGGCACAGTAAAAGCAGCTGGAAATAGACAGAATCTAAACTATTATCAAGACATATTCATGCGATTTTCATGCTCAAATTCTTTTCAAACAGTTATGTGCAAAAGACATCTAATGTACCTGCTGAAAAACACCTTAATTTTTCCAACTTTTTGGCAGAACATTTATACATTTTGTCATGCTTTGTGTTTTTGTTTTTCATTTGCTTGTCTTCTGGGGTCTTTTTAATCATTTCCTTCCACATGAAAAAATACATGGAATTTTCATGAAATGCATGACTAAGTCATTAAAACACGACATGGATGAAACATATAGAGATTTCTCTGTCCATCACTGTCTATATAAATATAATAATACATATTGACAAAAAAGGCTTTACCTTTTGTCTCATATTTTTAAATCCTCATGTTCTTTCCAGTATTTTATTTTCCCCCTTTCTTCTTTCTGATTCAGACAGTCTGAGTACCTCCCAGTATTACACACTCTCAGTGAGATTCATCAGATCAACATGCTTCATTAATTTCAACTTTCATCGAACTTGTCAGGATAGGGGAGCCTAAAAAAGAATACTGCTGATTTAAATTTAATCACTCATGCATTGATGTTTCTATTTGAATTTTGTTGTATAGAACACTTCATTTATTTAAGACTTTCAGCATACATTTCTGCAACATAAAGGCATTGATAAAGTAGCCTTAGCTGTAGGTTCTACCCCAAAGCTAGAAAAATGTATGCTGGAAAAGGAATACATAAAGCATTCCTCCTACTGCATGTCAATCTGTAGATAACTTTCTCCTGACACCTGTGAAAATGAGATTGTTTAGAACTAAGAGTCTCTTAAATAGGAGCAATGAGCTATATACAATAAAGAAGTCCCAAACACACTTTAGTGTTCTAAAAGTTCTCACTTAGCAATTCAAGAGAATTTCAATTCTGTATCACAGAATCATCACTGATCACAATTTGAAGGATAATTTCATGGTTAGATTGCAGTGATTTCTCTCTTCTTAGTTCTTTAGATTTAGCTACATTTTCTTTGGTTTGGTTAGTTTTTGTTTTCTGTAGATAATAATACAAATAAACATGAAAATAAAATCCTAATGTTAATGGTTAAAATGCATCTGCTACTAGGCTGCTATAACTCCAGGAAGTAACTTTTTCCCTATCAATCTGTACTTTAGAATGAAACCCACTGTGTGTCATATTTGATTTTTTTATGATTAGGATGATCTTTGTTCAACATAGGTCAAAGTATAGGAAAATATGTAATTGACCTCATCAATTACACCATATATTGCATAATATGCATAAATATAATATTGGCACATTTAATAATAAATGAAAAGGCTAAATGAAACATTTTAACAGGGTTTAAAATTATATTGATAACATTGCTTTGGAAGTTCTGGTGGTAGAAGAATGTGAAATCTCCCTTATTGATGAATTAATACCTTTAATTAAAATGATAATTCATGAGTGTTTACTCTGTCAGTTGACTATACGATAAGCAATTGCCTCTCCTAATAATTTACTTTTCTTAAATGGCTTGCAAAAATATATTTATTGCATAATAATATTTCCATTCTAACTGCTACATTGTGCATGATTTTGTGCAGTACATGAAATATATTAGGCTAGTTTGCAAAAAAAACCCCAACCAAACAAAAAAACAACAATCCCCAAATCTTTGATACAGAATAATTAAAGTTAGTATATTGGCATTTACTTCCTTTGAGTAAAACAGTATGCAAGTCTATGTTACAATGTTTGTGCGTGAAATCATTAATCAGTTTATCAATTTCCTTGGGGGTTTTTTGATTGTTTTGGTTTGGTTTGGTTTGGTTTTTTGGTTGGTTGGTTGGTTTTGGTTTGGTTTTCTTTGTTTTTTGTTGTTGTTGGTTTTGTTTGTTTGTTCATTTGTTTGTGTTTGTGGGTTTTTTTGACTGTTTGATTCCAGGCAATCTTCGTTTCTCACTTTAATTGATTTTGGTATTTTTATTTACTGCCATTAAATTTTTGCAGCTTATGATAATCTTTCGGGTAGGGTGGGTTTGTTTGCTTGGAATTGTATAGAGAGTATTTTCATGTTACAGATGATGGCAAATACTTATTAGTTTAAAAGTGTAAATGTCTGCTCAGGAAAAGTCAGAGTAAGAATATTAAAAATCTTGCTGTGATTAAAAATTCAGAATCAAATCCTTACATGGTGTACATGACTACTGGATGGATGAAATTAATCTTCTCTGCTCTAAAAATCCAATGTTCTCTAGTCTGCTTCAGTTGTCTTGAGTTAATGGAGGGAAAAAAAGAGTTCCCGCTGAGTGACTCAATGCTGTTGCTTGTAGAATTCCTTGTGGCTGAGAGGGAGTACAACTCTGGAAGGTCTGTTTTCCTCTACTGACTTCAGTAGTTTTCAGTAGCAGTTTGTCAGATAATGAGACACCTCCAAAATTTAACTTTCAGGTAGCTTTTGAATAATAGACACAGTGAATGCCTATTTTGATATTCATCTTCAAAAGCAAGTCCATTAAAATTTGCAATCTATCCTTCAATATCTCCCTTGAGCATACTTAATCAATTGAACTCTGCCGGCAAATTTGGGAAAATAATTTCTTAAAAGCATGTCAGAGGACCTTTCATATAATAGTTTTGTATTTAGAACCCAAGATATGAAAGCCTCAGGTAGAGAGCTTCAGGAGTGATAAAAGAAAAAGCAAGGCACTGCCCCCATAAACTAGATGCTTTTAAATTCCTTTTAGGGCATGTTGGTATATACAACTCCAAAGTCAGCAATGTTGGCCTCATTCCCAGAGGTCTTTGTTCCATCACAACCTTTCCATGCACTAAATTCACATCATATCCTTTAAAAAAATAGCTGGTGGATTAATCTTCCTGCGATAAGCAAGCTAATGGAAGAATCAAAGTAAGCTGGCTATCTAAACTAGTCAAAATCCAATAAGTTTTGATATCTGCTCTCTGTCATCACAATAGTCAGCTTGACAAAACTGAGTAAAAAATTTACAATGGGATGGTACTCAAGGAAACCAGATTGTATTTTCATTTTACACATCCTATTTGCAAATGCTTGGACTTTAACTTGTAAAACAAGCAGCAAGATCATGCACAACTTGAATTAATTGTAGAACAAGAACTTTAATTTTCACAGAATTAAAAAAAATTACATTGGCATTACGGTCAGGGCATATCAGTCTGAGAGCTGAATCCTTTGCCTTAAGGCAAAAAATTCAAAGAGAAGCTACCCAGAGGATGAAAAACATTATTAAAAATTAGTTGCAGAGGATGGGTATTTTGCCTGGAGATCACAAATCAAAATATTGTGTATTGATTTGGCTCAATGTGGAAGTGAGCATTGTGTGTTTGTACATAAACATACAAAGACAGGGGTAGGTGGGAGCATATGTAACTTTCATACACTCGCTCAAAAACACATGTCCATTGCAATTACAGCTGTAATCAAAGATTACATATCTGCTCACTTCACTGATTCAAAATTAGATGGAGAATAAGACCTTTGTATTGGGGAAAAATAAAAATTCCCAGAGTGACAGCTTTAATATAGCTTGTTTGCTTTTCAGCTTTTCCAACTTGTTTGCAAATGTTGGTTGAGAAATGAGAGATGATATTATCAAAACAAACAAAGAGTTCTGACAGGAGATAAAGCTTTCTTACTTCTAGTGTTGCTTTCTTTTCTGCTTATTTTCTGGAAAAAAAAATCATAATTATCTGGGACTGTCCCTAAATCCTGTGACATGGTTTTGATTGAAACTCATGAGCTTCCACTCTGCTTTTTTTCAATTAAAGCATGTAGTCCTTCAAGTGATACTTGTCAGTCTGGTACTACAAACCTTTTTGGCACTCACATTTACCAGCAGCATAATACATAATTAAAGAGAGCTGCTGTTCAGCTGCCTGTCAAACTCTCCTTGTATTCTAGTTCCTTGAAACCTACATATCACTAACAAATACATTCTTTACAGCTTTTCTTGAAAACATCAGTGGTATACATTGGGTTTTGGTAGGGAGTAAAAAATAAAACTTTGAGCTGTAAAAATAAGGAAAAAAGTGCATAGAAACCACACAGCCAGACTTGAACTTTGGCAAAGGTATATAGGACTACAAAAAAAAAAAGACTGTGAAATAGATCTAATAATGTTTTCATCCTCTCTGCTGGCATATTCAGTAAGGGCAAGTCTATCAACTGAGAGATTCACAGATGTCAAAGTTATCCAACCAGGTGCTTATTGCTAGAGCAGATGCTGTAAGTTAACAAGAGCAATGGAAGGTTTATGGCCCATTTTTATCTTGTTCACAAAATAAATATAATCATGGACAGTGAGGCAGTAAAGTGCTCATGTAAATCAGTTTATAAGAGACTTAAAACAGATCTTATGGAAACCCAAAAAACCCCCTGAAACCTATACTGAGTAGGAAGCTGAGGATGCAAGCCACAAATCTTTGTAAAACTGCTTTGTGTGACTGCACAGAAAATACTTGTGTGAACCAAGTGGACCGTATGTTGCACATGAATTAGCTCGTTATTGATGTGGTTTGCTATACTGTTTGAAACTATATCCAGGAGAGGCACACCTCAAAAATAAAAACTGAAAACAAAACTGTATCAATACAAAATACAGCCAGTGTGCTCTTGTGAACATTGTCCAAAATGAAGCTTTTCCTTACTAGAGAGATGAGTGGATAAAAACTAAAATCTGCAATATAAATGCAAGTTGTAATGAATTATCAAAATTAAGAGAATTTACTACTTCTTACTAAGTGAAAGACATGAGAAAATCCCTAATTCTCTATTTTTTTAGTTGAGGTTGTGAACATCTTTCTGTGGGTAAAACATCTTCATTTTTTAAACACTTTGGTTATTAATGTTGTTACTGTGCATTTTTCCTTCCATTACTTTGTGCTTTCAGTAAATAATTATTTCATCCCATAGTCTATGCTTTTTGTCCCTTTCCTCTTATGAGAAGAGGGAGGGGAAGAGAAGTGGTTTACCTGGAGTTTAATTTTCAGCTGGTGTTAAAACCACCATACATAATTTATGAAAGCATAAGTCTGTGTTATTTTACTTTTTTAAAACCAGGCTATAAAACCAGCTGTAATTAACTCTTGAATCTGGTAAAGTTTCTGGCTACTTTCCAGAGAATTGACATTCCAGTAGGAAAATGGAACACCTTTACCACAGCCATTCAGTGCAGGAATAAATTTAAGGATTTATTTCATGATTCCTGGGGGTTGCTGCACATGACTAGCAATATCGTTCAGAGATTTTGAATCAGCCCAGTGAAGCAGATAAGTTCAGTGAACAATTTCATAGTGTCTCCAATTATTGTCTCTCAGACTTTCAGTTTGTGACACTATCACTAACAAAAGGGGAAGAAAAAAATCCTCATCTTTGCTCTTCACCACTATTATGTAAAGAAACTATTCAATGCGGTCACATACCAAATAAAATTAGCTGTTTCTCAAAATGGGAAAACAAAGAAGTTTCCATGTTTATCCATTATACATTTTTACTAGTATTTTTTTT
>VWYP01026630.1:121-10141 GCA_013400435.1 Pycnonotus jocosus
AACATCAATCGATTGTTGGGTGGGAGAGAGAGAGACAGCAAGGGTGCCTCATCTACTGCTTCCACAGCGCAGCCTCGAAAGTCCTGGGGTTTTAAGGAGTTTTTGTGTCTGGAGGGCTAAGTCCCAAGTCCAATATACATATGGATGTACTTTTTTCCATTGTCATTTAGATTTGAACAGGTTTTCTGGACTGGCAGACATTTCTGGGCAGGGTCCTCAGAACAGGACATGATGTTATCAATTCATGGTTGCCTCCTCTTAGATTGGTATCAAACATTGATCACTTGTGACTGGCAATTCTCCACCCAGGCCAAGAGCCCATCTCCATCCTGGCCCTTCCTTTTCTCTTGCAAATTCTGGTTTTATGTGGGACTTGTAAGGAATGTGAAGTTATGGGAAGAGATTACAAAAGAGAAAGAAGAGAGAAAAAACCCCCCGTCTCTGGATTCGGGGTTTCTTCCTTGGTTAAAACATATATTGGATATTTTAATACACGAATTTATATCACTTATATTCCACATGCAGTGCACTATTCTTAATGCAATACTGAAGCAATTGTCTTCAAGCAAAACCAGTTATTAAGTAGAGATTGATATTGCTCCCCCATACCAATGACTGGAGGCAAATTTCTCTCAGTCTTCAGGTTTGTCTTGAGGGGCAAACTACTCCAGGGAGGAATCTCCCGACCCCCCGCCCCCCAAGAAGAGAAATGTCAGGACATGCTGCTCTTCAAATTTGAAATGGGACTTTTCTAGTCTGAAGTGCTGCCCTGTCAGTCAGATGAGCCCAGGCTGTGCCAGCTCAGCAGCTCTGCAGAAACTCAGTGGTGTCATTTGGTTGTTCCTTTCTGTGGGGACTTTTCCAGCTCTGCCACAGTTTCAGCCCCCTCTCAGGATGCTGAACTTTGGGATGGAGGAGTTAGGCTGATTTCAGCATTATTCACCCCAAAACCAGCATGACCCAACCCCTGTACCCCCTCCCTTCATGTCCCACTGGGTACTTTGCAAACAGGGCCTTGTTGGAGTTGTTCGACCCCATTCCAGGTAGAGCATCCGGCTACAGAAGGGGGACCCATATGAGCTTGGAGGATGGAGGGAACGCAGAGATGAGGGAGCATTAGGAGAGGGGATCCCTGAGAACCTGTCACTCTGAAACAGAGAGTTGGGGGAGAAGACACCCCTAGGACTCTCCAAACCCCAGGCACCCAAAAGTGGGGGACCCTGGAGAGGGGGACCCACGGGACCCCCAGCAGCACAGAGAAGCAAGACTCCCAGAAACCCAGAGAGATGGAACTCCTAAAAGGCCTTTTTTTGGGCTGAATCTTAGTGGTTCAGATTTTGGGGGCTGAATCTTCATATTTTGGAGGGGGTTTTTTTTGTTGAAACTTGATGTTTGGGGGTTGTCTTGGTGTCTTGGAGTTTTTGGGGGCCTAATCTTTGGGATTTGGGTTTTTGGGGGCTGAATCTTGGTGGTTTAGAGGTTTTTACAAACATAGGATGCCCAGTGACTTCTAGAGATGGAGTTGGGCAGAAGGAACCCCCTACATCTTGTTTATCCCCCAAAACAGGATTTCTCATTCCCTACCCTTAGCTGGATGGAAGAGAAAGCTGCAAGGAAGAGGAAGATGTAGATGTTCCAGAACACTCAGGCAGGTGAGGAGGAAGTCACTGCCCCTTTCCCCCTCTCTCCTGCTCCATCTCCCAGCCCAGCATCACCCCCAGCTGCAGAACAGCCCCGCTGCCAATGCCAACCTGCTGGGGATGGATTTGGGGGATCTCCTTCCCCTTCCCTCTGGCATGGAATCAAATCCAATCCTCTCCTTGTTCTTCTTTTCTCCCTCTCCTTGATCCTTTTCCTCTCCTTCTTTCTTCTCCTTGTTCTTCCCTCCCCTTCCTTCTGGCTTTATCTTTCTTGTTTTCTTCTTTTCCATTCCTCTCCTTCCTTTCTCTTCTTCCTCCTGTTCCTTCATGTTCCTTCCTTCTCTTTGTTCTTTTTCTCCTTCTCCTTTTTCCTTTTTTCTTCCTTCCCTTCTTCCTCTCTTACTTATTTCCTCTCCTCTCTTTTTTTTTTACACGTTCCTTCCTCTCATTCTTCTTTCTCCTCCCTCTTTTTCCTTACTCATTTCCCTTTTTCTCTTTTTCTTTCTTTTTCTTTTTCTTTTTCTTTTTCTTTTTCTTTTTTCTTTTTCTTTTTCTTTTTCTTTTTCTTTTTCTTTTTCTTTTTCTTTTTCTTTTTCTCTTTCTCTTTCTCTTTCTTTCTCTCTTTCTCTTTCTCTTTTTTTTTAATTCCATCCTCTCTTTTTTTCTTTTGTCCTTTTTTCTCCTTCTCCCTTCCTTCCCCAGACAATTAGCTGTGAACGGAGTCCAAAGAGGACAAATTCCCCCAGCAGAACCTCGTGGAAGAGGCCGTTTTGAGTGGCTTCATGGCTCAGGAATCCAAGGGAGAGGAAAAAGCCCTGGAGATCCCACATGAGGGGGGGCTGCAAACCCAGCCCAGGGTGCTGTGAGGAGGAAAGACCATACACAGCTGTGGGGAATGCAGAAGAGCTTTAGATGGAGCTCCTGCCTGATTCGATACCAGATGATCCACACAGGAGAACTGCCCTACCAGTGTGAGGAATGCAGGAAGAGTTTCATTGATGTCTCCAATGATGTCTCATCACCCACCAGTGCCTGCACACTGGGGAATGGCCCTACAAGTGTCAGGAATGTGGGAAGAGCCTTAGCACCAGCTACTACCTGACCTACCACCAGAAGATCCACACTGGGGAACAGCCTTATAAGTGTCCCCAGTGTGGGAAGAGGTTTCAGAATAGCTCAGATCTCATCAGACAGAGTAGAGACCCTTCTGTTGAACCAGCTGTAGGAAGAGCTTCAACTGTAGCTCTGATCTTGTTACCCACCAAGATATTCACATTTGGGAGAAACCCTATGAGTGGTGGGAGTGTGGGAGGAGCTTCTGTGGCTCTGCCTTGACCTCACACAAATGCACTCACCAATAAAGGAAGCCCTGTGAGTTTCCCAGATGGGAGAAGAGCTTTGTTTATTGCTCCAGCTTCTTCACCCACTGGAAGACCCACATTGGGTGATCCACAGTGACCCACATTGTGCAGAGACCTGGTGATCCATATGCAGAGCTGGGATGCATTGTGCAGAGACCTGGGATCCATATGCAGAAACTGGTTTTTTGAGGCCTGTGATAAAGAGATAATTTGAGGAATGGGATGTTCCCCAGGTGACCACCAGAGACCCTTAAATGACTCCTACTTTAATGTAAATGAGTTCCAAGAAGTAATTGAAATATGCAAAAGAATTTGAGGGGAATGTTTAGCATATATGTTTGAGTTTGGGAAATGTATTAATGTGTTTTAATTCTATAAATACATACAAATATGAGAGATAGCTCAGTGTGTGTGATAGGGGGAGACATACCCTGCATATACTCCTCACCAAAATAAAGTAAAGCTGCTTTCTAATAGTGAAATTACAGAGTTAAAGAGTTTTGTTCCTGTTTTCAGTGATATTTTCTTGTTACCCAGCCCCACCCCCACACAATCCCCAATGCCAAACAGGTGCTGACACTCCAAAAGCAGCCGGGCTGTGCAGTGTGGGAGTCCCTGTGTCTTTGCCTTGCACAGCAGTGGGAGCTCCAGTTCTTGAGGAGTATCCTTATTCCAGGGTAGAATCTCCACATCCTCCCCCTCTAAGAATGGTTATGTCAGGAGACTGCAGTTAAAATTTGGGATGGGGCTGTTATAGTGATGCGTGTTAGCTTTCATGTTTTTCAGATTCTGTGCTGCCTAGGGGTGTAGTTCTGAGCCTTGTATTAAGTGCTAGTAAGATCTCTTCACAGAGTAGGTAGACAAAACAAATCCTTTTCCTGCTGAAAGACCAAGGAAAACGAGTACAAGTTTCAGGCCCAAAAGCATAAACAACGGTGGACTGAAGAGTCAAAACAAGGATGGGACTTCATAATCTGAAGCTGTAATTGGATAATTAAACCCTAGCATGCAAATGGACCAAAATTTATAAAAGTGTAAGCAGTAGCCCATTTTGTGACCATTTTAAGGCCATCTTGAGCATAGCCCTGGTCAGGCTCTTGTGCTGCTCAAAAAAGGGCTTTTAATAAATACCTACTTTAGCTCTGTCCAGTCTCCGTTCCAGGTCAACCTACCCAAGCCATCAATAGTCTGAAGGTCTGCACTGTCAGTCAGATGTGCCCGGGCAGCTGTGCCAGCTCAACAGCATTGGATAAGTTACCAGCGGAATCAGGTAGTTGTTCCTTTATCCTGGTATTTTAACAGATCTCCTGTATCTTGTCTCACTGTCATTCAACTCCAAAAGCAGTGGAAACCCCCTTCTTCATTCACCGTTGGCATGTTTGCAAATGGCATTGTTCATGTTGTTTGACCCCATTCCAGGCAAAGCATAGGTACAGGACTCCCACAGGATGTCCCTGACCACTGTCCCACCCCCAATTTTCCTCATTCTCTTATTCATTTCCCATCATCCCTGCAATCTCTAGCTCCCCCTACAGCTTAATTTCACAGTGTTCTCAACTCCTTCTGCTCGGTATTGGGAACTCTTGCCCCTTCACATGCAGTTTGGAAGCCAAAAGACCCTCTTCTCCACCCTCTCACACCTCTAATCTCACACCTCCACCCTCACTGCCCCTCATACCTCTAATCTCCAGGTTTACCCAGAACTTGGTTTGGGGCTGCCACCCACCTCCCACCAAATCTAGGGATCTGATGTACCCCTTTCATTGAGTTTTGTGGATTCTATATCCCTCCACTCAGTTTATGGGTCCCAGACAACTTTCCACCTCTTTCCCATCGTCCCCAAATCCCCAGCCCACCATACCCCGCTCTTGGTTTGGGGAGGTTCTACCTGACCTTTACCTGTCCTGCNAGGCCTGTCAACTTATGTTTGTGTATTCTGATAAACAGAGAAACTAATCAATAGAATCCAAGAATACAATACAATCATAAATCAAACAGTCCTGGAAAAACAGGATTTAGTTGTCACATAACACTAAGAGGTTAAAAAGTCAAAGCGAAGAAGACTCATCTTCATCATTTTGGGACCCCCTACCCATAAAAAGGACCACCGACCCATTTCAAAGAACAAACTATGCATGCTTAATAGCTTTTTGGCTAATTACCACACAAAGCGGGGAATGGGATGTACCAGAGTTATGAATATGCATTTGTATTTTGGGTATTCAATACTCCTATACATAAAAAGACCCTGTGATCATCTGTGAATTGTGCGTGTGTATTTGGGAGTTATCCTCCATGCTGCCCGGCGTTGTAATAAAAATACACTTTCTAACTTTAAACTGTTAGAGAGCTTTTGTCATGTCATAGATGGATATTGGTAATAGATCAATATCCTTTTTTTTTTTTAATAAATCACCGCCACCACCAGTGGCACCAGTACGGCCTCAGCTGTCCCATCCCCTGTGTCGGGCAGGTGCCGCCAGCCCCAAAGCAGCCGCGCTGGGCAGTGGTGGGGTCCCCGCCCCGCGCAGCGCTGGGAGCACCAGTCCAGACCAGTGCGGAGCGGCATCAGCCGTGCCCGGGCAGGGCCGGGCCCGTGGGGACAGCGCGGGCGGGGCCGGCATGGACGCCCCCCACCTCCTTCCTCCCCAAATTCCCCTGGCGGGGAGTGCTGGGGGCGAGCGCTGGGTGCTGCGGGTCTGCCTGGACACTGGTGAGTCATCTCAGCTGCGCAATCTGCTCTGCTGAGCGCTGCCTCAGGGGTGGGGCTGCAGGAAGGGAACACACTCTGCTCCAGGGTCCCGCAATTGAGGAATCCCCACAAACCGGTTATCACCCTTCAGCCATCGGAGGAACCATGGGGTCAGCCCAACCCCCGAAAATGAGGGCAGGAGACTTCCACAAGCTATTTGTAATCCTGAAAATTGGCGGAAAGCAGCAGGATCCTCTCCAAAATGGGGTCACCTCATCCTCCCATAATGAGGGGGCATCCCCGCAGCCCCCGAGAATAGGGGGGAGTCACCTCAGCCCCCAAAAATGAGCAGTATATTCCCAAAAGCCATTTATAACACCCCAAAACTAGCAGAAAGCAGCAGGGTCCTCCCCAAAATGGGATCCCTGTATTGCTCCCTGTGGAACCCCCCTTCCAAGTGCCAGAGCCACATGTCTCCCCCTTCTCCCACTACCCCTCACTCAGGATTTTGGGTACCCCAAAAACTCGCTCAGGAGGGGGAGTGTCCAAAAATCCCCTCAGGAATGAGAAATATCCCAAAAATCTCCGCAGGAATGGCAAATGCTCCAAAACAACCAGAGATTTGGGGATACCCTGAAACACCTCAGGGACATGGTCTCCCCCATCTTTAACATATCCTATCTTTTGCTGTCTTACTCCAGATCCCTTCCCATCCCTCCCAAAATTCATTCCAGCCCCTAACCTGCATCCCACCACTCCCAAGCCCAATCCCACCCCTCCTGGATATTAAGATCCCCTTTCCAAGCCCATCCCATCCCACCCCTCCCAAACCCCATTCCTCTCTTCCAAGCTCCATCTCACTCCTCCCAATCCACACCCTACCCCACCCCAAACCCTATCCCTCTCAATTCACAGCCCACCTTTCCCAATCCACATCACACTCCATCTCACCCCTCCTGGTGCTTTTGAGAGTGCTTTGGGATCCTGTAATTTTTGAGGTGGAAATGAGTCATTCTGAGGTGGAATCATGCCCTTATGGAGTGGGATTGAGCTATTTTAGGTTGAGATTGAGCCATTTTCAGTGGGATTCAGTAATTTTGATGTAGCAGATTGATTCCTCTTGGATTTGGGCTGCAAAGCAATGGAGAAAACTCTCCCACATTTCTCCAAATATTCCCCTGAACCCCAAAATCCCAGTAAAATGGGTTGGAGTTTGGAGGTTTTATTCAATTTCTTTACCCCAACCTTGGGTGTTTTTAAGGGATAAACAGGAATCAAACAAAATCAAGGCCAAAATAATACGATTTATGTGTCAGCATCATGTGAGTGTCCATGGGATTGGTTTGGGTGGGTGGAAGAGCTTTTTTTATTGGTTTTCCACCTCAGTGTAATATTCAAAATTTTCAAAATTTTGGTCTGTGCCCCAGTCTATCACCATTTGGCTGTGCAAGACACTTGTGGGCCAGAGAGAATTAGAATCGTGGAATTATTTAGGTTGGAAAAGGCCCTAAAGATCATCCAGTGTTGTTTGATGCCAGAGGAAGAAACAATTGGATGGAGCAGGTGAGATTTTCTGGGGCCTGAAGTCAACAAATCCACTCTTCTCAATGAATTTCCAACATCAGTCTGTGTCCCAGTGGATGTTCCTGCCCTTGTGTTAATCCAGGTGCCTATGGGGAACCAGGAGGATGTGGAGACAAGCCAGGTGTCTTCCAATGTAGGCCACCAGGAACATGGGTCACCAGGTCTCTGCCCAACATGGATCCTCCAATGCTCTTCCTGCAGTTGGGGCACTTGTAGGGCTTCTCTTACCAGTGGGTCCGTTGGTGTGAGGTCAAGGCAGAACTCTGGGTGAAGCTCCTCCCACACTTCAAGCATCTGTAGGGCCTCTCCCCAGTGTGGACACGCCAGTGCTTGACTAGGTCAGGGCTACGGATGAAGCCCTTCCCACAATCAGCGCACTGGAAAGGCTTCTCCTCCATGTGCATCCGCTGATGCATGAGGAGATCAGAGCTGGTCTGAAACTTCTTCCCACACTTGTGACACTCATAGGGACGTTCCCCAGTGTGAACACGCTGGTGGATGACAAGGCTGAAGCTGCGGTTGAAGCTCTTCCCACATTCCAAGCAGTTGTATGGCCGTTCCCCTGTGTGCAGCCTGCGGTGGCTGATGAGGTGGGAGCTCTGGATAAAGCCCTTCCCACATTCCAAGCAAATGTGCGGCCGTTCCCCAGTGTGGAAGCGCTGGTGGTATGTGAGGCTGGACCTCTTGCTGAAGCTCTTTCCACATTCCAAGCACTTGTAGGGGCGTTCCCCTGTGTGAAGGCGCTGGTGGACCAGCAGGTCAGAGCTCTGGCTGAAGCTCTTCCCACATTCCAAGCAGTTGTATGGCCGTTCCCCTGTGTGCAGCCTGCGGTGGCTGATGAGGTGGGAGCTCTGGATAAAGCCCTTCCCACATTCCAAGCAAATGTGCGGCCGTTCCCCAGTGTGGATCTTCTGGTGGCGGATCAGGTGGGAGCCCCAGCTAAAGCTTTTCTCACATTCCAAGCATTTGTAGGGCTTCTCCCTATCATGAAGCTGCTCTTGGATCACCAGGTCAGAGCTCTGGCTGAAGCTCTGGCTGTCTTCCTGGTACAGGGTGGGTCTTTCCTCCTCAGAGCACCCTGGGATGGGTTTGTAGCCCCTCCTCATGCGGGATCTCTGGGGCTTTTCCTCCTTGTTGAATTCCTGTGCCCTGGAGCTGCTTAAAATGGCCTCTTCCATGAGGTTCTGATGTGGGGATTGGTTTTCCCTGGTCTCTGTGTGCAGCTCATTCCCTGGAGGAGGAGGGAAGAAGGAGAGGAAGATAAAGGAGAGGAAGGAAGGAGAGGAAGGAAGGAGGAGACAGAAGAAGAAATGAACGAGTCAAAGGAAGGAGAGGAGGGATTGAGGAGAGAGAGAAAGGAAGAAGGAACAGGGAGAAGAAGGAAGTGAGGAAGGCAAAAAAAGGAAGAAGGGGAGGAATGAAAAAGGAGGAGGAAGGAGAAGAAAGAACAAAAAGAAGAAGGAGAAAGGAGAGGAAGGAATGAGGGAAAGGAAGTAAAAGGAAGGAGCATGAAGAAAAAGGAGGAAGGAGAGACAGGAAAGAGAAGAAACAAGGAGAAGGAAGAAGAAGGAACAAGGAGAGGAAGAAAAACGCAGAAAGAAAAGGGAGGGAGAAATAAAGAGAAGGGAGAAGGAAGGAGGAAGAAAGAAGGAGAGGATGGGATTTGCCTCTGTGACAGAGGGAAGGGGAAGGACATCCCCCCAGATTCATATTCAGCAGGACAGCACTGGCAGCGAGGTTGTCCTGCAGCCAGGGGTGATGCTGGGCTGCGAGATGAGGCAGAAAATAGGGAGAAAGGGGCAATGATTTCCTCCTCACCTGCCTGGGTGTTCCAGGGCATCTTCCTCTTCCTTGCAGTATCCTCCTCCATCTGGCCAAAGTTTGAGAATGAAAAATCCTAGTTTTGGTGGAAAAAAACAAGATGTCAGTGTGCTGGATTGGGGATTCCTCCTGCTCAAGTCTGTCTCTAGAAGTCACTGGGCATCTTGTCTCTATGAAAGCCTCCAAAGCACTAAGACGCAGCCCCCCAAACCCCAAGATTCAGCCAAAACTCCCTCTATAATAGGAAATTCAGCCCCAAAAACTACAAAGGGCCAAGATTTAGCCCCAAACCCAATAAAAAATACCAAAATTCACCTCCCAAAACCTTCAAAATATCAAGATTATGCCAAAGAAAAATCCAGGAGGAGTTCCCCCTCTCTGATCTGTTCACTCTGGTGTTTCAGTGGTCCTTCTTGTCCAGGCTGCTGGGGTTCCTCTGTGTATTGGGGATCCTCATTCTCTGGGATGCCAGGTGTGGTAAATTGGTATGATTGGTGCTGACAAAATTGAAACAGTAATCAATATTGAAACAAATAGGTAAAGTGTAATGTTAAGGAAGAAAGGGAGAGGAGGGGTTCCCCCCCTCCCCTCCGCCCTTTCTCCTGCAGACTAGAACAGGAAGAAGCAAGAGATAATTTTTACTAAATTTATCTGGAAGAGGAAAATTTGGTTGGACACCAGGAAAATGTTAATTATATGAGATTTATTGCTTTAATGTTAAAACATAATATTGGCTTATATTATACCAGCTTGGTGCGCATGTGTAATCCAAAAGGTGAATTAAAGGACACTGAGGAAGAGGAGAGGCCTTCCTCAAAGATGACCCCTAAAGAGTGGTGCGACCCCCTAAAAGAGCGGCGGAGCATGCGTAGTAAAGGCGATGATGAGAGCGGAAATGAAGATGTGATGAATCGAAAATAGG
>VWYP01026631.1:0-74664 GCA_013400435.1 Pycnonotus jocosus
TTAAACTAATCAGTTTGGAGAGAATAAATAGTTTAATAGAAAATAAACCGATTTGTATTGTATTTTATTCATATATCTGACTTTGTGTACAGCTATGCAGGAAGGACAAGCTAGATAAGTAATCCGTATAAGTATGGATCAATGCCATGGACTCATGGAATATCTTGGTACATTTCTTTGCAGAAAATCCATTTCTTTCTTCATAATTTCTTCAGTTTTTTAGGAAATAAGATAGTCTTAGAAATAAAAAAGAGAAGACTCCAGAACTTTTATAACTCTAAGTTGTTTTCTAAGGTGAAGGCCATGTAAAAGTCTCAGTAGATGTACTGAATTTCAAGTAATTAGAGTACAACAAGAAGAAGAGTGAATGTCTCTTGCTTAAGAGACTTAAAAAATAGTGATATAAAAAGATTGAATATAGAAAGAAAAAAATCTGAGTGGGTCTTTCAGTCATTGCTATCACACTAGTGAAGAATTTTGTGGGAGAAGTCATATGCTTCCTCAAAGTGAATGCAATACCACACCTCTCATGCTGAAGGACGGAGTTTAGACATTGGTACCCACCTACTGCCACAGTAGATGATATTCAAGAAGGCAGGCAAAGACCTATTTTTCTCCTCTTAAAGGAGAAAAGCACCTTAAGCATCAAAGTGATTTGTACACTCCACCCAGTCATAAGATAATAAGCTGAATAAAAATTAGACACAAGAATAATGAATGGATGTTCATCTGTATCTTCTCCCATGAAGTCCATTTCACCCTCAACATGGGGCACACTTGTATATGGTAAAATTCCAAACTTAAGAACCAGCAAGTTCTTCCTTACTTTTTTAGCTTTTTTTTTTTTTTTAATGTATTTCTACCATGTCCAAAGCACTCTCACTCATAGGAATTATTTAAAATTTGACTAGGTTCCCTTTCTATTCATAGCCAGTTGGTTTCCCCACTGAAGAACATGGATTATTAAACCCTGTAAAATTAAGCTCTTCTCCATGGTACAACAGGAAGGTATGAATCTGCACATATCTGCGCTCCTGTTCTTCTTAAGCTCTTCATTAACCTGATCCTTGCATTAGCAGAAGTTCTGAAGGCCAAAAGGGAAAAAAATTGTTTGGATAGGGGTGTTGCAGTGGGATTTAACGTTACCTCAGACAAGGACAGGTTATTAAGACATCATATTTTATAAACAGTTGTGGGAGACAGCCTCATGTTGTGAAGATATCAACATTTCCCTTAACTCAGACTTCTTAGACAGTCTGTCCTGTCTCTGTGTGAATTCTGGTAAGAATTTAATCAGTTCTCATGGTCCATAGCAGAATCTCGATGTAACTGTCAGAAGCATCAGGTGGTTCATAAACTGACACTAAGGACCCATAAGCTTTAGGGATCCTCAAATGAATATAAAGAGACTTGAGGCATTCATGTTTCAGCATGAACATAATGTACCAGCTGCAGTTTTCCAACATCTTCTTTACATATTAACTGAATATCTATTGTGACCAAATGTTGCCTTGGTGTTTTTCCAGACTTGGAGTATTTTATGATAGTTAGCTTTTTGGTAAACTTCTTCCACTTCTGGCATCTCTTACTCCTTTTCTAACCACTCTTCTCATAAGATAGTGATAACAGTTCTGGGCAAAAATCAGTTTTCCTTGTCAGTCCTTTCAATTTATTCTTCAGGATTAATGGGAAGAAAATCTCCCATTTCAGTGTAGAACCATAGAATGATTTGGGTATGAAAGGAACTTAAAGGTTATCTGGCTCCAACCTTCCTCCTTTTTCTCCACCATAGACAGATGCAACTCACTAGATCAGGTTGCTCAGGGCCCATTCAACCTGATCTTGAACACTTCCAGGGATGGAACATCCACAACTTCCCTAGGCAGCATGTTACAGTGCCTCACCACTCTCTGTATAAAATAAATTTTAAGGTTTTTTTCTTGTTATGCACTGCTGGGGAAAATGGAAAGAAATCACAACACTTTGGAAAATGACGGGATTTTGTAGTGGTAATGAGTCCTTTGGACAGTACTCTGGGCTTAGCTTTAGGGTGTGGGTAAGAGTCTTGCAGCTGGGATCAATGGATCTTCTTGAAACCATAAGGAAGCTGGGAAAAAGTTTTAGACTTGTTTGTAAGTGGTCCAAAACCAAATTCAAATTTAATCATCACGGTAAGAAAATCACTGAGATACAGGGAAAAAAGTTTTTGAGGCTAGTGATTTGGAAGCATGTAATTTTCCTGCATTGCGTAGGTTGCCAGAAACACCAGGTCAGGAAAAATTTCCATAAACTTACTGTACAAGTCTGTTTTCTCAGACTCACAGGTGAAAAGATCTAGCTAGCTCTTTCCTGATTGTGTAACACACATGTCACTAGATCTAATGGTGACTATTGGAGTGTTTGTAGGAAATACAAATGAAAAAATAAAAGTTAGTAAAATATCTTGCAAGATCTCATCACATTGTAAATCTGTAGGTTATTACAGTGTATGTATTTGTCCATACTCCATATCTCCATACTCCTATGAATCTTTTGTTTTAGTATACCTTGTATCAAGGAAAAAAAAATCTCAATAAAACCATCTGAGTACAAAACTGAAAAGGAAATGACATCTGAGAGTTTTGTCTCAAAATTGTGTCTTTTGTGGATTCTGACTCTTACTGAATTCTAATTAAAGTCTTTTTTTTTTTCCCTCCACACACAAATATTACAGGCAAGAGCTCTCTGCATCTCAATGGAGAAAAAAAAAGGACTTAAAACCTACCACTGTTGCTGGAATCTAATACAAGACTCCTTCCTCATAAGTACTTCATTTACTATCTAGGTTTTTATATCATTCTAAATTACTGATTCTTGACTTCTCTTTATGCACAATGGATGTCTCAGCAGATAACCCTGCAAATGCTTTCTTCCTATGCATTTATTTCTTGAACAATAAACTAAGAACATATTGTGTGGTGAGAAATGTGCAGTTCATTATCTTGAGATAAAGAAAACTGAATTCAGGCATAGTAAGAACTAAACATTGAATATAGATACAAATACAGTTTACTCCTTCAGTTGTATTTTAAAAGAATACAGAGCTTTTAATTCTGCAAAGTTTGATAAGGTAGGTATCTAAAATAAGTCAATGATTGATTGCAAGTTTATATAGGTTATAAACTTGGAAGTGAACTAGACATTTTAAATTTCCTCTTCAAATATTGTAATTTTGTCTTTGCCAATAGTCCTGCTGACATTCTCTTTGCTGTTTAGCCACATTCACTTTTGGCTCCTGTCATATTTTTCCTGCCCAGTTTGTTTAAGCAAGCAGCTGTAAGCCAATCTCCAGGCAGCCAGCATGAGTTTTTTAGCTGAGTGTCACCTGCCCCCGCTGTGAGCTCTGTCCAGCTGCAGAGTCCATATAGCTGTATGCTTTAAATACCAGTCATCACAATGGTAATGGGGTATTCGGAACACTGTGAGTAAATATCATCAAGATTGTTGCTTTATGCTTGTCTAGTAAATATATTTTAAATAATATCTAACTCAAATACAATACTAGCCCATAAAAATTATGGGTAGGAAATACATCAGATTCAAATTATCTGCCTGTTCTCTGGCAAAGAAATATCTATAAATCTTAGGGCAAATCTGCATATTACCCTGCACTTCTCTGCCTTTTACTTTTGAAAAACATGAGAAAGTTCAACCTTGTTTACAGGACAATCACACTTAGAGACACTGAATAAAATCCCAGGTTTTTACACTCGCATGCTATAGGACCATTGAGACATTTCCTATTGCTCCTTGGAAGGTTAAAATAATATTTTAAATGCACCATTGGCCCCCAAATAAAAGTGTCAGCATGTAATAAATATGGACTACAGTGTTTACAGTTTACCAGGTATTTGTTTACTTTATTTTCTATAAATATTGGTACACTTCCTCCAGATTTGAGTTACTATGTCCCAATAAAGTTCTTTGCCTGTAAAAGAAAAAAAAAAAAAAGCAATATTTACACAAATTATGTGCAAATATTATGCATAACATGCAATTGCATGATGAATTATTGAAAGATACTTTCAAAAATATTCCTCATTAAATGTTAATCTTGTTGATTTTAAAATACAAATAAATTTGAATTTAATGCCCTCACAACATTAAAGCTTTCAGAGACAGACCATAATAACCATATGGATACAAAACAAAGACTGGAATTTTGAAAACAGATTATTACTTGGGAATACAGTCAAACTGCAAAGAAGCTGCATGTGTATACACCAGAATTTTACTAATCATGAGTATGTTGCTGTAGCATTTTTTTCTGCTTTTTAAACTCAAAATCTGCTCTCCAATGCAGTTGCTTTGAATTGTGTTGGTCACTGAAAGTCATTCTAAAACTAAGCATAAGAGAATCACATCAGTGATCGATGATGTTGATTCACAATGTCCATCATTATAAAATAAAATAACATATTGTGCTAGGAGTATTTCTTATGTGTATATAATGCATAAATATTTACTGAAGAGGAGCACCTGGAAACCAGAGTTTTGATCTTCTGCATGTAATAAAAGGCCTCCCAAAGATCTTGAATCAAAAAAGTGAAAAGTGAAGGGAAAAAAAAGAAATAAGACAAAAATGGCCAATGTATAAATGGTTGAGTTATTGTGTAGATACCCAGGCGCTGTAATAGATTTGTTGTCATTTTCTGGTCATATGGAAACATAGCCATGTTAGTGAAAAAGGATTTCCAGACAAATTCCTTGCTCGTGCTCTTTCCCAGGCACATTCGTTCACCTGCTTGTAGGGTCGCCTTGACACCCAATGCAAAGTCACAGTTAGTCAGTAGCACTGGCAGAGAAGGGCAATGCTTTCTGATGCATAATTTACAACACTGCTGATGCATCTTTTTTCATTCCTCTACACTGGAATGAAAGATCATTTAATGCAATCTAATCCTGGAATATCCAGGCAAGATCTCATATCTTGAACTACACTGCCATGACATTCTTCTTTTTCCTTTTTGTTTTTATTTTCCTTTCTTTTTGATTAATACACTATTCAGAGAGCTTTTAAATTTATTCAGAACTCAGATATAATTTAAATATTATGAACTATTCTTGCTGAATTAAAGCTATCTAGCCTATTTGATTTAATCAATTAAGATTTTTAAGTGCATCATAACTCTGTGCACAAAGAGACAACACTCATAAATCAGTAGAGAGTCTAAATTAATTGCTACAGGTAGCAGCCTGCCAATGGCACATATAATTAACTTTTTGTTGTTCAGAGTGGAAGATCAGAAAGTTGCTGCTAGCATTAATGAGAGAAAGAAAAATGAGTATATATGATAGAAACTATTAGAATGCTTGCAAATGTTCCAAAGCTGCATTCCACTTGTGAATTACATTTTTAGGGGTCTTCATGTTCTGAAAATATAGTTATCCCTCACATCAAGCAAGCCTCTGTTCTATTTCAGATTGAATTGTCAATTCAATACCAATGAAGCAATATCTTCAGAGCCACTGACTGCAAAGGACAATATTAGATAAAATCAGATGTACAAAACCAGCAACAAAACAAGGGATTTCTTTAGTCTTCCAAATAGTAGCAGGTAGAAGACAAGAAGCTGGAAAACAAAGAAAACAGATAAAATTAAAATTTATCTTAGTAACAGCTACCAATTTCTAAACTTCAATTTCTAAAATTCAGATTTATGGTCAGATGAAATAAACTGTATTCTTTGTCCCTCATTTTCAAGTATCAACCAGCATAATACATAGATGTATGACATGAATTATGTCTGTACAGCCTTTCTATCCAAAGTAAGGTTCTATCCTGCCTTCCTTTGCTTAACTCAAATACTTCTGAAATCAGTTTAAAGGTTTCTATCAACTTCATTTGGGTGGTCACATGGAATTTTGACTCGTGAGAAATCAGAGAGTGATGCCCAAACTCCAGTTCAGAGAAGGGGTAACTTTGACGTTAGATCAGCATATATTCATAGGTGGAGGTTCCGCAGTCTTATTAACTTTTTAGAATTAAACTGACATTTTAAGTTTTGTCAAATATTTGGATGTTGCAAAAAAAATTAACTAAGTTCAAGATCAAGAGAAATCTGAGTCAGGAAAGAAATTGCACCCTTGCTGGCAGTTCCTGTTTCTCAGTCTTACCCAACCTACAATCTTACATATATATGTATAGTACATTTATAAATATTATATATGCACAGATAAACATTTTCCTGCCCCTGCAGTCATCATTCAGTCAAACAGCTCTGCATGTGCTCCTCATTGCTCAATTTCTCTAAAAATGACTTGAAGTTGGTGTGCTGTGTTGAACTGAGGTGAGCTTAAAGAAATGCTTGCATATTTTAGGGAGAAGTTGGTAGAAGACATTGTTGGAACACAAAGATCTGAACTCCAGGACCAGAATGGGCTGATTGGAAAAGATTTATTGAATATTTTCTTCACAAGTAAGAGAGAATTTTGCAAAAGGATGATATAAAATTATCATGTAATGACAATGCTTTTACAACCATTCTATGTTCTCCCTGGGGAGGTACAAAAAACCCAAACCACTAAGCAATGCAGTATTTTGGGAGAACTCTTTCACATTTTTATTTTCTTATCATACTTGTATGTTACAGCTAACTGAAAACTTATTTGAAGTGTCAGTGTAGCATTTGGAATCATTATTTTTATTAATCACAAGTATTATTGCTATGTTCATTAAATAACAATTTTTGTGATTTTTTTTCTCAAAATAAAATGTATTTTGAAAGTCTAAATTTTTGTACAGTTGAGTGTCCCTAATTAATATGTAGCTGAGGTAAGTGCTTTTTCTTATCTTAAAATAGGTAGTTGAGAATATGTATTCAATAATTTTTTTATTTACACATGTAGAACATGTGTATGGACATAATCTCAAAAGAGACATTGCAAACATAGAAGGACAGGAATTATTGACAGGTGTGATTAATGATCTGGAGGAACTCCTGTGAGGGAATTCCCTTTGAATATTAAAGGTAACAATTTCAAAACTTTTGTATAAGTAATATTTACCATTTTAAAACCTTAAATAGTCATACTATAGGCACAGGAACTCTGAAGGAGACTACTAGGCAGATGAGCCAAGAGCTTTTTCTTTCTTATATCTTAGAAATCTGCACAATATGTTGCACAGGCTTTACTTCATTCTTGCCCTACCTAATTTCCTAAAGGTTGAAAAACTAGATGCTCTATAAAAATGCAAAGTGAAAATGAATGCAGGTCTTCTGACATGATAAATTTCCTATTAATTTGTAACAAAAAATAACCTTCCTATCTGAATCTTTTTAAAAAGAAAAGCATTAATGTTGTTCCTAAAAGACCAATGTAAATACTCCAAGGCCTAAAGAGAGTTGCAATTGGAAAATCTACATCTGACAAAATAAAATTGTCCCGATCTTTACAAAAAGGAAGAAAGGTCTAGTGTTGAGCTCAGCTTTTCAGACATGACCTGCAAAAGTCTCAAGGAAAGCAAGATTTAAAATACTTATGAAGTATTACCTAGCTGTGTGAGGCTGCAGAAAGGAAGGACTCTTTCCTTTATCTACATTAATTTCATCTCTTGTTTTGCTCCCCCCTGTATTGCAGAGTTTTTGAATTATCACTAGACAGATTTCAATCCCAGAAAAATCATAGGTGGAGTCCTCTAAAAGACATTTAAAGGCACCTGAAAGAGTAGAAAATGACTGGGATCATTGTAGCTCTGGCAGCATTAAATGTCAATAGAATTCCGTGTAATATTGAGAGGACCATAGTGAGTACATGAGAGAAAGAATCATTCTGCTGTACTCTGTTTTCTAGATCACACACAGAATGTTGCATCCAGTTTGAGGATCCCAATGTTGGGTAGATTTTGAGCAGCTGGAGCAGGTTGAGCAGAGGGCCACCAAAATAGCCGGGGCTGGATCACATTTGTGCTGTGAGGAGAGGCTGAGGGAGCTGAGCTTGTTCTGTCTGGAAAAGGATCACTGCAGGGAACCTAACAGGAACTTTGGCACCTATGAGGGGTTTACTGAGAAGAAGTTTGCTGAAGCAAGACTTCTTTGCTAAGGTTCAGAGTTGAAATATGAAACAATGGTCATAAATTTACATGAGAGAGGTTTTGCCTGAATATAAGAAAAATTATGAGGGTAATAACTAAAAATGGTTGCCTGAGAGGTTGCAGGTTTCTAAGTCCAGCCATACTAAACCCTGAGGCGTCTGGTGTGAATTCAGTGTGGACCCTGCTTTGTGCATGACTTTAAGTTACAGACCTCCCAAATTCCTTTGCAAACTGAGCAACACAGCAGTTCAGTGATTTCAATGGCATCAGTCACTATGAGAGTCCATAAGATGTTAGACTAAATACTTAAAGGCCTCAAAGTTTCTAATGAATCATGCAGTGCATAGCCCAGTGATGTTCAGGTTTTGGCTCCCTTCTCTGAGAGAGAAGTGTTCCTCCACCAACAAATATGCAATTAATCCCATGATGGGATTCAGTATTTTCCCAGCTAACTCATAATGCAAAGCACTTCTAAGTGTCGTTTATTGCAGAGCTAGTGCTGTAAAGCTGCCTGCACTGTTCTACTCCTAAGTCTCAATGTTGTATTTTTCCTAGACAGATGCCAAATTGATAAAAATCTGATGGTTTGTTTTTTGTTGGTTTTTTTTTGCACAGCTGTTCCAATTGAATCCTCATTGCTACAACCACATTAGGAAACAAAGAGAGGTATTATGGTTGGAAGATTTTTTTTTTTCCTACTTAATGTCTAGATTGTTAGTGTGAAGGTCTCTAGTCTTTGTTTTGGCTTCCACTTGCAAACTGGGCATTGACATCTGCTAATTGCTAGCTTCTAAGGGAATTTAGTTTAAAATATATTGTATATACAAGGCCAGAATCATGTGTGCCACAAAAGCAAGATTGTTTTTATTCTACTGTTTTGTATTTACAGCTAAAGCAAATTGAAAGAAAACTGGTGACTATTGTGAACTGGAGAATAAGAGCAACAATAGATATAATAAAATAAAACTTCACTAATGGATCCAGTTGCTAAAGACGATTTAGCAGCTGCTGTCTCAGAGCATCTACACAAGCCTCTTTGGATCCCCAATTTTGGACCGTGTATGGACTAAAAAAGCTAAAAAAAGCAAACTTTATTAAAATTGTACTACATCCAAAACCCTGTGGCCAAAGGCACATAGGAACTACACCAGAGGCAGCTTAAACATGAGTGTTCTGGAGCTACTATTTATGGTATATTTAAGAACTGTGCATCAGGGGGCAGGGGAGTTCCTGGGACTTAAATAAAATATAGACTAAAATGGATACCTTACCTGCTGAAACTTGATTTCAGGTCCCTGAGTTTCTCCTGTAGCAGCACAGCTGATGAAATCATCTGGCCTCAAACAGAGCAAGGTGATTTTTCCTAGAATCTTGCCCCACTGTGAGAGAAGGAGGCAAACAGACCCTCATGACTCCTAATCACTTTCTGCATTTTGTGAATGCAGATTTGGTTCCCCTTTCTCTCCTAAAATCGGAAGAGTAGCCCATAGCTTGCCCCGCTGAGATGCTTTTGTAATTGGCTATAAGTGAAGCAGAAGTGAAGAGCTTTGTGAATGCCAAAAACGTGATTATTGTCCCACCCACACAAATGTTAAGCTGAAGTCACTGGAGTCTCTGGTGTGGAACTTCAATAAACAAGAGACATATCAAACTGCAATAGTCACTATTGCCTGGAATATCTAGGAGTTTACAGCTGAAGTGGAGAAGTTTGCTTACTGCAATTTTTTGTTTCACTTATTTGAATATAATTTTTCACTGGAGTGTTGTGCCAAATGTGACAGAGGCCTCATGCAGCCCTGCAATCCTTAAATGCTCTTTCATTTTAATGCTGGCACACTGAAAAAGGGGAAAGTCTCACTCAGCAGCCCTGCTGCATTTTGAAGAACAGACTATGAGGGGTCGCCCCCAGCTCTTGGCTTGTCTCCCTCATGGTACAGCCAGTCCTTTCTTCACTATGTCAATATGGAATGAAAACTTTCTCATCTAAAAGTAGTCCCAGTTCCCCATGTTATTTCAACAAATTTTAAGATAGGACTAAGCAGGGAAAATGGGTTTACTTCCCTCAGTTGTTACTTTGTCATTGTATCTCATTTATCTAGTTTAAGTTCAGTCTTGGCTAACAAGATGTTACAGAAAAGACAAGTGGTTCTTCTGAGGCAGAATTTTTTATTGTTACAGTGTAATCATGATGATTTATATTATGGTATCTGTTCACTCCACCTCAGGAAATAAAATTTTTAAAAAAGATTGTGGAGTCACCACTTTCAGTGTTTGGGTTTGTCAGCATTGTATATGTCAGTAATGTCATCTAACTCTGATTTGGAACCATGAGGCTTCTCTTTCCAGTAATGCCCTCTAACAATGAAAATGGGCTTACTTTCTCTATTTCCCTTCTTTAAGAAAACAAATAACTAAAGAATAGAAAAAATAGATAATCTCTTGACTATATCTTGCAGATAAAACTTATTCTGAGTTAAGTTCAACTTTAATGAATTTGCAAAAAAAAAAAAAAGTGACCCATTAGAAAAATTAGGCCGGGTAATGTGGGAAAATCCTCAAATATTTAATTAACAAAATAGATTTTTTTTCCCAAATTTTAACCATTTAAAAATGAGTACTATATTATCCCAATTATCAATGTCTATAAGATACTTATAATGTTGAAATTGGTTATGATGCCTTGGAAATTCTATAGCCTCTTAAAACATTCTGAAATATAGAATAGTTTTTCTGCTAATTTTAATAGGAGCATATCCTGACTCTTCATTAAAATTCCATACAACCTACTGCTGGCTTCATTCTATTAAATTTCGTAGGACCTCTCCATCAAGGTTTTTACATATCTTGTTAGAACGCATATCTTCTTAGAATCTGATTAGGAAGAGCCTTGTGTTCCCATTTGTTCATATGCATGTGCTGGAGATGAACTGATGGTGTCACCTGGTGCTGTAATTGAGGGTAAGTGTAAGATATTATTTGTTAGTTTTACAGTGGAATTCTCTTTACTTTGAAATTCAATTTTGTCTGATATACACATTCTATAGTCAGTTTTGTAGAGTATTTTTTCAGAAATATTAATGAATGGGATGTCTGGAAGGCTATGCATTACCTTAAGCACTCTCTGTAGACATGATAGCATGGACTACATTGCATATGCATTTCTCTACTCCCCCAAGTGGAGAGAACTCAGCTTTGTGCTTATTATAATATTTAATGGGAAGTATGTGTGTCAGTATTGACAAGCAACAAACAGAATTTTTGGCAGACTTAACTCATGGGCTGCTGTCCCTGCTGCTAAAAAATCCTTTTTTTTCCCCTTAAGAATCCTCTTTTATACATCATCAATTACTACATTTAGATCATTTTTGCAGTAGGCAAACTGAACTAATCAGATCTAGTGGCCCATCTGTTCTTAAGAAAAAATAGCACTTTCTGCCAAAAAATGCATGATGTAAAAAATGTCTGCATTGAATTTAACTGGTAGGTGAGAAATTATCTTTCAGCAGAAAAGCAGGTGAGTCCCATCTTATAATTTATGTCAAGTTTATTTGCGTTAATAATGGAGGATTTTATGGTAACTTTTCTTAAAGAGTGATTATCCAAGTGGATTTTGAGCTAAGATTTTTTTCTTATTTATTTTCATCATGTTTACAGGGTGATGTTCTGGATCTAGTGGCAACAGAAGGATTTTTGTCAATACCTTCACCAGTTCTAGGGTTTCACTGTTCTAAGTTACAACTAAACTATGTCTGTTCTTCAATCAAATAGATGAGTTTCTATGTTTGTATCCCATGTTTTCATATCCTCATTTATTTAGTGGTTTCAGAGACAGGCAACAATTAATTTCCTAGATATGAAGTTTTCAAAGTGAGTTTGCAAGAAATCTTTGATTACAACAAGATAACTCTACAAGTGTTCTAGACTAAACTCATTTAATGTGATAACATAATTGTTGTATTAAACAACTTGAATTCTATAAGCCTCTGAAAATGGCTGAGTTTTTTCCAAAGTTCTTAATAGCCCTTGAATAACTTCCATTGCTGTTCAGAGCAGTTGTGGATTCCCCACCACTGGAAGTCTTTTAGACCAATTTGGCTGGAGTCCTGACCAGCTTGGTCTAGTGGCAGAGGTCCCCACTCATGGCAGAGGGGTTGGAGAACTAGATAATTTCTAAGGTCTCTTCCAACCCAGGCCATTCTATGATTCCATTGTAGCTTTGTTTTCCTCTTCATGAAAGAGAAAAACATCATCATTTCAAACCTGTGTATAAAAACATCAGCAAGAAGATGCCATGGTATGGAACTTCTATATCAGGATTGCAGTAGCTGACTAGAACTGTTGCTATTTGGCAGTCATTTGAAAGGGGAGCAGACATCTCCTTGCAGCCATACTGCATCTGCTGTGTGGTGAAGGAGGGGTGCAGCTGCTTTCACATCTCCCAGTAATTCTGCAGCAAGTGAGAACAAGGTCCTAAAGAGTGTGTCTTTGCTTGAGAAAAGTTACCCAGGAGTGCAGTCCCTATGTACTTCTTACCCATATGATCCTGTACTGCTTTGCTAAATATTGTAATGTAAATTTTTCCTCATTTTTTATCTTCTTGTGTTAGGAAAACCTGACTTAGTGCTTATTGATCTTGGAAAAAGCTTGTGATTTTGTTTTAATCTATGTGCATGAGGCATTCAGACCAAACTACAGTATCCTGTTTTAGCTCATCTTCAAGAGACTACAGTACTCAGAAGCTTTTCAGACCCTCATAACAGTGAGTTACTGGAGATTATGGCCATTGGAGAGCAATGTACAAAAGACATTTAATGGAAATAGTAGTGAGGAATGTTCATGGACATTGGAACTTAATAATGCACACTGTTAAACTATTAAAACAGTCCCTTCAACAATTTTCAGCCAGGCCAAATAGTGGTCTTTGAAATAATGTCAAGGCACAGAGTTGGAATGAGCATACACCAAGGACCATTCTCAGTCTGGAAGTGGCTGTCCTGTTTTGGAGGGAGAAAGAGTTTAGCAGTTTGACCATGAGCTATTTGGTGCCAGCTGAGTTCAATGCCAAAGAGCCATTCCAGCCACATTCATTAGCATTGCTATAGCCAAAATAATCCAAGTATTGTACATTTTGGCAATTTTTCCCCATTTTCTTCCAGCCCACTGCTCACAGTTTTAGTGCCTTGGAAACAAACAAAGGATTTAGTACAAACTGGTTTCAATTCAGAGAGCCATGAAAAAACCCATACCTAAAATCAACGAACAGATTCTCCTTGGGAATCTTGTCTTGAGATCATCAGGGTACTCTTTTGCATTTTCTGAGAAACGTTAAGGTGCCTATCCCTGACAAGAAAGGTTATCTACACAGACCTATGACTTCCAGCAAGCTCTAGCAGCTTCTAACCAGCTCTGTCAGATGCCCTTGATCCAAGGGTGTGTTGAGTATTTGTTCCAAGTGACTCTTGATCAGGGAGGATCGAGCACCCTCCCAGCAGGCCACAGGGGGAGTTGAGCAGAGCTGCTGGCTCAGGACACAGTTTCCAGGGAAAGCAGCTGGCAGAGGTGGCACTTCTTGCAGAGGGGAGCCAGGAGCTTTGCTGAGGGCTACACAGATGGGCTGAGTGGTGGTGTTGGCCACGCTGTGCCACAGGGCACAATTCCAGTGCAGCAACAATAGGGCTGCCCTTGGACAGAGGACACTATGAAGGATCACCCAATGAAGGACACAGCTTCACAGGCTCGAGGTTTCAGGGGTGTCTGGGGCCTCTCACTGGTTACTGGGGTCAGAGGGTAAGGTGGGCTCATTACCTGCAGTAGCTCCCCTGCAGTAGGTGTTCATGAATGAACAGGTTGGGTTGCCAAGGAAAGAAGCTGCAGGAGGAGACAGACTGACTTCACAGGACCAAAGGTATTGAAGAAAACGTTCACTGGATTTTCTCCAAAACCCTGCAGACACAAGAGCCTGAAAATCCAGCTGGCAGAGGCAAAGGCAGAATCTGTATATATCTGGATAGGAAACAAAGATTTCCATGGTGACCAAGGCTGGAAGCTTGTGACTTCTGTTTCCTTCAGCTCCTGTTCCCCCTACAAATCTATAGAACACTGTATTGCGCTTGTAGCAGATGAAGGGATGGGAGCTCTGTCAAACAAAACACTCAACATAGCTGAGCTAAGCAGCATTAAGAAGTAGTAGTAGTAGCTCCAATCTTCTAAACTCACTCCCACTCTAGGGAGATTTGCTGCTTTGTACTAGTCAGGTATGGGACTTTGGGAAGAAGCTGCTGGAGCTGACTAGTCCTTCTAATCTCATCCACTGCTGCTCTTCAATAGATACTGATACTTCCTGGGGATACCTGAAGATTATTAAGTGTGACTACAAGACTGAGTGGAAGAGCCAAGAGTGTGGAAGCCTGGATGGTTTTCTCCTTGGTCCTTAAATAAGGGAAATCATAGAATAGGTTGTGAAAGATCTTTAAGACCATTGAGTCCAACCCTTTACCCAGCACTGCCAAATGTACCACTAAACCACATCCCTAAGAGCCACATCCACAAATCTTTTAATCATCTCCAAGGATGGTAATTCTGGAGAGCCTGTTCCAATGCTTGGTAATCCTTTCAGTGAAGAAATGTTTGCTAATATCCAATCTAAACTTCCACGGATGCAATTTGAAGCCATTCCCTCTTGTCCTATTGCTTGTTACCTGCCAGAAAAGACCAACACTCATCTCACCCCAACCTTTGCTTGGGCAGTTTAGAGCACAATAAGGTCTCCCCTCAGCCTCCTTTTCTCCAGGCTAAGCAAGACCAGTTCCCTCAGATGTTTTTGAAGGGCTTTAGGAAGGGGTTTTACAAGGACTGGATTGATCCTATGGTCAATACCTGATATGGAAAAAGGAGATTTTGCCTTCAAATCTATACTACCATTTTGGAGGGCTGTGGTGGGAAGAGGTAGCACCCATCTGATAAAGTGGGGAAAAGCATCTTTGCCAACAAGCTGACCAGTCTGGTGGGAAAGGCTTGAATCAGTGAGAGAGAAGAATGACAGCCAACAGTTCACTGAGGAAGTGGTGGACCAGGCTGGCAAGCAACGGGTGCAGGGTGATTTGACAGGGACGAGCCTCAGGAAGAGCATTGCTGCTGTGATAACACAGCAGTGCACTATCAAACCAGAAGGTTTATGGAGTACATTGGTGACAACTTCCTAAAAGGTGATTGAGGAGCTGATAAGAATAATCTATTGGAGCTGGTACTTACAAACAAGGAAAAACTAGTTGGGGATTAATGGTGGGATAAAGTTTGGCAGCAGTCACTATGAGGGTGATCACCAGAAGAAGGAGTAAGGCAAATAGCAGAATCACAGCTTTAAGCATCAGACTACATATTTGGCCTGTTCAAGCACCTTCTTAGAAGAACCCTATGGGATATGGTCCTGGAGATAAGGGAATTTCAGCAGAGCTGGGCTTTTTTCAAGAATCAGCTCCTCCAAACTCAAGAACAGTCTATCCCCATGTGGAGAAAAGCGAGAAATATTGCCAGGAGACTTGCATGGACAAACAAGAAGCTCCTGAAAAACAAAAAAAGGAAGCAAGACATGAGAAAAAGAAGAGGTGGGAGCAGAGTCACAAAGGATGGAGGAACATTTTCCAAGTCTAAGGAAAAGAAAAGCCTAGAGAAAATGTCGATCCGCTGCTCAATGCGACACAGGACTGGGAGAAAAAGAAAATGGGAGAGGCCAAATAACCCTGTGCCTTTTTCTCCTCAGTTTTACTAGTAAGACTAGTAGTTCCTGCAATTACGAGAAGAGACTGGAGGAAATTATTTTCCTGCCACTGTACAAAGTAAAAACCATGCAAGAGCAATTATTTCTTTATTCATTGAATTTTTCCTATTTAAAGAGTGAGCAGACCTAAAGGGCAAAGAACGCATTGATGTTTGTTAATGTTAGAATAGTTCATTGGTAGTTAGGATAGTCTGATAATGTCAGGATACGTTCATTGACATATCCATTTTTCTCCTCCTGAAAAGGTTATTTTAATGATGGATGAACACCTAAAGAAGCTCAGGATTGTACACAATATTGATAAATCTATGGTAGCTTAGATAGTTTATTCATTTTAGGTCAATTTTTTGTATTACACCATGCCTCCAGTAGTTGTCTACTTAATTTTCTAGGTAGTTTTGGGGTTGTTTTTTTAATGTGTGTCTCTGTGTGTCCACTGTCTTGGAAGCCCAATGTAACTTTAAATATTTCCTATTAATTTATTTTTGTTTCCTTCTTTCTGGACCAGCTTTGGAATATGTCCACCATGTTACAGTAAATGAAAGAGAAGATTGCAAAGTTTTTCTTGTTCAGGAAGATGTCATGGGAAATAGATTATTACAACATCATGAGTTTTGCAACATGGGTCAGTCACTGAGACTTCAAGCTGTTTTAGGTGCTCTTTTTTAATGTAGAAATGCAATTTATGGCTCTATAAAAAATGATTTCGTTTTCTTAGATGTCCTTACATATGTTCATTATTACATTACTGATCACCAGCAATGTCATGAAGATCTATTGGTAGCAGCTAAGCTGATTGTCTAGCCAATGGAATTGGTTTTACATTTTATTGTTGCAAATAAATTTTACAAAATGCAAAAATGAAACTTCAACAGATATAAAATCATATACAGGATGGAACAAAAAAGACTTACTTCTTTCTGATATTAAAGAGAGGCACTGAAGACTAATCTTTAAGCAGTCATGTCCCCATTAATAAGTTATGAAACCCCTGTCTATAGAGAAATTCATTTTTATTAAACATAATATTCAAATTTAAGATACTGGAAATGAGTTCCATTCATTAAATACACAGAAGAAATATTTTTTTTTGTTTTCATAGTATTAACCTACCATAAGTTATTCCTTTTTTTCTTTCTATTCAATTACATCAGTCTTGCTTTATTATTCAATTTCTGTAATACTCATGGTAATTGGAGTATTTCCTCTCATTGTGCTTATTATTACATCTCTTATTACTTTTGTGCATGCATCTGTTTTAATAAGGAATGAGTAAAATTGTAAAATTGATAATCTTTACAATATTTTGATTGGCCACTTTAGTATTTATATTTGACAGGAAAGAAAGGATGGGAGTTTTAACCAAAACCATTATGCATAGGTTAGAGATCAGAAAACAGAGAGACGCAAACCATAGGTTTATTACAATTAATTAATTCCTCCTCCCTTTGTGCTTTTCTTCATTCCTAGCAATGTGTCATATAGCATGAAAGCAACAAAATATATTATTCTATCTCTGATCAGTTCAGTTCCTACTCTTGGGGGATTGGGAAAGGACTCAAGTCTATACTGGTATACTGCAGTTTGTTACCTGATAATAATGTGAAATCAAAGAAAAAACATATCTAAAGGATCAATAAATTCCCTGGATAGGATATTCTTGCACATTTAAACCAAACAAGTAATATTTAGAAAGAAAAACATTCCTTATATCCTGGCTTACAAATCAATCACTGTTAAAACAAAAGTATTTTGTAATTTTTATCTTAAAAGCTTGTGTATTTCATCAATCTTGTTTGCAGTTCTGCAACTGTAACATGATCAACTCTCTTCCTTTTAAAAGGAAAAGTAATAACCAAAATGCTAATGCTTCTCTCCTGTTCAAACTGTCATAAATAGACCACTCCTATTTCTCTTCTACAGGAATACAAATGAGAAAGTCTTCCAGAACACTAAAATACAGAAAACTTTATTGATAGACTTTCTATGCACACAAGTTATAAGTTATCTAACAAATAAATTATAATTTATCAGCTCTGATCAAGACAATTCATTCTGATATGAATTAAAGTTGTAACTCTAGTTTTTGATTAGTATGGATCTCCCAGTGTATAACAAAATCCAGCTTCTCTGACTTCCAGTTTATTAGTGGTATTTCTAATGTTTGTTCATATAGCTAAAATATGCTCAGGAAGAAGCATTCAGAATTTTTATTCAGGCAGAAACATATTTTCAAGAGATGAAAACATTGATGGTAGTTGAACTACACAGATATAGCACAAACAGGAAGGAAACACTGCGTGGTCAGAACATCACACTAAATGGTGAGAGGAACAGGCTGTGTGATCCTCATGGTGTCACACACATTTCATAGAGTGAATGAATTTGTTTCAGCATGGAAATCTAACTGCAGAGTCTTTGTGCAATTTAGAATAGAAGAGGCCTATGGAGATCACCTCTTCCAACACTTCACCTGAAGGGCCTTCTTAGATCAGATTGGTTAGGACTTGACCAAGAAAGCCTTTAATATTTCTATCAGTGGAGCCTACACACCTATGGGGCCCTGCTCTGACCATACTCATGGCAATTTTTTTCTAATGTCTAATTGAAGTGTTCCTTGTTGCAAGATGTGTTTATTAATTGTCAATATACACCACATTTACTGCTCTACTCTCCCTGACTCTGGCCACCTCTAGGCAAAGTCTGGCTCTGATTTCTGTGTGCTTTCCCATTAGACAGCAGTAGGCAGCAGTAAAATCCCTCCAAGCTGCCTCTTCTCCAGGCTGAACAAACCCCATTCCCTCTGTCTCCCCTGCCTATGCCATATTCTCCATATTCTCATGACCACCTTGGTGGCTCTCCACCTGACTCAGATTTAGTGGGACAATGCCTCTTTTTGTATCAAGGAGCCCAAACCTGGACACAGTGCTCCAAATGTGATCTCAAAAGTGCCATCAGAGAACACACACCCCCTGTGCTCCACTCCTGCTTGTGCAGCTCATTGGCCATCTCTGCTGCAAGGACAAAATAATGAAACACAATCAACTTCTGCCCCAGAGTCACCAGCCCTTCTTGCAAAGCTGCTGTCAGCTGACTCCTGCCTGCACTGGTGAGTGGGGTTAGTCATTCCAAGGTAGAGGACTTTGCATTTTACCTTGTCAAACTCCACGGTTTTCCCATCAGCTTATTTCTCCAAACTTCTGATGAGATTTCTCTAACAGGAGCCCTGCCTTATGATGTATGAACCACTCCCTCAGTTTGGCATCATCTGTGAAATTGTTAAAGGTATACACAGGTGATCATCAGCGGTGTTTTAAGGGGTAAACATTAGACCTAACACTTTTAGCATTTTTATTAATGATTATGAATTGCATTAATAATATATATTAATTATAAATATAAATATGAATTATATTAATCATTAATAATATTTATTAACTATTATGAATGATACCTTCGTGTGTGTAGGCATGGTGGTCCATAAAATTTCCACCCATTTATACACTCCAGCTTTCAGCCATTCAGCTAACAGAAGATTATGACAGACTGTATCAAAGGCCTTGAAAAAGTTCAATATATACCACATTTACTGCTCTACTCTCCCTGACAAGACCAGACCTCTAATCCTAGGAAGCTTACTGGTCAGGGACACATGCTGCCTTTCTCTTCTTGCCTGCAGGTGCTCAGGCATGGCTTTCAGATGGATTTATTCCATAATCTCCCTCAGAAATGAGTTTAGGCTTTGAGAAACTCCTTCTTCCTCTTCTTAAAAGTGGGTATATGTAGCCTTTTCACCAGGATCATGGATCTACAAGACCAGCAGCAGACCTTGCAGTAAAATCAAAAGTGAGGAAACAGAGGCTGAGTACTACAACCTTTTCCAAGTACTTCAGCTTTAGATAAATCAGACTGTTTTGGAACAGCCATTGGTTTTCTGGAGAGTGTAGTGCCATGAGGAAGGAGTACTTAGATTCAGAGCAAGTTACTACTATTGGAAGTCCAACAGCTGTGATAGGCATTGATAAATAGACAAGTCTGAATTTATCTGTATTTTGGTTAGGAATAAATCAATTTTCTTTCTCACTGGAAACGGGAAAAATAAATTTTCAAATAAGTTTACTTTAGAAAAAGAATCACTGCAATTTAAACATTCTCAGAAAAGTTGTTGTTTATGTCTAAGAAATTCCTATTAAAAAGGAGCAGATTCCAGCTATCCAAAATAGCCATCCACACACTGTCATAGTTTGGAATAATTCTTGAATCTGAGTTTTTGTAATTGGTGTGAACCTTTGCAGTTACTTACTGATTTTCTGTTATCCTGATTTTATATTGTTAATATAAAACATCAAACACCTTATTTTCTGATACATTTTTGCAAGGGTTTTTTTCTAGGAAATTATTCTATGTGCCTGTGTGGGAGATACACACACAGAAAAAGGGAATTGTCCCTTCCTAGATGTTCAAAGGAAGCTAAAATATCTACATGGAGTAAATACCTGTTATATATTCAAGCAGTGTAGCTCAAAATACAGGGAGGTCCTTTAACTGCCTTAGAGCGTAGATCTCCAGGTCTTCCGAAAGTGAATATTTACAACTGTTCTCTCTTTGATGAATGGAGTGCAGATATGTTTGAGTTTAGGGGGTTGGGGGGTTGGTGGTTTTGTTTTGTTTTGGGGGGGAGTGTTGGTTGTTTTTTTTTTTTTTTGCTTGCTTGCACTTTAAAAAAAAATGGAATCTGGAGAAAGTGGACCCCCAGTGTATAATGGTTTAGCAGTAAAAATACGCACTCATAGACATGAAGAATTTGATTTTAAGCCCTTCTGTGACTGATGAGGTTCAAATCCACAGACCAATGTCTGCTGAGACAGTGCCCCAACCACCTGATTACCATTCATTCTGGATGACAGAGTGAGGAGCACATTCCACCTCTCATCCTGAAGCTATTTTCTTTCATTGTGAGGAAAACAATATATTGGGTCAGAGAAAGAGCATTTAAGGAAGCCTGTCTCTGTAACAGAATACTGAGCACTTTGCTCAGCAAAGGATTTGAATCCCAAAAGTGTTTTTGTGTCTTGCATTAAACAGATATTAAATTATATGAACTGCACATAATCCCCAGGCTGAGACTAAAATATAACACCATTCCTTCCAGAATGAGGACTCTATCCACAGTGTATATAACTTGTATATTTCTATGTTACTTTAAAAGAAGACCATTATTGTTCATGCTGTTTCTGGAGACTATTCAAATAAACAACTTGAAACTTCTGGAGTAATTGTTCTGAACCATGAAATGCCCAAGCTAAGATGGACAAGCAGCTCAAAGTCCACTTTCATCTCGAGAGGCTTGTAAATAGACGATTATTTTTCTGATGATTTCTTAAATCTGACATTTAATTTACAAAGAACTTGTAAATTAAACCCTGTTGACTTTTAAAGTAGGAGGGATAGGTGAGCTGTGAACCAGTGCAAATCCCATGTATTGACCCATGAAATAAGCAAGCAAAAATTGTGCCCAGGAAACTGTCTCTGAGGAAAGCAAATACTCTGAAGGCCTGAATTCAAAGCTGATTTTGCTGAAAATATTTACCATGGATTACAGCAAATTATGTGTGAAGCAAACACTTCATAAATTATATATGTGTGTATATATATATATGCATATACATACATACATACATGCATATATATTGTATATGTACATATATAAAATCTTTACAAACTGACCAACAGGGAAGGAAGTCTATATGCTGACATATAGAGATTTTGAGATATTACAAGAACTAACAAGTGACCAGACAGGCATAAATCTTATTCAAACATTAGATGTGAAACTGATCTAGGATGGTACTCATTTTGATTCCAGCTGGAAATCTCATAGGTAACATCTGAAGTTTCAAGGAACACTGATAAAAGAGCCCTTTTTTCATCAGCAAGTCTCCAATGTTAATTTGCATTCATACAAGTGTAGCAGATGGAAATTCTTAGTTTGTTACAAAGTTTCTGCACAGATCAGGTCTCATTTTTGTCTAAGTTTCTTCCCCCACTGTTAGATGGACCACTCCATTCACTACCTAGTAGTTAAATGGATTCTATGTGAATAAGGTGGAAAGTTCATTCACTTCGTATCTTTTTATCAACTCCTTTTTACTTCTTTCCCTAAACTCTTCATCTAACTTAGACTAAATTCCTTGATTGAAAAAGCATGATTATAAAGTAAAAAGTCATACTGCTTTAAATCATTCAGAGATTTTCAGACGTTCCTGAACATTACCACATCCCCTGTAACCTGTGTTTGACATGCTTCCTATTTGTTCTCTGTGCTGAGAACAGACTTTCTGTATCATTTTGTACAGTACAATGACAACAGGGATCAGGACCACCACAGGGTTGTGGTAAAAAGTGGTAAATAGTGGTAAAAAGATCTAAACCACTTTGTTATGAGGATGGTTTGGAGAGCTGGGATTGCAGAAGAGAAGGTTCTGGGGAATCCTTAGAAAAGCCTTCCAGCACCCAAATGGAGCCTATAAAAAGCTGAAGAGAGACTTTTGGTGAGCACTTGTAGGGATAGGACAAGGAGTAATTGCTTGTAAAGGCTTGTAAGGGCTTGTAAGTAAGGGCTCTTGCTTTGAAAAAGGACAGGTTTAGATTAGATATTAGAAGAAATTCTTCACCGTGAGAGTGGTGAGGCACTGAAACAGGCTGCCCAGAGAAGCAGTGGACGCTTCGTCCCTGGAAGTGTTCAAGAGATTCAGCTCAATGTGGCTCTGAGAAAACTGGTCTAGTGGAATATGTCCTTGCCCACAGTAGAGAATTGGGAACAAGATGATCTTTCAGGTCCCTTCCAAACCATTCTATGATTCTATGATTCCTAAAATTAGCAAGCAAAGACCACCCTCCAAAGACTTTCAGTTTAGAGGGTTTTTTGGAACATCACAAGCATTAAAAAACCCCATCATAACCCCATCTTTAATGGTATTTCTAGAATTTCCCACTTTGTGACAGGACAGAAACCAAAAAAGGGAAAGAACAAGAAATTTAATCTATTCAGATTTGTATGCTTTGCAATATTTATGCTAATCTGAGCTAAGTCATTCACTTCTGTTGATTTCTTCTCAGTTGCAGCCATAGTGGCCAACAAAAGCAAAATTTTGTGTCTCAGTGCTCTCTTGCATTGCAGAGTTCTCCAAAACTGGAGAACAAGCTGGGACAGACAACAGCCATGGTTTCTTCTTGCAGCACCAGATAATAAGAAAACCAAACATCACTGGCTAGAAGTTACTGTGAGTAGAATTACTCCCTCGGAAGACATTACATCTAGTGACATAATTCACTGAACAAGAAGCTAGAGAGGGATTTAGGAATCTTGAGTTTCTCTGTCAGAAAATGTGTACTCAGACAAATAAAGTCACCTCTGTTGGTTGTCTATGACCATTCTATCTCTAGCTTTCCCTTTCTCTTAGTTATCAAGTTTTATGTTCTGTTCCATGTCTGCCACAATGCTATAGTGCTCTTACCTGAAGTCCGACAGGGCTTCTGTACCAGATCATGTAGGGGTACTTCAATACCTTGCAGTTTAGCTGACCAATTTCCATAGAGTCTTTTATTTACAAATTTTGACCAATAACAATTATTGCATATACTGTCACCATTGTCCATGCTATCTGTACTACTATAATGCAATAGTTACCTGGTAAATTCTGTCTGTTGAGATCCTGTTTAAAATTACTTACTGCAACAAGGCAAACAGTGCCAATAGCAGAAGAGAATGTTGGCAGAAGGAAAAATCTAATTATGATGAAACAGCTTGTGGCAACATTATCTTACTGCAGGAGATATGTTTTATATAAAAGTACACTTTTTATTCATTTCAAGGATTTTGCTGGAGAAAGCCCCTAAGTTATTCTTAAATACAGTGGAGGCATGGACTTTTACAAGCTTCCAATTCTAGGGTTTCCCAGTGTGGAGTTTCCAAAAGAACATGTTCATCCTTTCGTACAGTTCCTGGTATTCAATATCTTCTGGGCATTGTGCTTTTTTTCTGTTCTATTCATTTTAACATAAGGGGTAAAGTCTTCCTTAGTTTCTTGAATTTTTTGCTTTTTACATTCAGATTTTGCCATTCACATTAGCGAGGAATGGATTTTGCCTGCAATGAACAATAAATCCTTATTTCAAAAATCCTTTCACCCTGAGCTGTTACAAGTTTAGCTGGAGTTACTAAATTTGGAGCTGATTCATTTTCCCTTTTCACTACCTAATGTCCCCAGTAAAAACCTAGCAATAGTTTAAGAACTTGGTAAGACCAAGAGCGATGATGATCTCTCCTTACAGTGAGCTTAGACTGCTGACAGAGCAGGGGAAAGGTCTTTGCTATCTCATTGCTTTCTGTTTTAATTACTTTGTTGATTCCATTGTTGTACTAGATTTTAACAGATTTATTTTCTGAAACTCACAGGGCAGGAAAGTACTATTACTCAGCTTTACAGATGGAACTGGTAAACGCTGATAAGCAATAAGACATTGGACACAATTGGATATAACTGGATAGAATTGGATATAATTGTGTTCCAGAAATAAATTTCAAAACCAGATCACATAGCAAATATCTCTTATGATAGGCTTGAGTATAATTTGATCATGTCTTTGATCAGTAGAGTGCAACAACTCTTATGAACTTGCAGCTCTTTTTCTTATCTTTTCTTCTTGCTTAATGTCAGCACTGTATTTTTTATATAATTTCTTGGTCCATTTCATGCATTCTTATAATATATTATAAAATATACTGATTTTTCATCCTAATGGCCTGATTATTTTATACAGACTTTCCACTGTCACTCATCACAAATTTTTACTCCTAAGAAACTCACTCTAGTATATACAGGTTGACCTAAAATTTATGTCAGAATCTATGTGCTTTCCACCCAGTCTAGGACCTATGTTACAGGTGGGAAGGCTTTGGCTAAATCTCTTTTTTTCTTCTTTTTCTTTTTTTTTACCCTTTAAAAAAAAAAAAAAAAAATTGGTCCTAACCTGAACAAGCCCAGAAATATTTCTCTATCATATCCTAACTGGAGAAGGTTTAAAATAGAAAGGTGTATTTAATCATCTTAATGTGTTGTACCATTTTAATACAAGTACAGAGAGCTGTGGGGTTTGGGAACATTGCAATGACACCTGCCAGCACCAGGGCTGCTGCAGAGTGCCATCTCATGTCCCTGTGAGCTGAACTCCCACACACGGGTTTATCCCCCCCAGCAGCACTGAGTGAGTGCTGGTGCCCTCTCATGTTTATTCCTGCGTCTTATGAAGACAGGATGAATTCAGAAAACAATATCACAGAAGCACAGAAAGAGTGAGGTGGGAGGGCAGTTCTGGAGCTTGGCTGCTTCAACCCCACCTTCTCGAAGCAGGGTCACCTAGATCAGGCTGCTCAGGGCCATGTCTTGGCAGGGTTTGGGTTTCTTCAAGGAAGAAGACTCCAAAGCATCTCTGAGAAATCTCTTCCATTGTTGGATCACTATCAGAGTAAAAAAAAAAAAAAATTCTTATGTTTAAACAGAATTCCCTTGAGTTCAATTACAATTAATTGCCTCTTGTCTTTATCTCCTCCATATCATGGTCGCTCTCACCAAGGCTGGTCCCAACTTTGAAACTCCAGCTAGTACTTCCTTCTTTGTAGTTCCCTGGTCCAGACTGAGCTTTTTCCCTTCATCAGATCTATGACCTACCAAAATTCAAAACCTTTCACCCATGCCTTCCAGAAAAATTTTGGGCTGCTTATGCCCTGATGTGTTATTGCTCTAGCCAGTCTATTTCTTCTTCCCAATCAAGTGATCTGATGTCCACCAGAGTGCCACCCCCTTATCCTGACTCATGCTGACTTATCTGGTTCATCATCCTCCCCCAGACAGAACTCCATGAATTCCCCTATTCCCTCAAATGAAGGGCAATTATCCCTTCTTCACTGTCCCAGCCTGTCCTTCCTAAAGAATCATTATCCGTACATGGAAGTACTCCAATCAGTTAAGTTATCAACCACATCTGTGATTTCAACGAGATCACAGCCCTGCAACTGCAGACCAACCTCTGGTTATTCCTATTTGTTTCTCATGAGGTACTTCACAGGAGCACAGTCACGAAAATTTCACAGAAACTGATGTCAAACAGAGTAAGACCCAGTGTTGACCTCTGTGTGTACACTGGTAATGACTGGACTCCAAATAAACCTCATGACACTGATCAACACCCTCTGGGACCAGTCATTCAGACAGTTTTTAACATAACTCACTGTCTGCCCACCCAGACCATAATTCATCACCTTCTTTCTCTATGAGGATTTTATGGGAGGCACTGCCAAAAGCCTCGGCAGACAATATCCACAGTTCTCTCATAATTTACCTAGCCAGTCATTTCACTATAGAAGGTTTTCAGGCTGGTCAAACATTACTTCCTCTTTTTCAATCTCTGCTGACTGCTCTCAATTGCCTTCTTGTCCTTCATGTGCCTGGAAAACATCTCCAGGATTAACTCAGAAACCAGGAAGAAAGGTTATAAACATACTTAGAACTTGCTTTTAATGTGACTATGAACTACTCTTTTGTTTCCAATCAGATTTCAGAAGAATAAAATCTAGAAAGAAAAAGGACAGGGTAGTCTAAAACTCTATCTCATTGTGTGTTGTGTGACTTTAGCAGTTCATTTAGCTTTCTCAGGACAGACTAAGAACAGTTACACAGCTGACTCCAGCATGTCAGTCCCTGACTGCCAAAAATACAGATTAAAACATACAAACTTAATCCAAAGTAAACCATGGAGATATTTTCTAGCATGAAATGTGCACATATTCAAACCCAAGACTGTTTCAAGACCTCCACACTCTTACCATTTGACCATTTCCGGTGGAATCATTCTCCCAGAGAATGAAAAATGTATCAAGGGTATCAAATGGCCTGTGCTGGGTGTTGGTGAAGATTAGTTTACTCCTTGGTTGCCTTTTGTAAAGCAGTATTTAAGATAAGCCCTCACACAGGTGCCTAACACCTGACTTGCCTTGGGATGCTTTTTATGTTTTGGCTGAGATCACAGCCCCTGATGACCCATCCCATTTTAAACTTGGAAGTGTTTCAATTGTTTTTTAAGATACGTATTCATTGACCAGCCTTTTGTGCCATCGGTGGTATCTGCAGATTGTTATAATACAGACTTCCGTCGCTCATACCTGAGCTTTCCAGACTGCTAAAAGAAAAACCTACCCACTCAAAGTAAATTCTGTATTGAGTCTGAACACTGACACTGAAACAATATCAAAAATGCAACTTTTCAGGTGTTGATCAACCTGATATGGGCAGTAAGAGCAGCTTCATATCTAGGGACAGGAACCTCTTCATCTAACCCTGCCTAAAGCAATTTTTACTAGTCAGACTCCTTATGGACAGACTACTACTAGACAGACTGACAATATTTACACTCACATAAATTCCCATAAAGTAAGGGAATGCTGTTTTCCCTTTTCCTAGAGGAGAACTGAGGAACAGAGGAGTTAAACAATTTGTTCCAAGACACACAGGAAATTTGTGTACTGAACAGGAAATGAAACTCAGTAAGCTGAAGCCCATTATTTTACTCACTTCCTTGTAAAAATGATCTTTCACCATTTTCATCAAAGCAGGCATAAATTAGAATTTCCTCCTTTCTTCTAATCTGATATATTCTTCTACATATGCAGTGCACACCTGCTTCTATTTTAATGAATGTGATGGCAAGTTATAAATCCTTCTTGATAATGTCTATTATCTTAATTATTGAATTTTTCTTGCAAAAAGCTGAATTTAGTTTTCAATTCAATTTACCTCCTGTTATGCTTTTCTTTGTTTTATCTTAACTTTGTAGCTTAGCATTATTGTTCACAGATTTGCTCATGAAAGTGAAAAGTAAACAGACATTATGCCAAAAAGCAGTATTTCAAAACTCACTCATTAGCACAACATTTGAAAGAAAATAAATTTAATGCTTTAAATATCCACAGACCCTGGATGAGAATATATTACTTCTGTTATTATTTTCTTTCCATTTTTCTTTCAAAACTTAATTCTATTATATAGTTGGGGAAAATATTTTTAGACTATTTGTCATCTAGCCCTTCATTATGGTTTGGGGTTTTTTTAGCTCCTACTACCTCCTTTCTCTTTATATGTTTTCTGCTAGAGTTCAGCATTTCATTCCAGACTTCTGTTGTGTGGGTACCCGGTGCAGTCAGTGAACCTCTGGTTTCGATTCCTCGAAGCATTTAATCATCCACCCAATGAATTAAAAGTGCTTAAGTCCCTTTAGGATTAAGTTAAACTGGAGAACATACACAAACGCTTTTGCCAGACCATGCTATCCCCTCATCTTTTTAGTCAACTGCATACACTGATTTATATCAAAGACTTCAAACTTGGCTTGATTTTTATGTTCACTAGAGATCCATTGAACAAATAACAGTTCAAGAGAAAATGAGATGATGTTTCAAAGCCTTGAATATTTTGAATGAAGCCTAACACTGATGTTGAAATAACTAGACCTTTTCAATTAATTTATCTATATATCAATCTGAAGAACAGATCACACCATTGGCTATATATTAAACCAAAAATATGAATTTCTGACCAAAACAAACCTTTTTTTGTACAAGCAGCTATCAAAGTAGATTACAAAGAAAATTAAATTTCAGCTCTAACTACTGTGATCAACACATTGATCCTACGGATTCTTCTTCATGATATTTTTGAAATTTTAAATTTACATCTCAGACATTGGGTATTTTCACTGATATCCTAGCCTAAAAAAGAGAGGCTGGAAACTTGACAGGCTTTCCTGTGGAAATTGCAGTGCCTTCTATTCTATTCTCATTGGAAGTATTACAGATAACTTGTGTAGTGTTTGTGGCTGCTTTAATTACTTGATTAGAGCAACGTGTGGAAGCCTAGCTGCAAAGAGGGCCCCATGACACTGGGAGTTGCATAACACAGAGCTTTTGTTTCCTTCCCTTTGGAGAGGAATGAGAGATTCGGGGAAACAACAAAAACAACAAAAACAACGACAACAATGACCAAACAAAAAACCCAAACAAAATCCAACAATCTCCAAAAGAGAGAATGATGTCATGCATCCACCTACAAAAAGGTGGTTCATCTTTCCAGACTCTCCTTTCAAGACTGGGAATATTGCTTTTATCAGTCATGGAATAGCACCAACTAGGGTACAACAAATCACATATATTGTGTAACTGTCTTACAGTCTAAATATAGATTCTTCATGAGAGAAGTTTTAGCCTCACTAAACCGAGGAGTGAATTAAAATTCCTCTCCACATGAATGCACCAACCTGTTGTTACATAAAGACAAGCACCAGAGGCATGGAAGTCTTTAAAGTAAGAGCCTATTTTTCGAAGAGTAATTGTAGACGCTTACTTTTATAAGAGAATTATGCAATCAAAATGCCTGCAGAAGAAACAAAGAAGGCTGGTATACCACAGACAATCTTACGTTCAACATTAACCCCCTAGGGATAATCTCCTGTTCACTTCAACTCTATCCTTCACCATTTAACTGTCAAGACATCTTTAATATTTTTACTCACACATCTAATTTTCTCTGGGCAGTGTGTAGTTATATTTCCAGCTCCAGGTTTTAAAGCTTAATCTAAGGACCAAGAGCCTAAAATTTAGACATTGCAGCACTGGGCTTAAAAGCTCCACATCCTCTTATTTAGTTGATTCCTAAGTGAATACTCTAGGATCAGCCAGAAAATCTGTGGCAAAGTCAAAAGCTATATATTAGTCTCCAGGAACTTGGGCAAAAGGCCATTGTTTCTATCACTGTAGATTAAAGATTCTAGTCCAAGCTGGAATAGGGAAGTAGGGAAAAAATAACTCCAAACACTTTTGAAGAGTAGTCAGAAGAATCCTAAAAGCAAGCAAAGCTGCATATTGATCTTTAGTTTTTCACAAAGTCCTTGATTTTTCAGTATATATGAGAGCTTCACAACTGGGAGCAATTATGGACAAAAATTATTACATGATGTATGAGTCAACATACAAATGATCTTTGGGAAAGGAGGTTCTTGAAAGGGAGTTTTGGCATATGAAATGGTATAAAAAGCAGTGCCTGGTTTGATTGTTAGGGGAATTATATACTGGTATGTGACACCTTTGGGAAAAGTTCTGAGAAGTAGGTCAGGTGCCGTGAGCCTATAGCAGACTGGTTACTTATTCATTGGGATCAGCTGTTCTGAGCTCCAGGAAGTTCAGGTCTCAGCAGCTGCTGTGTAATCAGGGCACAAAATGCGTTACAAGGGCTGACTATTAAAGATTGGAATTGAGTGAGAGGGCCTGAGTTATTGTTCTCCTGTGATTGCAACATGTAGCACATAGAAAATTCTCTCATGCTTAAGCTTTTCCTTTATATTTCTAGTGTTCATGAAATTAATTTTAAGCCACTAAGGGTTTCTTCCCCCCTTCCCCATGTCCCTACAATAATTTCTGGTTCCAATTTAAGGGTTTTTTGTTGTGTGGGGGGTTTTTTTGGGGGGGGATGTGTTTTGGTTTGGTTTTTTGTTTTGGTTTTTGTTTTTTTTTTTTTTTTTAAATGCAAGCATTTAGATGGATCTAGTGCTTGTGAAAGCTGACAGCCTGTTTGATTGTGGACTGTGGGAGGGTAAACCTTAAGGACTGAAAAGAACTAGGACCTCATGGAAGGAAGAGGTCTAGAAAACAACTGATAACTTGTGGAAAAACATAGTATTAGAGGATAAAGCATCAGATTACCTGATCAAAAAGTCCTATCTGCCTCATGTAGGATCCTAAGGAGTCAATGGATGTCCAATATATAGCCGACTACCACTCTGGGAGATTACTTAAACTGAAAATGGAGCTGAAAAATTTTTCTGCCAAACATCACTTCTTTGGTGAAGGGCAAGATGTGGAATCTGAAGGAGGGTGGGTGAGAATATGCCTCTATTTTTGGACTTGTCAGTCACCAGTGTTCCTTAGATCCTAGTGAGAACTCCCCACCTCCTCCTTCTCATCCATACAATTGGCTTAAAGTCCAGTCTACAGTCATCTCAAATGTTAATTTCATTGAGACCTTTTCCCTGCTAAGGGAAGGTGTTGTTTCATAATTACAATGTGACCATTGCCAATAACAATTGCCATTTTGTCATAAAATAGCCAAAACAATTGCCATTTTGTGCATGTTTATGTCATAAAGACACCAAACTGGCAAAGTCAAATGGATGCAAAGAAAAAATTACTTGGTGCTAGATAGCTACAGAGCCATCATGGAAATCATCACATGGGCACACAGATAACACCACTTGTGCAAGGATCTCCATTCTCTTTGAACAAGTAAGGAAAGAACGGAACCATTTTAGTGATGATAGGAGAGACCTGTACAGGCCATTTGATTTGGTAATATACCCAGTTATTAGCAGCACAGGAACAGGAAGCTGGGGTGAAATCCTAACACCACAGAAATTATTGGGAGACTTGTCAGTTTCCTCATGGGGGCCAGAATTGTACATTCAAATGTTCTTCCAATTACTTAACCATAATTTCTTTTTTTCAAATCCCTAAGCACAATAACAGACAGCTTTGTGGGAAAGCTAAAATTGTTTCTTTCATATATTAATGTTTTTACATTGATATCCTGGCTTGCCTGTGCTTACACATCCAGCTACTCATAGAACTCCAGTTATCAATCTCAGTACTTTCTATGTTAAAATTTGACAGAAATTGGAAAGATCTTTTTGTTACCAGCCTTTATACATGCTAGAATCCTAGAAGTCTTTGCCATGTCATGCTCCTAGTAGTTTTCCTTCCCTCTGAATGAGGCTATCCTGGGTGAAAAACAGGGTAGATACAGGGCAGTTCATTATTTGTTTCTTAGACTTGTCATAGACTTGAAGCCTTACCCATTAAAAAGAGAGAAAAGAGCATAGCAACAAAGAAAATGTGCCAAGGAAGTGTTTGCCAGCCTTTTCCTGATTTCTCATGGTGTTACAAAGGTGGTGGCCCTATGGCAGTAGTCTAGTAAATGCACCCTGAGAGAGCCCTTTATTTCTTTCATTGCTTGAAACTAAAACAGCAGCTCTAGAATCAGGATTGCATTCCCACAGAATCAGGCAAACCTTTCAGTTCATGACATTTTATTTATTTGATCATCTATCTTCTGTAAGTGTGAATTGTAGTTACTCACTCACTCTCCCCCCACACAGGGATGGGGAAGATAATCAGAAGAGTAAAAATCAGAAAACTCATGGCTTAAGATAAAGATTGTTTAATAGGTAAAGGAAAAACCATGCAAGCAAGCAAAGCAGAACAAGGTATTCACTCACCATTTCCAATGGGCAGGCAGGTGTTCATCTATCCCAAGAAAAGCAAGGCTCCACCACACAATGGGAAGACGAATGCCATCACTCAAACTTCCCCCTCATTCTTCCTTCTTCCCCCAGCTTCATATGATGAGCATGACACCATAATGGTGTAGAACATCCCCTGGGTCAGTGGGATCAGCTGTGCTGACAATGTTCTCTCCCAGCTTCCCAAACACCCCCAGTCTCTGCACTGGTGGGTTGGGGTGAGAAGCAGAGAAGGCTTTGACTCTGTGTAAGCCCTGCTCAGCAATAAGAAAAACAACCTTGCATTATCAATACTGTTTTGAGCACAAATCCAAAACCATAGCCCATATTAGCTACTATGAAAAAAACTAACTCTATCCCAGCCAAAACAAATACATTTTCCACCCCTTCTTTCATACCATTTACATCATGTCAGGTCCCACACTATCCAATATAATCTACTTAACAACAACCCTCCTTCCCAATAATATAATACAGAACTCATTTAGTCTGTGGACTACACATAAAATGCTAATAAAATACCCACTGAGTTAATTTAGTCCATGACTTTGAGTTCCATCTGTTGTAGAGGTCACTCAGAACAGTAGAGGGGATCTGTTGTGTGGAATTATTGGGCACCAACTCCAGCTCAGGTGAAGTCCCTGCTGCACTTGCACTTGTAAGTCTTTTTATTGGTTCATGTGAGTCCTGTCATAGTAATTCCCACAGAATTTCTATTACAGCCTCAACTCCTGGTCCCTGTGGACCAGACCACAGTGTTTACCACTGCAATGAACTCCTCCCTTTTCTCCTGCTCTGGCTTAGGCTTATCCACAGAGTCCAGTCCCTTAGAGCTGTACCTGCTTCTAGTGGAGCCTTCCCTATGAGCCCCAGTGTCTCCAGGGGTATAACTGCTGCAGAATAGGTTTGTTCACAGTCATCTGGGGACACATCTCTTCCAGCATAGCCTTCTCCATGGGCCAGGAACCCTTTAGAGCTCCAGCTGGATATAAGCCTTACCAATGTCTGCAGTCTCTTCAGGTGTGAACCTGCTCCAGCTTGACCTTATCGTGGCTGCAGCCAGGGTGTCCAGTTCTGTCATGGGCTTATCTATGACCACACGCTTTGAGGTGCTGCAGCATGGCCTCCTGTGAGAGCCTGGACTGCTGGTGATTAATGACTCAAACATTCAACCAGGTGCTGTAAGAGATGAGGCTGTTGGTGCTAATGGCTCAGTAATAGGCTGGGTGCTTCGCTAGTGATGCACAGAGTGATGCAGAAGGGTGTGCACTTCTGAGGCTGCAAACTGTTTCCAGATAAGGGAAAAGGGAGAAAAGAGGTGCTTAAAATAAAATCCTGTGAGGTGAGATAAGCCCCTATAATGCCAATGTCTTTTGTTACATAATGACTCAGCTGTGAAAACTCCCCTCCAAACACTAAGAGACAGCTGCAACGTCTTGGAGGATGTTGACTCCTGAAGTCTCCTGTGATCCACAACATTACATCAGCCAGCGTGAAACTCCCCACCCCAAGGGAGGTACCTGGGCATTCCCACCTGAGTCTGAGCATAATATAAACCTGCTGGACCAGGTGTTTTGCACTCCTTCCCTCCCACCATTTGATGGATACACTCTGCAACCAGCACCTTGACAAGACTGCAGCCCCTGAGAGGGGGATCGACAGGATCTTGTGAAATCTATAGAATGGTGATATTTTTCCTACTTATTCGTTTTATCTGTCACTCTCTTTATCTCCCTCTGACTCTTTCTCTATCTCTCTCTACATCACATTTACTCATAAATAAAAATCTGTATTTTTGATTTTGGCAACTGGTCTCATTAAGACCTTAATTTGGGCAAAGGTGTCTCTCTAATAATTTTAATAATTGCATCTCAATACGTCATGAGCAACCACTGATTCTTCAAGGTGGACCTGCTGCACCATGGATTTACCCAGAGCAGCATGTGCTTTGAGGTGTGCCTTCTCCATTGTGGACTAATCCTTGGGCCACAGTCCCTTCAGAGATACAGTGGTGTGGCACAGACATAACCACGGCCACAGGCACTTTGAGGTGCACCTGCTCTGATATGGGCTTATCCATGGCCACAGATGCTGCAGGATGTCCCACTCCTGCATGGACATATCCACAGGCCACAATTCTCTTGACTCAAGTTCCCACTGCAGTTCCAGCCTGTCCAGTACAGGAGTACAGAGGTAGCAGTGATGCCGTGGCCACCATCCAGCCCAGGTGTGTCCCAGGTGTTATCCCAGGATCAGCAGAGGGGGCTGTTCATCAGCACAGCACTACAGAAAGCAGTGAAAGCAAAAAGCAGACACTAACCAGCACCGGTCTCCAACACACAGAGAGGCAAGGAAGCCCCAAGGCAAGTACAGGAGATGGTCCAGTAAAAGCCCCACACAAGGTGCCAAAAAGGACTGTCATGGTTTAACCAGCCAGCAACTCAGCCCCACACAGCTGCCCACTCACTCCACGGTAGTAGGATGGGGAAAAGAACCAGAAGGGTAAAAGTGAGAAAACTTGTGCGTTGAGGGTGAAGTTTGTTTGTCTTCCCTGCTTCAGACATGAATTAGCAGAAATTCCAGGACTGGCAAATAACTAAATTGTGAATGCATCTCTGTGAACAAGAGTGCAAGCAGGGAAGAGTTCCTAGCATAGTGTGATTTTATATGAGTAAGTTCAATAGTATTTAGAAACTCAAATATGAAAATAAAGGCACCGAGGAAGAAAAAAAATCTCACCCACCCTCCTTGTTTCAATTCTTTCCTATCTGCTAGAACAAACAGAGCTACAAAGTAAGAACATCTGTCAATAAACCCTAAAAGGGACATTTGTGTTCCACATCTAACCACAGCAGGGTGTCACTATAACAGCTTGTTTGCTACTCAGCACATCCAAGTCCATACGGTCCATTTCTGCCTTAATTGGACATTTCCATGTTTTTGTTGATTTCTGTCAAAACCCTCATGATATTTAAATATTATTTTGCTGATACCAAAACTTTTTTATTTTAAAGAATTTCAAGCAAAAAATACTTCTGTTGTAGGTGTTCAAAATATTTTAGTGATCTGAGAGATTCTCTAAAATGCACAAAAATGCAGTGTTATTTTTACCTACACTCATATTTTAACTTCTTGCCAGCATTCAGCCTATACTGCTCCAAATCAAATAAACCACCAAGGCCCACATAGTGAGAGAGGTTTCATTATGGATCATGAACAGCTCAGGGTAGAAGTGCCAAAGTAAAAGAACAGATAGCATTGAAAGACAACAAATAGTGCCCACCCCATAACCCTCCATGTTTAGTGCACTTTTCTCAGAGAGGCTGTTTCTTTGGGCACTCTTAGGAGTAAGGATATGAAAAATAAGTGGCTTTACTAGCTTGTCTGGATGTAGAAGTAAATTTGGTAGAAAAGTGGGCAAAGGGAAGTCTGAAGGGATTCAGTCATTTGCCAGGGTCTGGCACACAGCTTCAGTAAGCTAAGCCATAAATTGGATGAGTACCACAAGAGTTGGTTATGGGCAGACCTAGCTAAGAGGTAGCATTGATCCTACTGAGTCAGAGCCAAAGATAAAAGATTCTGGAGGATCTGTCATGGATAAAACACAGTCTTCCTAGTCTTGCAGATGGGTTTTTGTCATATGATAATTTCATTTCCTACAGGCCTGAGCAACATGAAGGTAGACTTTTTCTTGTTTTGCTAGTAATGTTGGAAATGTCTGGAGCTTTTGGATCCTGAAAATCGCAGTATCTTTGGCTAAATAAAAGCATCAGTCCTTATTAAAATAAAGATCTTGTGAGGAAACACATAACACAGATACACAATTACAGAAATATATACAAGATTCTTCCTTTAAAATGAGAATAATATGAATGCAGACTTTGATGATATTTCCTAAAAGAAACTGGTCTTCAGTACCCCCACAGTAACCTTATTTCCAATTAGTTCTAGGTTCCTTCCAGCAGACATTCCTGGATGAATAGGGAAAATGGATAAAATATTTTAAAAAACAAAGAGAAAAAGTGTCAAGGATGAATAAGAAAAACAATGTGTGTCCTCCAGTGTGCAGGATGTCACTGACAGTTAGGGACATGCAGTGTGACACTGTCTTTTTTTCAGACCACAGTAACTTGCAGTAGACACCTCTCTCCCACACAGACCAACCTTAGGATGTAAGGAATGAGCTCTGCAAGGAATGTTTCATGAAAGAAGAACTTAGCCATGATCATATCTTTCACAGGCCAAGTTCAAGCAGTTTCCTCCCTGCCCATAGTTTGGATTTAAGCTGACTAAAATGCAAATATCCTATGCACAATTTCTTTTTAAAAATACAAGAACAGTTTGCAGATTTGGTTTTAAAGAATCAGGCATCTAAAAAGCTCATGCTACAGAGTCCAAATGTGGCCAGGAGAAAGGGCTTATTTTTCTTTCTGTGTACAAGTTTCACAGAAAAAACTAGTAAGCTTCACTCTTGACTGTTTGTTCTAACTTCTGTGTTCAAGAGTAGGGAACTCTCACAGATTATCAGAGTTCAAAGATAAAGTCAAAACATAATGAATTCTGATAAAGTCACATAGATTATCCTTGGGGTAAAGCATCAATTAATTCAGGATTTTAATCCTTCTTATAGAAATAAGAGGGTTTTTTAAGGTGTTTGAAGTACTTGACTCTACCCTTGGCTTCTTGTAATTCCACCTTCTGAACTTCTTAATCAAGATTGCAGTAGTTCAAATTGCAGAGTAGTAGTTTAAAGTAGTTTAAATCAGCACCCATGAGATGTAGTATATATCAAATCCCTCTCTAATAACTTCCTAACTTCATTCAATCTTTTTAAAGTAAAAACAGAAAGCTCAAAAGACACAAGATTCCTAAAGTACTACTTAGTTGAAATTTACTTGCATTTATTCACAATAGCAAGCCACAAACTATCACAACTCTCTTTTAAATCACTTAGGCATCTGAGAGAAGTCAAGAAATATGTATTGCAAGGGAACTTAAGTATCTTAAATTATGTTCTGGCATGAAAACAGAATTTTCTCTAACATAGGTGAGTTGAGCAGTTTTTATATCTTCCTCCTCTGTGGATCACCCAGAAAGGCCAAACAAGGCACCTGTTGCTAAGGCCCATGAGGACAGGAGCCAGTAAGAGATACCTGAACCTGTTTAATTTGTGAAGGGCACTCTGAATGCAGTACAGCATGGCATTCAGATCCATTCGATCAATTTAAACACTTACCAAACAGGATACCACCACATCCTGCTGAAATCATAGTATTCTGCTTACAGGCCTTGCCCTGGAAATTGAAAAACTACAGCATGATCAGCCTGAGGAGGTACAAATCCACAGCTCCCACCTCTTCAGAGAGTGCCCTTGCTGCACGGCTTTCATTGAAGCTGTGCCATTTCTGTGCAGCCAGGAATGTGGAACTTGTTTGGCCTGCAAAGAAAATTGCAAAAGGGAGACTATTTCTGTAATCTAATAGACAAAACACTTTGCTGGAGAGGAGGGGAAGCTAAAATAGTTCTTTCCCGAGGGCCTGCTTAGAATATGTATTTTCCATGTAACAGTTTTAGGATAAAATCCATTAGCAACATTGGGAGGAAAACTGAAACATAGAATCTTTCCTGTTTCCACAATAGACACATCCCACTGTCTCACAGTTGGCCTCTCCTGCCTAATTTTTGTTTCTGGCTCCAGTTCTTTCACCGTTTCTTGTACAAGGACTTTGTTTTAATGGATAGGTGTAAGACTGGCATGGCATAAGACTAGTCAATTGATGGTGAATGAGACTGTCTTATGATAAAAAAGCACCAAAGGTGTTCAATATTTAGAACAACATCTTGAATCCTGAACTCAGCTAGTGGGGTACACAGAGGCACCTCACTCACAGCTGCAAAGTATCAAAGCCTAGGGGAACACAGGGTACCAAACATACTCAGCGTTTCCTAACAGCTGGCTTAGATATCTTCTTGAAGACAATAAAAGTAGTCACTTCTAAATATTCTTAATATTATTTGAGTTGATAAATTTCACCTCTGGAATGTCTTTATAAACTTTACCTACAAAGAAGCAGCAAACTCATATGCTACCTTTGGTCCTCATAGCAACATTAGGAAAATAAAACATCCAACCTAAAAGCTCAAATCTATTTCTGAGATAACTAAAAATAATGTCTAAAATTGTAAACTCCATAAAAAGACAGGAATGCCTGCTTAAGAGCAAATATCAGGCTGGCATGAAATTTTCAAGTGTCGCTTCTAAAGAGGATTTTTTGATCCACCAAACAGGGAGATCTTTAGCTACAGGTAAATTCATCTTGTTTGCCTTTACCTTCGATAGTGATATAAGCAGGAAAGTGCTATTACAAATACAGCTATAATTCAAATCCAAACACAGAGCTTCAGCCATATTCTGGAACCTGCACGAATCTTCAGAGTTTTGCATGTAAAGTCCCATGAGATTTGCAAAGCTTTAGAATATTTTACATGAAGGAACTGTTCCTCTCACACAATATTTGCTAAATTATTGTAAATACTACTTGTCTCATCTTGCAGTCTGAAATGAAATTGTCATATTTTTCTCCATTACCTCTTCCTGTGTTATCTAGGCCACAAAAACATCAGTCATATTCACACAGGAGAGCCTGCCAAATACAAGTGGCAGCATTGTGTCCTGAAAACCTGAACTTCCTTGCTCTTACTTTTCCTGTTCTCCTCAAAGTGGCTCCAACTCAAAAGAGGTGGCAGCATTGCTTCTCATGCCACAGGTTCTAAAGCTGAAATAAAAAAGATCTAATCTCTCCATACTAAAAGAAAACAAATTCAAAGCTGCTGTCATTGATATTGGCTATAAATAAGGAAAGATTTGATTAAACAGGAAAAGAAACAGTTTGACTTTGGCCTTGGAGAGTCAGGACATCAGAGATATCTTGCAGGGGTCTGTTCCTCTGAGCCTGAAAATTCTTTTGGCATTTGGAGCCTATAATTTAGCTCTGCTTTTAGCCATGTCAATGACATGGAACCATCCTCATGCTGGATATTTGAGACCAGAGTATTTGGGAAAAAAATAGGCTTTACCAACAGGATGGCATATGACAAATGTTCATCAGATATAATTTCATGTTACAGCAATTGTGTTTGGATTTGAGACATACCTGTGTCCCATTTAGAAAAAAACCTCTGAATTCTAATTGAATGAGATGGTAAACTTGCATGTAATTCTATTCTTTTTTAACACATTATAACTTTGCAATACTTTTATACATAAGACATTTCAATCCTCTTTTCACATGTTTAAAATATCAGGGTTTGTTATTATTTTTGTTTGACATATAGAAAGAAATAAAAGAACAAGGAGTGCAGAAAAGGACAAGGAGGGAGAGAGAGAAAGAGAAGCAAGCACAAGTGAAATTTATAAAACAACTATGGCTTTATAAATAGAGGTCACAATCTCATATTCAGTCTTTCCTTCAGTGTATTTACAGAATTGTAACATGGTACTTTTAATGGTGTAAAAAGATATTAATTCCAGCATTGTTTAAGTGGGAGGCAAAGAAGGATATTCTGGTTTCAATTAAGAAAGACAGATATATAAACAGGTTCTCTTGGAAGGTCCTGATAGGAACTAAAGAATGTGATATTGATGGACACAGGGGACTCAGACCTGCTCTTGTTTAAACCACTGGAAAAAACTCCCATTGGCTTCAGGGCTGCAGGATCCAGCACACGCCCGGGTCACGAACAGGTTTAGCAGAGATGTTGAAATGGCTTTGGTTTCTGAGTACTGATGGCTCCATCCCCAGGAATCTGGATCTCACTGCCATTACCCACAGTCAGTGGCAGCCAAAGGCCTGAATTTCTGCCTTAAGAAAGGTTGAAGTCTTGCCATAAATACTTTCCAGAGAATGGCAGTTATTATGGCAACAGTGTTCCCATTGCTCTAGTTAAGATTGTGTCAGTATTTAAATTATAAATCTCTGTTTTCAGGGCTTTACATCTTGGCTATAAACATTTGCCAAGAGATGAAAATAGGCATTCACTGCCCCATTTTTTAATAACAAAACTTGGAAAAAATCAGACTGGGTTTTTTATACTGCAAGAGGGAAAAGAGTTAGAGGCTAGTTGGGGGAGGTGAGGTGAGTTTTGGTGTTATATAACATATAACATGTTTATATGCAGAGATGGAGTGCATGTATATTCCTAAAATGTAAAACTTGCTCTGAGATTTTAATTAAATTTTGCTGGGCACTGAGAAGTTTGTTTGTTTTAAATGCATTTGTATAAGAGTACTAAAAACAAAATGAGAACACTGCAGTTAATGTATTTCTTATTAACTCTATGATTTTTAATAGGCATATAGCAATGTATATCAAAATTATGTTGCCTCTAAAATGCTAATTTTTTCCCTTTGTAAAGAGGTTGTCATGCGCTTTTTTTTTTTTTCCTGAGTACAAATAGTCCTTTTTTAAACTGTAGAAAACAAAGTGCATTTACTTGTGACTACTCTTACTTAAGGTGTCTTAGATGTTGTTTCCATTTTGAGTGCTCACTTATGAAAACACCCTCAGCCAAAGAATTCATCCTTTAGCTGGAGCCAGAGGTGCATGGTCCAGCCCTGATCCTCTGTGTGCTAACCTCTGGCTTGCAAAGGGGTGGTGTACATTGTTCTCCCTGAGTTTCTATTATTCTAAAAATCCTTTGAAATCCCCCTCTATTTCTCACTGACGTGGTGTTTTTGAATGTGTGTGATTGCGGTTTTGATTGTTTTGATATGTATATTAATACTTGGTGACTGCAAGAAATACTCCCCAGTGAAGTGCAGTTTTCTTGGAGAGTTTTACATTTCTGATGAAGTTAAGACAGACCCACAGAACAACATCACTGTCAGATGAAGGTACCTGAGGCCCATGCCACAAACTGAAAATGCAATATGAAAACTTTGGCAGTTTCCAGTGGTCAGTGAAAGTTGTGATAAAAAACCTGTTTCAGCATTCCCAAGAACAAAAGGATCATTATTTCCTTATGTTACAGATACAGAAGGAAAGAACTGGTGAGAATCACACATCCACCACCCTAGCAAGAACTAGACATATGTCTAGCAGTATATCTCAAGCAGGCAACTTCTGGAAGAAGACTGAAACCTCCTGTTTCAGTTTAAAACAGAATATGTGAATTTGAAGTCCTTCTAGGCTTGAGTTACCAAGGCATCTTCTCATTCTTTCCATTTGTAACCCACAACTTCAATGTGGCCAGGTTGATCCACCAGGAGAGCAAATCCATCAGGTCCAAATCTGTGGTCTGACATACCTTATGTTTGTCTACAGATCCTTCTACAGAAATTGATGTTGTGTCAAAATTACTGAAACTGCATTGTGGTGGTGGACAAATATGTGCTTATATAGGTATGTTGGCACTGACTATAGGAATGAAAAGGTCTGGAATTGATTTTTCCCATTTCTGAGTCCAACCAATTGATGTGTAGCTACATAGGAAATCACAGACTTCAAGCTGTGAGAGCAGTGAAGGAAGTTACCCCTCTGAGCAATGAAGACTTTATTACACAACAGTAGGGGAAGAAGGAGCAGAAATCCCCTGTAGACACTGCCTGGTCCCTACAGTCAGCAAGAACCTTGGATCTCTCACAGACTCACCTAGCTTATGGATTAACACTGCAGATCTGCAGAGTTCTCAGGAGCCCTGCAAATATTAGGTCTGCATAGACTGAAAACAAATATGGGGAAGGAAATTATCACAATTAATTTAATATTAAATGTAAATTAAAATAAATTATTCCTTTGTTTCATTTCTGATTAAAAGAAAATTATTTTTACAAATGGCATTAGACTCATAAATCTCTTCTGCTATTCATTTCCTTTAATACCTAATACACATCTTTCAGCAGTAGGTCTGAGAGGACAGTGACTACAAACAATAACCATCACTATTTTTCCTTGAATGGATGAGGATACACCCCTTAATCACATCTTTTGAAATTATATTTTCCTAGGGAAAAAGGGCTCTATGTCATCTTACACCTCTCTCATCCTTAACAATTTTTAGAGTACAGAAAGGTCAATATGATATGGAGTACCAGCTCATTATGAGATATTATTAAGCATGATAATTGTTTGAGCTCTTCCATAACATGACTATGTACTTCACTGCATATATTAATGAATAAGCCATTATTTAAATGCCAATTTGTCTCTGTTCTAAGTAATAAGCCTCTGAGTACATAAATTCAGATAAGGCCCTTTAATGTAATGTATAGCACACTATTTCATCTGGTGAAATGAGAGAACAAGTACCAGCTAACAAAATAGAAAATCATTAGGGTTTTTTTTTTCCTGAGGCTGTGGAGATATATTTCCCTTGTTTATTTCTTTTGTCAGCAAAAGAAAGGCAAGTTGAAAAATAAAACTGAGCCTGTCTGGTACAATTCTGAGCAATTAGCACCACTGAGATAATGAAAGCTCTTATTTATTTGTACTGATGCTCTGCTACTTCAAGGCAAAGCTTCAGTGAGCACCAAGGCCTTTTTCTATTAGGTGGTCAAATAAGTCCATCAATCTCCTGCTCTAAAGAGTGTCCAGCATAGTTTCAGAGAAGATAAAAAATGGGAATGATGGCAAGGGAAATGAAATTTAGTTGATACCATTGACTGGAAATTGATGCCAAGTCCAGTCCTTTCAAATCATGTGCGAGGACCATAGAAGAATCGTGACTATGATAGAAACTGTCAAGATGTGCAGACCAATATGTTAGAAACTGTAAACCTGCACAGAACTATAAAAAGGTAAGAAATAATGTAAAAGAGTAAATATGGACATAGAAGTATGACAAAGTTACAAAACTTCAATAAAGATTTAGAACCCAAATATGATCAGGTGAAAAATGGAGAATTGTGGGGACATTCAAAACTAGAGAAGACAGTGGACAGAAACAGAATCTAAAAATACATTTTTCCAGTTGTGTCTTGTATATAAGAGTAGCAGATGATCAACTGAAGAGGTAAGGAAAACCCTGTACCTAGATGGGTTTAGAGAAGTCAGGAGAGACTGAAAAAAAAAATAGATGTTATATAGATGAATGAAAGGAATGAAGAAAGCATGGAGAAAGTACATTATAAAACAGGATACAGGAGTACAAGTTACATGGACCAATGGTGATGGAAGAAAGGGTTAAACCCTGCTAAATCTGTTTTCCCAGTCAAGAATGAGAGAAATGGAAATGAGGATCTGTTCAAATAAAGCCCAAAGGAACAGGCAGGGAAGACTGCTGAAGAGTCAGGATAGCCACTCCAAAAACTGGGGGAGAAGATTAAAATGAAGATAGCAAAGGCAATTAGAATAAGAAAGAACGAGAGAAGAAAGGGAGAAAGGGAGAGAGGAGAGGAAGAGAGAAAGAGAGGAAGAGAGGAAGAGAGGAAGGGAGGAAGGGAGGAAGAGAGGAAGGGAGGAAGGAAGGAAGACAACATTGAAGTTACAGCCTTCATTTGACCGAGAAACCTGCAGAATACAGACCTGCAAAGATCATCAAACATATTTTGTGTTTGTCTCTTCTCCCCCTATATAGCTACACTAGTACTGTTCATATCCACAGACCTCTGTACGTATACATCTACTCTTCACACAAGACGTGAAATGTCAGAAGATGTTTTGTTCAAGCAATTCTGGCATCACAAAAGGTGAATGAGACTGGAGCTGAGACTGGTTCTCACTGGATAAAACTCTGCATAATAATCTATTGAATGGCCCAATTTCATCTGATCTGTGTTGATAAAAAGAAAAGAAAATGAAAAACAGTAACCAGAAATTAGAGGTGCTTGGCCTGTAAAGGAAACTTTGGTCATGCCAGCCAGTAAAGCAGGAAACATATCACTATTTGAGTGCTAGACTACAGATAAGGAACACTTAGCAATTCATATAGTATGTTTCCTATAGTGGCTTTGCATGTCAAACAAGGGGAAGAGACAAAGGAAAGAACCAAAATCATTAAAAGAGTGAAGCAGATCAACCACTGCTTTTCAGAAAAACAATAAGAATGAAAAGGAAGCAGGGCAGTTCAGAGACAACAAGGACACAAATGGGAACAGATCAAACAATTTTGCAAAGTTATTAGATGTAAAATGATAAACATGTAATAGAAGCAACAGTTTGAGATTATGACTGTAGATGATATCCAGCCTCAGAAACTCCTAGGAGAAGAAAACATTCTTGAGATCAAACAAAAGATACAGTGTAGACATATAAACTTGTTCAAAAAAGAAGCTTAGTAAAGCAATGCAGCTTTTGCAGGCTCATTTTAAAGCTCTTTAATTTTAAATCACCACAAAAATCTTGATTAGCTTTGGGCATCTAATTGCATCAGTGTACGAAACTAGCCCTTGGATTTTAGATGTGTGGAACTTGGAGAACGACCAGTGCAGGGTTATAGACAGATAGATCTAAATACCAACAGTATCTCCTAACTGCAAAGAATCAGGAGACAATTTGCCTACCTCTATTCTTTGTATCCCACCCCATAGACAGGATCTGCTAATGACTTGTACAGAAAAAAGTTCTTCTCTCAACACTGCAATTTTAGGAGAGAACATAATATTAACTGAGATTGCATTTACAGCTTCAGAACATTAAATTTTCTAAAGTAAATATTGCTTCATTTTGCAGCTAGGCACTGAGTAAACATGTATGACTTCTTAGGCAAGGCTTGTTGGGTGTAAGTGCCACGTTCTGAAGATTTTTTTCTGTTAAAAAAATTACACTGGCATTTAAGCCTGGAAAAAATGTTGTGTTCCCTAATAAGTAATTCATCCTCAAGATGTGAGTGACACAAGAACTCTACGGTTTAGGTTACTCTGCATGAAAGATGAATATCCTTCACAAAGACACTTGTTTATTTTTTTCAACCTAGCCATCACTCTGAAAGCATCTGTTCCTCAGAGAAATCAAGCTTTTTTTCAGAAATCATCTTCATATGAGAAAATACTGGAAGGTGAAATGCGGTGATAATTTTAAACATACTTGCTCTGGCTCTTTTACTGGAATCAGTCTGTAATTCTACTATCTCTGGGGAAAGACCATCAATCAGGACACTCCACCAGTAGTGTTTTTTAGGCTCATTCTTGTTGGGAACAGAGAAGTATGAAAGAATTTCAATGTGTTTACACTAACATTTAAATAATAGATGAACTAGGAAGATATGAATCATGGGAATCAGTTGTCCCAGTCAATGCAGCCTGAATTGAATCATAGGACAGTTGGTTTTTATTTATGTATTTTTGTAGTTGATGCCAAATACACAGTACAACAAGTTCTACAGAATATAACATACAGTAAGAATTATACTCCATGTCATGTCATTATTCTCAAAAAAGCACCAGAAGGAATCAAGCTGAGCATCTTATTTCTGGAGGTTACTCTCAAACAGGGTAAGGGACAGTTTCTTTATCACTGAAGGCAGAGGAGAAAGAAATTACTACAGAAGGACAAATAATTTCCAAAAGGAATCAGCAGCCTACCCAGACAGAACTGCTAACTGAGCAAAGCAGAGCCTGTCTACATCTTGGTACCACCTTTTATAAAAGCATGGAGACATTCATCATTTCAGACATACTGAAATACACCTCTATTAGGACTTCTAGCTGAATGTTTATAAGATACATTCATTCCAATATTGCATTGAAAATCAAATTGAAAGGCAGAGATTTAAAAGTATCACCCCACACAGAAAATATGGGTGCCTGTCACTGCTGGATAACTGCTTGAAATACAACAAATGGCAGAACACTGTAGAAGGCAAAATGTTTTACAAAAAGGGGCATCTGCATAATTTTAAAGAAGGCATAATTCAGATGAACTATCTCCATTGTGTTGATTTGTGTCACATCTTTAACTTTTATTTTTTAATTGAGGTAATAATAGTAATAAAAAGGGGAAAATATAACATAGAGCTATTTAAAAAAGCAGATGTTGGCTAGACATGGGCTGTTCTCCAACTGTTCCAATTCTTGTTAAATTTGTGATCAAGAGAAGGGATAAACTGCTGCATTACACCAGTCTGTCATAATATTCCATCTCAAAGATACCAGTTCGTGGTGGTTTATCAGATATAAATAATTTTTTATCACCAACTATTTGGTGAAGGAACTAGCAATTTGGAATGAAACAGAAATTTTAGAAAATTAATTATTCTCAGTGGAAGCAGAGATAACAGTGACATCAGTGTGCCTATGTGGCAACATGAATATTTAGGCATTAGAGGCAGAAAATATCTACTTTCCTCCTTCAAAGGGAAAAACTGCATAAGGGAAATAAACTAATGTCAGATCCACATGTGATATTGTAAAGTGAAATCTACTGTGTTTTTTCTTCAAGAGAGCTAAACAAAGATTTTTGATGAACAGCAATGCTTAAGAGCATTTTTGAAGCTATGCTGGACCTCAGGATGTCTGAGCTGATCAACTGAGTTCCACAGATCTTTGGATGCTGATCTTTGCATGCATTATCTTATAGTTTCTCTTACCCTCTTTTTTTATCTTGGTTTTGTAAATGCACACCTCTCCTTCTCCCAGCTAGGAGAATTTGAGATTTTCAATGGAAACATCACTGATATTTGCTGCAGTAGGTGCAGTGTCACTTATTTATGCTGAAGCAACACATTTACTATCTAAGGAGTTCTGAGAACCTAGGCTGATGAAGATGGTAGAGGCTACACAGCAAGATGCAAGTCAAACACTGTGTATTCTTTATTCACTACACCATGAAACATATGGCACAATACACCTGGGGAGCCACCCTCCCTTATGGTGATTCATCCTGCTGAACAGCACAGTAAGTTCAGTCTGGCATTAAATGTTAGCATATGCAGTCTGGCATACCAAGGAGCTCACTGGAATCTGAATTATTGACAACGTAAATGGTCTGTTTGGAAACATCAATTCAGATCAACATCACATAGCAAATGAACTAGCCAAAAATAATATGAACAGATTACAGTCAGATTTTATTCCTTAGCTGACAAAAAAAAAAAAAAAATCCACAGGAACTTCAACATCTGCTTCTCATCTGTCCAGATGATGTGGATTTATTACCTTTGAATCCAGGTGTGCATCATTTCTTGTTACATTTTAGTATCCAATACTCATATGTCATTCATTTCTAGAAATATCAGAAAGAAATGGTCTTTCAGAAAAGAAACTGACTCAGGATGATGAAAACAAGTAGTCTTAGTACTGATGGCAAAACTAATATTGAAAGTAAATAAATTTCAACATTGAATGCTGAAAAGATGAAATCGATGGATAACAAAGATTAATTGCAAAAGCCATTTTGGACGGCAGTATAACAGGGCTGTCTGACAGGCCCATGAATCCATCTACCTTCTTGTACCTTTTGCAGTTACTCTCCAGGCAGCTCAAAGGCGTGGGGGTGATCAAAGGTGATCCCATATTGTGGAGTCTCACTCTCAGTACAGCACCTGAGACTGCGAGAGAGGCCTTAAAAGGACATAAAACCTAGAAGGAGCACCTGTAGTAGGAGTGTGGCTTTGGATTCAAAAAGACTTGGGGTTCAGATTTCTAATATGAAACATTTGCCTTCAGTAGAATATCCTGGTTCATGCAATCATAAAGGCTGGTAAAAATCATCTGAAACTAAAGGAAGGGAGGTGAAAAAGGATGGAGAGTAAAAAAGCCATTATAAGATGCCAGTATGTGTAACTCTGCAGTTTGAGTCTGATCCATGCTGGAGTCTTCCATTTCATCCTCTGAAGAGAAAATGACAGCAGGAAACTTCTAGTGTCAACTTTCATCTACTTTTCTGCATTTAGTAATGCTTTTTGACTGAACTTCTTTCCTGCTGCATTTCTTCACACAACTTTTCTCATTTAATCTCATCTTCTTTCAGCAGCTTGGACTAATCCTACTGATGCCTGTGAATTTTCTGAGTGTGTTATTGCATTTGTCAAGAATCATCCAAGTTCTGAATTGGAAAGATACTGGTTATTTGCCATACAAATATTACAAATATGATGCAGGATAAAGTAAGAATTTGTCCAGATTGAGACTGAGATATGAGATTGGAATTTATAGTGACAAGAAGAAAGATGAAGGATTCTGTGGGGCTTTGTGACCTTAGAAATATCTAATGGGGGACATGTTGAATATTTTGTAGTGTGTTTTTGTTTCCAAAGGCAACACTAACATGGATTCTTGTAAAAGGGTGAATATATGGCAAGAGTATCCCTATTCTTTATCCAGCCCCCATGAAAAGAGCTTACAGCTATAATCTCTGTGAATTAACAAACTACTTTGTCCATTTGTGCAGGCTAAGACAAAAGTATCTACCTATGCATTGAACTATGAACAAAATCTTGTCAAACAGCCTATAGAGAGGGTCTTTCTCTTACATTTGCATCATCTTTTCATAATTTAAGTTAATTGTATAACCCTGGGTTGCAAGAAGGTATAGTTATAGAATGCAGAATTTTTTCTTTAAAAAAAATCTTATCCATTTGCTATTAAGCTTTCTGGGAAAAAAAAATAAAAAAAAGAAGATCATTTGGCCCCCAAAGGAGGCTAAGCATGTAAGAATTAAAGGATTAGCTAAGAAGAATTTTCTGCAGATGTATTGAGATTTTAGAAAAATATAGTACATGTGCCTAAATATTGCCAGGAATCTGCATTTTCATATGAATCCAGTATAAGACCACAATAAAATAGTCTTCAAAGGAAATGCTTCATATGTACAAAAGGCAATCCTCTTATGCAAGTTCCATGATAGAGTTCTTTATCCAGTCTGCAGGAACTAAGCAGAGAAACTGCAATTATTTAGAGCAAAAGTACAGAGGAAATTAAAAGATGAACACCATGAGGTTTGAGGAATAAAACAAACTTTGGCTGATATGACCATGATGAAAATTAGCAGGTGTTAAGGAGAGAAATGCATATCTCTCTTACAACACTTTTCCCAAATTGTCACTAGCAAAAAAGTTAATTCTTCAACTTTTTACAAAACTTTACTTTTTATTGGGTTCAGTGGCCTAGAAATTTTGGCTAAATCTGTGATTTTTTCAGGATAAAAAGTACAATGTCAAGGAGCAGCTTATAAAGGTAGACCAGTTAAATTTTTACCCCTTATACTAATTTAAATTTTGTCTAGCTCCATATGACTATATGATGCAAGAGAGAAAGTAGCCTGCAGTAAAAGTTTTTATATGAAACTGTTTTAACTTTAGGAGACACTATATGATTCTTTATGTATACTTACTTCAAAGCAACAATAACACTAATAATACCCATGTTAAGGTTTCATTCTTTAATGTAGTGTGTAAACAGTAAAAAGTTAACCTTTAAAAAGTCAACGAAAATTACACCCACCTTATGAATGAGGAAAAGGACTTTCAGAGTTCTCAACTCCAAGATATCACATGTGTTAGCACAAATAAGACCCATACAAATAACTGAAGGAGACATAACTTTCTTTCTTGTGACTCCTTTGAGATGCATATTTATATACACTTCATGGTATTAACAGTGATGATTAATGAAGACAAAAAAGAAGCAGTGGGAACAAAATGGAAAAATATATTAAATAGACAGTCTGTTAATTTGCATGTTTAGATGGTTTATGTTACTTTTCTAACCACTCCTTTCTGTTAACCCCTGTTAACATAAGACCTACAATCAGATGGGCTGCGTGGGAGATGACTTTGTTAATGGACTAAAGGGGGAAGAGGTGAGATGGAGTTAGCTGGTGGAAGCTCTAGATTGTCTCGGTGTTCAGAGACCTCTCATCACAAGCTGTGCAGCCATTACTTCCACTAGAGCTTCCTTGACTGTGATCTAGCTCATTCCTTATCTGTTCCACTAACAGATTATAAAATCTTTAGATATTAGAATTCAAATATCATCAAAGAAAAAAAATCAAGGCTGAGATGTGTGAAGACTAAAATTTTTTTGAGAGCAATGCAGATAACAGAATGCATCTCTCAACATTCAATAGGAAGAAAACTATATAGATGTTTTGGGGTTTTTTTCTGCCTACACAGAACTATTTATTCCCATCTTCCTCCTTCTGAAGGAAAAATGGCTAAATTAAGTTGTTGTTACTGTTGTTATTGTCATTATTATTATTATATTTCTTGTCCAAAGTGCAATCCAAACTGGAAGGAGCCATAGAGCCAGAATTCTCTGCCTCCTTTCCTCATGACCAGCTTGGACAAGAGCCATGTCTCTTCCACCTCTGCTCAAATTGACACCATAATTCCCTGGTTCTTCTGTCTGGGGACAGCATCAGTAGAATCAAGCAGTGACATTGTCCTCACGGGTTGACTGAGGTAGTGAGCTGCTGCTGGCAAGCCCAAGGAAACCCCTGAAAGCTCACACAGGCAGGCAGAAAGCCAGGTGCCAGGCAGGTGTGATAAACCTTCTAACATAAAAAAATAAACATATGTCTAGTGAAGCCTTACAAATATTCAGCATTCCACAATCTCTTCACACCCTGGTTATAAGAAATTTTCAACAGATTTTTTTTAAGCCTGGAGTCTGTTTTTACAAATGATTCTGTGCTCAACTCCTTGTCTATTCACATTTGTATGTAAAGGCATACAAACTCACAGAGGGGAGTATGACAAAGAATTTTGAGTCAAGCAGAAAAAAAAGTCTGCAGATGAGATATTTTCATTTTCTATTTAGACATACTTCTCACAGAGCAAAGCAGATAGAAATCAGATATTAATTCTCTTATGGTAATAAAACTACAAAACTGCCCATCTGAAAGGGACACTGTATCACTGATCTGTGAGTCATGAAGGACCAACCAAAAAGGTGTAGCTGGCATGCAGATGAAGGTATTTAGGTAACTGAATGTACCCATACAGTTTTTTCAGGTTTCTAATCAATGAAAATAGGAAAAGAAAGTGCAAACTTAAAAAAAAAATTCAAAAAAGATAATCAAACCACCAAACAAAAAACACACAAACTCTTATTTAGTAAAACTGGAATAATTTTTCCAGCCACATCTGTTTTCCAGGTCCTAGTTCAGTATCCATAGTCACACTGTTGAAGCCCATTTTATCACGTCCTTTTGTATTTCCCACAGAACGCAAAATAATGTGGTCTTGTATTTAGCTTCCAGCCCATTTAATTTCTTAGATGGGATGCAAGAACAATGGTGCTGCTCTGAATTCATATCACTGCAAGATAATGTTTAAAATGCAAAATGAATGAACTAAGTTTTCCCCTAAAAAAAGAAAACATTTGTATTCAAGGTTTCGGATTACTATTCCCTTTATTTGATTACATTTTACTTGTTTTGGGTTGTGGATTTGTTGGGTTTTTTACAGAAGATTTGAATTCTATGCCAAGTCTAGACTGATAATGACCTTTCAAATTTTCTGCTACTAAAAAAGGGGTTTGGTGTCCAATTATCATAAATTACTGTGATAGTTTTCATTGATTGCCAAACCATTAAGAAACATTCAATAATTAATCTTCACACTAGCCTTGTGATAGAGGAATAAAAATACAATGCAACTTTCCAGAATCCAAGCAAAATTAAAGCTCAGGAAAGGTGTAAATAACCTATAGGCTTTCTACTAACTCTGTCTTATTTTCTATGGAAAATTTCACACTGATACTAATTCTGGCACGCTTACATTCTGCTCTGTTCCTTTCTCAAAAACAAACCAATCAGCCACAGTGATAAACAGTTCATTGTCATAGCAAGGCAAGACACAGTCTCAGAATTCAGCTCCTAAGGTTTTGCTGACTTTTTGAGTGTTGCAAGGATGTCCCTCTGATAACCAGCATTGGTTTCTTCTATAAGGGATAAGAAAGAATACTAAGTCATAGTGATTCACAGCCCAGATACTTTGAGTAGGTCTTAGAATGACAATTTAATTGTATTTCTTTTAGCACTCAGTTTCTAGTTGGGACTATGAAGTCAGCATCAGAGACAAAATGAGAACTTCCTGATTTCAGAGTATTTTCTCTCCTCTCAGATGTGATAAATAATCAATATAGGTTTTCCTATGATTTACCACTTCTTCATTAAGGTTTCTCTAACCTCTCTTTCATTATGACCCAAAGTTCCTTGCACCTTTGTAATAAAAATCTGAAATTTGACTTTTATGTAACAATATTCAACACTAGATTATCTTCTAGAAAGTACTCACAGTGGAGAAAGTGAGAGCAAGGAAGTGAAAAACTCCTTCATCTCTATAAAATATATGCCAAAAGAACCGTAAGTGCAAAGCTGTTGCACCACCATTTTGAGAAGAGAGATTGTCTTTTTTTGTTTGTTTTGGGGTTTTTTGGTTTGGTTTTTTTTTGGTTTGTTTTTTTTTTTTTTTTAATGTTCTGTGCTTGCTTTACCTAGGTTTGGGGAATAGGATGCACAGACTGCTCTCATCTGAAAGAGTTGTCTTAAATCATTCCTTTACAGGCTTTAGAGTGCTAATAAACTTGCCACATTTTTTGTATTCATCTGAATAATAACTAGCTGTAGGGGCTGGTGAAACAAGAACCATATTTTTTCCAGAGTTGACTGGTTCTGAAGCTCATGGGAATGATAAATTCCAACAGAGCTGGGGTTCTCTCAAAGCCTTTCTCTGTCCCATACTACCTACAGCACTGTGGTCACTGTGGTGCTGATTTGGGAAAGTTACTAATTCATCTCAGGCTATATCCTTTTCCAGTGACTAGCACTTCATTAGGGTAAAAAGCTTCATTATGAAAGGAAATATCCACTGTGAATTCAGCTTTTAAATGGAAAAGTACCAAGTTTTCTACCAGCTTTCATGTTATATTTTTCAGGAGTAATAAAGACAAAAGCATAGCACTATGTTTTTCTGATCCACCAAATGATCCATCACGGTGACAGTGGAGTACTAAGAGGTGTGAGAGTCGAATCCTGACAGAACAGGGTCCAGTTTATGTTACTAACTTTCACTTAATTAAAAAAAAATATTCTGATTGTAAATATTTGACTTTAGAGCTCTGGAAATGCCTTCCTCTAAATGTATCTTCCTACTTTGATCTCAAGCAACTACATAAAATTCCACATCTTTAGACTGCATTTTTCAGCCATTGATGCTATCAAAAAATTAGAAAAAAACCCCTTTTTTATTATTTTTTCAGGGCCGTAAGTCAGACCCCAGATATCCAACTTTGTTTGTGATTTTCCCCAATGAGTAAACTATATATTAGGCTGCTAACAATCATGGAAATTGCAACCCCACAAGAATTTGTTTAACAAAGCTCTGAGTACCCTTAAAAAAATTAAGTAGAAGGTGGAATGAACTTAGGGAAGTTGAAACTAACTTTAACAGCTTGGCTACAGCAAGAATAGCACACTGCAAGGAAAATTCATCGTGTGAACATACTACTATCAAAAAAAGTTGCAGATTGTCCATTTCTGTTTTATTAAATCAAGATTTGTCAAAATACAAGATATGTCTGCATGGAACCAGCAGCTGTCATAAAAAGTGTAGAGAGCTCACTGTAAGAGAAATTGATGTTGTTCAACACTTTATATTATTCAAGTCAATCCAGTTAATGTAATGGTCCCTTCTGATCTTAAGGGATTCTGTGCATCTATGAAAAATTCTAGTCGGCTGTTTAAGGTTGTTTAAGAAACATTACAAATTTAATGAGTTCTTAACAATTCATTTACTTGAAGGCTAGAGGTAAAAAAAAATAAGAGAGAAAAAATTATTATACAACAGTGTCATAAATGTTTGTAAATGAAGGACATTCAAATATCAGTACATTAGATCTGGACTGCAAGTAAATTTTCTGTGCCTTTACTACATTTTACAATATGTGATGATCCTTGAGTCCTTAGGAGAGACCTTTTGTTTCTTGTGACACTGCATGGCTTAGACACCAGCTGCTGTACTGTGCAGTTTCTGAGCCATGAAGGAGACATAAGGCCCTTGCTGATTTGACAAAGCTGAAGATGCATTTGCTTCACACTGGACATTGCCATGGACTTCCCACATATGGAGGGTGATCACCATCTCAGGCATGGTCACATTTCAGCAAGAGTGTGAAGGACACAAGTTACCAACTATCAGTGCTGATGCGTTGCTTAAATGGTTTAAAATGTTTATTATAAGCACTAATCTGTAAAAACTGCAAGTATCTGGGTTCACTGCAAGGATCAAGTTACATCTTATTTACACTTGATAATGTCCTACATTATGGAGAGGAACGTAGACAGTTAATACATGTTGATTTTAGATGAGATAAATCACACCTTCAGAGTGGGATGTCTGACTAAACAAGGAGGCTAGATAACAACCCAAAGTACAGATATATCTCTATGTGTAAGTCCCAAAAAGGTAAAACACAATTTGTGTGGAGATTCAATGAATAAAATAATTTTTTAAAATATAATTTTTTGTTTATTTTTTGTGAGGAATGAATGTTCCTCTGTGTTTTCAAAATACAAAATAATCTTGATTTATGATAGTTATGCTATACCAGTGGCTTTGTTTTCAGTTTAAATTCCTCTCTTTGGTGATATTCAGATATCTTTGGTGATATCTGACAAGTGTCAGATTTATAGAGAAGAAGAGAGCTTGCAGTGAAAGAGAAAAATAAAGACCTATTTTTACTGAAACTGTTGATGTATGTGTGTGTGTGTTTTTGTTAAAAAACCACAAAGTAACACATCCTGAAATTTTGTGCACATTGCTACAAATATGTTTAGTTCAAAGACAATTCAAATGCACTTTACTGTTGTAGAATTAAGGCTTAATCATGTTTTAAAATAAAATCATATATACAAAATAAAATGTATTAAAATAGAAAATCTAAAATAAAAACAGAAACAAACTTAAGATATGATGTTCCGATTGCATTCTCAGAAATATCAATTATCTCCAATTCATGCAAAACCAAAAGATAAAAAGGGTGTCCTGATACGTTGCCACATTGCAGTAATTACTTACAATGAAACATTAGCACAGTCACTCAAATTTATTAAAAAGAGAAATAGTTTTCATTCAAACATTTTTGTCTAATCCTTGTAGGGAAGAATTTGCCAGTGACCAACTTAGGATGCGTGTCAAAATAGAAGCCAGTGATTTTTCATATCTAGGTAAGAGGAAATTACTATCTGTTAATGACTAATTTTTTATTTCAGAACTTTCTTAATTTCACTGAGTATTCTTTGTTCAGTATCTAGAGGTTCCTGAAGAGAACAAAACACCAATATTTAGATAACATATGACTACAGGGTTGATGGAGGAACACAACTAACACACCTGTTTGATGTCAGTCATATGGAATGTCTGCAAGGCCCTGCAGTGAACATGGGAAAAGGTTTGGCTGGATCAGCCTGGCTACCACAGCACCAAGGCTACAACAAACCTCTCCTTGCACACATACAGGAGGTACTGCCAGTTCAGCTTGTCTATCTGCCTGTCTAGAAATCTATCCAAGACCAACAGGCTCTCATCAGTAAAATGCTCACTTTGAAAGTGGCTGCTGCCTCGGGGCTTGCTCAAAAGGCAAACTCAGCCTTTCAACTTGAGACCCAAGGAACTGTAAGCTGAGCCCTTACAGGTTAAAGTATGAAGTGTTTAATGCAGTCTTCAGGGTAACATTGCATATGCTGTAACTTACAAGAAAAACCCTGAGAACAGTTCAGGAGAAAGAATATTGCTCTTTCTTCTAAATTGATGAAAAACCAAGGTCTGGAGAGAAAACATAACTTATACCTAAGGTCACACAGGAAGCCTGTGACAGAGTCGAAAATTGAAATCAAATTTCCTGGCTTTCAATCCATTGCCTCAGCCATAAGAGGATCTTTCCTCTCTTATTGATTTAATTTATTGATTTATCTTTTTTTATTCTGACCATCTGCTTAACTACAAAACAAAATGGTCCACACGATTATTGCAAATAACTTTACATTTTAATGCTATTTTCATTACTTATATGTATTCTGAAGATATTTCAAATCGGGCATCTATTATATATAATCACTGAATAGGTACATTGATTAATTTATGAAGATGTCATAATTAATTTTCTCCCTTGATTTCTATACAGCAGAACAATTTTCAAGAGCACATATCATTATTTTACACAGAAATTAACCTTGGGCACTTCAAAAAGTGTCTATGCATATGTACTTCATTATCTATAATTTACATTCTATGTCAATCCCTGCTAATTCCTGAGAGAACATAATCATACAATGAACAAGAAGCATTTTGATGTCTCTTACAGAAAAATTGTAAGAATGAAGAGGGAAATGGCACACAATCCCAAATGCTGCTTTTCCTTCTACTGCTCAAGATGAAGCTATCATCCCCACTTCCACTAGACCTAGAGTGGCACCTCAAGGCAGAATTAAAAACGTGTCAGAATTTTCACAGACTCATCAGGTGCCTCACACAGGGAAGTTAATAGTAAGCCAGAATGATGCAAAATCAGGTCAACAAAGGCCTGAGCCTGGAATATCTGCTTTTAGTTTTCTAAAAATGACAGGCATTGACTCAAAATAAGTGAAAATTGCTTTTATGAACGAGTTACTTCAGTCCTAAGAAATATCCATATCTAATAAGTGTTACATCTCAGAGAAGAGATGAAGCTATGAAGTGAATCAACACATTCTATAGATTGTACTAGAATATAAAAGACTCCTATGATGAAATACAAAGATTTCTAAACACAAAATGAGAAACTGGCTTATACTGGGAACCAATTCCATTTCTTCTGTCTGAAGAACAGCAGACACATGTTTTGCTCAAGCCATTCTAGACAAAAAGCAGAATATATGTTTGAATCATTTAGAGATGTTTTTATAATCCAGGGAAACTAAAACAATCAAATTTATCAATGTTTATTTTAAAGAAGAGCACCCAAGAATTTCTAATGCACTAATTCCAAGATTGTATCCAATCTTAAGCTGTTATCAATTGATCTGAAAATGGTTTTTTGTTTGCTGTCTTTCTTAGTTTAATATATTTGCTTTATTATGTATCATATGAGCAAGACAAGCTATGGCAGAGTTTACTAATCTGGAGGACACATCAGTGCATGTTTGGTCAAAGTTTGTTCTTCTGTCTCACAGAGGTCCATTCATTGTTCACTTCATGTGATAGTTACTAGATCAATTTAACTTAAATATTTAAAATATTCCCTTCTAGCTCTTCTAGCAAGGAACTTGTCTCCCTAAATATTTGTACAGCATGTGTGTTGTTAGCTTCAATCTCAATAATTTTTTTAAGCATACACACAAGTAATTCATATTCTACAGGTTTTAGAAGGAGAAAAGCTCCTTTCGGCATACAGAGATTTCCTGAACAGATTTTCATAGCAGTTTAGATAATTTTTAATAAGAAGTTAAGGCATGATGAACCTACCTGCCTTTGCTCTTTTTGCATTCGACAAAGAATCACAATACCTGGGACTATTGAAAGTGTGAAATGGAGCTTTTGACCCTGTGAGGTTTTAACACCAAGACTGTTCAGGAATAGATATCCAGGAGAAGAGAGGCTGGCTCTAGGGAAACTTTCAATACTTAAAGGCAGCTTATGAGAAAGATGAAAAGGACATTTTAGTATGGCAATAGGACAAATGGTAATTGTTTTAAACTAACACAGGATAGACTGACATTAGATATAAGGAAGATTTTTTTTTTTTTTTAAATGAGGGAGCTGAAACACTCTCATAGGCTGCTCAGAGAGGTGGTAGATGTCTCATCCATGGAAACATTCAAGGTAAGGCTGGACAGGACTCTGAGTAACCTGATCTAGTTGAAAGTGTCTCTGCTTACTGCAGGGGGCTTGGAGCTAGATGATTTTAAAGGTCCCTTCCAAACTTAACCCTGTAATGATTCTATAATTGATTCTATGATTCTATGATATGTGTCTAATTGCTATGAATTTAATAATCCAACTGAATGGGTAGAATATTTCCTTGTTGCTTTGAGCATTAGTAGTGCTTCTTTTAACCTTTATGACCCCCAGGGATTCTGTGGTAATGCCCAGAGTAACAACAAAGGTGGTACTCGAATAGCTTGTCTGGAACATAACCTATATTTTAGCACTATCAGAACTCACACTAAGAACAAAAATACTAGAGAAGACCTAAAATATCTTCAGCCTTATGTAGGATAAAGAATATTCATATGGATATACCCAATCTATTCCACAGAACAGACAACTGCACGCATCACTACAGGAGACAAGTCATCAGGGAAAAAGACCAGCCTGGTTAAACAGAGAATTTAGGCTGGATCTTAGGGGAAAAAGAGAATTTATCATCTGTGGAAAGAGGGTCAGGGAAATTGAGAGGACTATAAGAGTGTGGTGAGGTCCTACAGGGAGAAGAGATTAGCACAGCTAAAGCCTAATTAGAATTTGATTTGACCACTACAGTTAAACCCCCAAATTCTTCCATAAATACACTGGCAGCAAAAGGAGAGTCAAGGAGTGCTTTCACCATCTGTTGAATGCAGTGTAGGAGATGAGGAAAAAGCAGAGGTACTTAATAATTTCTTTGCCTCAGTCTTCAGGCGGTTTCCTCAGGATACCCAACTCCCTGAGATGGAAGTTGATGATGGGGAGATGCATGAAGCCCCCACAGTCCAGGAAGAGATGATTAATGACCTGCCTTGCCAATAAGACATTCACTATGGACCCTGATGGGATACACCCCAGAATTATGAGGGAACTGGAGAAAGAACTTGCCAAACCACTCTGTAATATCTACCAGCAGTCCTGGTTAACTGGGGAAATTCCAGATGACTGGAACTTGGCAAAAGTAACAGCCATCTACAAGAATGTTTGGAAGGATGATCGAGGGAAATACAGGCCTTGCCATGGTTCCAGGCAAGATATGGAAGTGATCATCCTGAATGCCACTACACATGCAGAACAATCAGGGCACCAAGCCCAGCCAAAGGGAAAGACAGATCCTGCTTGAGCAGTCAGATCTCCTTGTGTGACAGACTGATCCATTTCTGTAGGTGCATGTGGTCTCTCTAGACTCCAGTAAAGTGTTTGGCACCATCTTCACAGCATCCTTCTAGAACAACTCTGCTCGTGTTTTGGATAGGTGTACTCTGATGGGTAAAAACTGGCTGGCTGGCCAGGCCCAGAGAGCTGTGGTTAATGGAGCCAAATCCAACTGGTGACAGGTCACTAGAGATGTTCCCAAGGCTAGTTTTGGAGCCAGTTGAACATCTTAATTGACAATTTGGACGTGGGGACTGGGTGCACTCAGTAAATTCCCAGGTGACACCTAGTTGGGTGGGAGTGTTGGTCTGCTTGAGAGGAGGAAGGAGCTACAGAGAGACTGGAAAGACTCCATCTGACTCAATCTGGCTGAGGACAACTACAGAAGGTTCAATAAGGCTGTCTGGACCTGGTACTGGGTATCTGGGTTTAGTGGTTTAGGGATTACAGTGGCAGTGCTGGGTGGATGGTTGGACTGGATGATCAAGATCCCTTCCAACCCTGATGATAGCATGATTCTAGGATGAAAGCGTCATCTCAACAGTCTGACAAAGTAAGGAAAAGATTAATGAATCCAATGTACATCATTTATTTCAATCACAAAAAACCTATCTATTTTAAACCTGAAGAGGGTATCTGTAGATAAACGGATACTGGTTTTTCTGTGGAAGTACCAGGATGGTAAAACATGTATGACCCTGAAACTTTCTTCATCTGCTAATCTTACTACTTTTTGTGCAAGACTACTATTTTGCTATTTTATGTGAGAAGCCAAGTATCCTAATGATTGCTTCCAACACAGTTCCTGTTTATAAATATCAGATGATTCAATAAATTAATTAAAATCACATAACTTTTTCAGATAAACATTCACAAAGACCAAATTAGTAACAGAGGGTCATTTCAAACAAATTTGTGAATATCCTCAGGTGCTATTTGTCATAAGTGCTTTTTGTAAAACCATGAAAAATAATGAAGAAAAGCAGAGAAATCATCACTCCATAAAAATATTTAATAATCAGTTGAAAGAGACAAAGTTGGTGCTGTTAACTATAAAGTGAAAAAATACAGTTTGTCTTTTCAGTGCAAAAATATACTTTGTCTTAGCACTTACATTAGGGAAGAAAATGGCATGGAACCACTGATCTCTGTACAGAAAACTAAAATAGTTCAGAAAAACTAATCTTGATTTGCCAACAGCTTTTCTGTTTTTTGCAGTCATTATCCACAGTAATGGGCTGAGACAACTATACAGGAAATTAAGATGTACATTTGGATCATTGGTAAATGAGCCATTAGATAGTAGACAACTGATTTGTTCAGCTCACATATTATAAAGAATACTTCACTTTTAGAAAGGAGATGAAGAATTAGCTATGAATTGCCTGGTATTTTTTATGCATTGGTGAACTTTCCTGGAGTGTAGCTTTAGTAGAGATTTTTCCTCATCAGTCTGGGAGGGGGGAGTAAAAAGCATATATCCATACATATCACATGCAATAATGACTGTAGGTATTTTTATTTTCTCTGTTCAAGCCCTAGCAGATGTATGTAAGAGATAGAGGATGTCACACATTACCTATGAACACCAAAAGGGGAGGGTAAGAATGGTGGAGATAGTTCCAAAAGTTACTTTAAGATACATTTCAGAATGATTTAGGATTTTGGTGACTGGAAGATCCTTTACTTTTGCACAATCATGTACCACATCAGAGAGAATTTAAGTTGGGAAACCATATTTCCAAATTTTACTGCTGCATACACTAAACTAAGTTTATGCTAAGTAAGATACTTGCACTAGTAAGGAAATAACAGCAGACCACTTTCTGAGAGAAAAGCATCCCTTTCCCATTATGATCTCTTTTGAAGTAACTGCTTGACTAATGAATTTGTACACATCCCACCGCCAATATTCCCCATCCCACTTTCCACATGTGTTTGCATTACTGAGAAGTAATTAGAATGAAAAATACGAACCTCAGTGAAAAGGAGAGGGGTCGTGGCAGCTAAAAAAATACTCCAGACAAGTCATCATCTTACCATTCATTCTGACCTTTCAGCAGCAACCAGATCAAATGAATAGAAGGACAAGGTCAACAGGTAGAAAAACCAATACAACAGCAGCAATTATTTCATTCATTGTTCTTGAAGGTTGGACAATTTGAACAAAGTATTGTATAGATAGTTTTTCCTAATGATTCATCAATATACATAGAAAAAAAATGCATTCCTTTACAGAAAAGATTAATTTATGTGTCAGTGTCCCATTGTCAGGGGCAAAGAATGGATTGGATCTGTTGTTCATTCTTTAACCAAGAGAATAAAGAATGTACACAGATTTGTCTCTTTTATGGAGGTATTTACAGCACTTTTCTTCAAGCATATACACTACACATTATTCTACTCAAACTCTCCCTACAATCATCTGGATGAAACACTCCTTCAGACAGGAAGTTAAAAGTGTCTTAGTTACATTTATGCTCGGAACATCTCCTAGATAATTTTCATGTTGTTCAGTAGAAATCTTACCCCAAGAGCCTAATACCAGATGAGTAAGTTTTTGGACTAAATCAAGTAGGTGAACCAGTCCTCTTAATTTTTTTTCATGAATTTAGGATTGCCCTGGGGAAAAAATTAATAAACTTACCAAAATATGGTAAGATGCTGTTTAAGTAATTTTTTTATGACTATCTGGAAGACTGGGCTCTGGAAGGACACTTTAAAAAGAATGGTTAGAATGAAGATTCCTTCACATTGCATCATCCAACAGCAAGACATGCAGGTCTTAGATATCTGAAAGAAACAGAACATTCATTGCAGAATTGAAGGAGGTAATCTGATTTTTAGATAGCATTTTTATCGTAGGAAAAAGTAGCCCAGAAACTGGGCGTATTCATCATTCAAGACATTAAGAAAGCAGTATATTGAAGACTGCTGAAAAGCAGGCTTTCTGATCATTGCCACTGGATATCAAGACTTTATAATTGAGAAGTTGGCAAAAACGGGGAAGGGGAAAATGAAAGGAAAAGGAAAAAAGAAAATATATAGCACATCATTATACCAAAACACAGCAATTAAAAATGAGAGACTAAAACACAGAAAGTTCAACTGGCTTGCCCCAAACAACTCACAAAGCCTGTGCCACAGTCACTGCCAGAAAAATTAATGCCATTCATCTAGAAGTTCATCGTTCTTATTAGAGGTCCAGTTTCAGACTGTGTTCTTTTGCATTTCAGTAAAGAATTCAAATCTTGTAATACTATGCAACTAAATAACACAAACTCACTAAGTTTAACCATTTCTTCTCCTTTTTATATTACAATCCTTTCAGTCATAATAAGTAAAATCAGACTGTGTGCTCACACTGAAACCCTAAATAATCACTTAGAGAAGTTGTTTACATCTCAGCACAGACCACTGAAAATAGCAATCTTTAATGGCAATGCTGACCAGCCTTTCACGCATAGATCTCAATAATCAAAGATTCCTGTCTGGCTGACTCTCTCATTGCCATCTAACAATTTTTCTTCCATTCATTAGTGGAACATCATATAACTTAACAGAAATTAACATATGTAAAGAATGTCATCCCAGAGGCATTTCTGGAACAAAGGAATATTTTTCTATAGTTGGTGGTTTTGGTAAGAGCTCATTTTCTAATCTACAGTAGTTGTTAACTTCACAAAGAAATGAATTCTCTTTCTTCAGGTTTTTAACCAAATGCTCTATTTTTTGGCTTTGTGTCTTGGACTTGTGGATATCTTAAATAAAAATAAAAGCACAAAATCCCACCCTCCAAGCTTCTGATTGCTTTTTATAATATCTCAGTCCCTGAGGGGCTCAGCTTGTTATTGAAATTGTTTTCTTTAATGGGCATTTTGTGCTTTTCCCCTGGATTATTTTACTTACTTGGAGTGGTGAATGCATGCCAGTTCAAAAATCAAACACTGGGGCAAATGCTACAAACACATTGCCCAACATGTGGTCACCATTTAGACAAGTATATAAAGCAGAGAATTATTCTGAGCACTGGGGAGAACACTCTTAATTCAGTGTTACAGCAGATAAATTATCTATCTCATGATTTAGATTATGCTGACAGTTTCATTATGTATTTCCAATGCCCAAAGATCCTAATAAGTGTTGTAGATTTGTCCCAGTTCAGTACAGAATCTAAATTCTGCCTTCAGATGAATGCTGAACAGGCACAATGAAGGGCAGATGTGTTCTATAGGATCTTGGCACTGTCAAGGCACAACATCTGAACTTTGAATTTATTTCAAAAGGCTGAAAGCTTATTTAGCTGACATTTGGGAGGGAGGGAGAGGGAGAGGATCTGATTCTCCTCTCACACATGTTTTGAGCCATTGTTGGATTTCTGATTTCATTAGAGTTACATCTGATTTACATGGCTGTCAGTGATGGGATACAGTCTATATAAAACTAAATTAGAAATCTAAGAAATATTCTGCTAGATTTTTGATGCTATACCAAGCAGACTATTGAAGTTATAAACTGGGAAAATAACTTGCTAAAGGAAGACAGATCAAGAAACAATCTAAGGGGATGGTGGTTATTAAGTTCCTAAAGGATCATCTTTTAGGCCTGTGTTTGCTGAATTTTTTACAAGGCTAGTGCCTAAGTTATCACAAAGTACTTTATTAAGTATTATACTGAATTAAAATATTTTGGAACCTCACAGTTCCTCAATGGTCTCTTATCCAAAAGCTGACACTAGCTTTGTCTGTGTCAATCAGTCTTTTGTAAACACATTTTGCAATTTCAGTTTTTCATCTATCATCATACACTGAACAAATCATCATATTAAAGTATATTAAACAGTAATGTAATTTTTTTTAAATGAATCCATCAGATTTTGAGTTTTCAGGTTATTTCTTCTCTGTAGGATATTTACTTTGTTTAGTTTTAGGCACTTGTCCAGCTAGGAGCCCTCATTTCACACTACAGGCAATGGAAAACAGACTCCACTTGAGAAAGATTCAAAAACATAAGATTTCTGGTTTAAATTCAGTCTTCTGAAAGATCTGTCTCTATGTTAACTGGATAGGTCCATTTGCCCACATAATTAGACAGCTGAACTAGGATTGTCTGACCATGTTTTGCAACTCTTAATCTGATGTTACAAATTCTTATTATGGAACTTCTAATTTCCTGCACAAATTCTTTCATCAAGTTGCTTGTAGTTGTCGGAGTTAAAAGAGTATGTACCTAATTTCCTTCAACTACTCTTTGGAAGAAAGCACCTTATTCATTGCATTCCCTTAGTCATAATCTGGTTTGTCATATTTACAGTAAAGTCAGTGGACTTGCTGGATGAGTGAAACCAACTTTGTGTTTTCAATTTCTAGGACATCTCACTTCAGCCAGCATGAAAACATTAGGAATCACTGATAGTGATTCTATGCTTCAGTGACAATATTCTTCAAGCCCATGTGACACTGTCAGGAGAGGACTTACAGGTTCTGTGGGAAGGGAGCAAACACTGTTAGGCATTCTTAGATCGTACAGTAATTTTAAGACAAGCTCAGTCTCCAGATCTTTATGGGGCCTCCAATACCTGTACAACTTTCTCCAGGCTTGAATCCTGAAGGTTCTAGTTAGACTACTCAATTTTCATGTTACCCACAAGAAAACTCAAAAACTGCTCAAAATTGTTGATGCTAGAAAGCAACCCAAGTAGCAAGAACAGTGACTCAAGTCCTGTTCCTGTTTCATGTCAGGGAGACAATCTGTCATTGTAATCTTGACAAAAAATGTCAATACAAGTTTGAATTTGATTCCAGCAATTATTAAAAAAAAAAAAAACCGAACCAACNGCCCTAGCCCACAGTTTTGCTGAAAAAAAAAAAAAAAAAAAAAAAAAACAAACAAAAAAAAAAAAAAAAAAAAAAAAAAAAAAAAACCTTGCCCTGAAAGAAATTAATTAGGAAAAAATTCTTACTGTTACTTCTATTAACAGCCTAAATGCAACAGAACCAGTCTCCAAAAGGAAAAAAAAAAACCAAATTTCTGTTGGTTCTTGTGTTGCACCTTATTGCAAAAATAAGAAACCACAAGAATAAAATCCCCTTTAGCCTAAAACAGCTAAAATCTCCAAGGAGGAGTTTCCTGATATTGCTGTATCTTTGCTCACCTGTTGTGAGGAGAAGATGAAAAAACAAAATTCAGCAAGGAATGAATGCATTTGTTATACTTCATCAGGAACAAACTGTCTGCCCACCTTAGAAGCAGGAACACCGAGGGAGATTGGGGTACTGCTCCAAGGGGGACATGAAACAGGATGGAGTGGCATGAAGGTGCTGTGGTCATGCTGTTGAAAACAATGCAGCTAATGGGAACTAAGCCAAAGGAATAGCCCAGACAGGAACTGAAAGGTGAACTTTGCTTCATTAACTCATAGATAAATACCATTTTTTACTCCTCTACACACCTTAATGACTGAAGTCACTCAAACTGCACCTAAACATGAAATGACATGAACTGTCCCATTTCTCAAAGAAAATTATGTGAATATAGCTTAGGTGAGAAGGGAGGTGAGAGAAGACACCCTCATAACTTCTGGGATCAGTCAATATGCTCAGCCTGTCTTCTTCCCCAGTAGGGATGGCTCTTGTGTAAGAACCTTACTCTATGCACACTAAAGATTTCTTTCAAGCCAGCTCTTGGTAATTACAGCTTGTCTGAATATCACTTAAAATTCATTTTTGTATTCAGTACATTATCAACAGCATAACCTGTCACAGTTCTCTATTGTCAGTATGTTTGTTAATAAAGTGCCTTCTTCCATAAACTGGAGCTAAGTGCAATCCCTCCAAGGGTGTTAGCAGAGCCTGGCAGCACTCTGGGAAAGGGGATGATGCACCAGGTGAGAGTGGGGATGCTGTGGGCACGTGCCCCTGGAGTTGGTCAAACCAAGCTCTGATGCAGTGAGCGGGTCAGAGGGGTCCCTGTAGGCACTGACAGCTGCTCAGGAATAAGGGACTCATCCTTCCCAGGCCACTGATAGATGGATCAGACACAAAGGGTTCAAGGACACCCCCCTTTGATGTGATATCTGTCGTGGGGGTTGCTGTCAGCTCTAAGTTAAACTTTCCTGAAAAAGAAAAGAGGATTGTTCTCATCAGTCTCATACTGGGAAGGAAATTACTGGGAAGCACCTCTGACCCATTTTCTCCCTCCCACCTTGCTAATACAGTTTTAGAAAAGCAAGAAGTCTCTTACTCCATTGTGCAAAAATCAAAGGCCACCTTGAGAAAATTTAACCCTGTTGCTGTACAACTAATCTGGAGAAATAAACAAGAAAATTTCTAAAGAAACACATCTTCTGCAAACCATGGTAACTTTGTATTGCCTATCTGTGAAGGAAATGAGCACTCCTATCAGGCTGGAAGTGATTCAAAATCACAATGAATATTTTAAATTTCCACTTTTTCATACAAATTATTTTGAAACTTTATAATGACAATTATATAATTTTAAATTAAAATCATATTTCCGTGATTTTTAATTCCATGTACATTTTCAAAAATAAACTTTAAAAACATTAAATACAATATTTCTTATAGTAAAAGTTTCTAATTCATCTTCTCCCTTGTTTCTGCAAAATCCTCATTATATATTCATCTGACTATATATATATAAAATATATTAATACTGCAGCTCATATGGATTAAGTTATCTGTAATTTACATCAATAAAATTCAGTACTACATGTATTTTACAGCATAAAATGCACATTCAAGTCCCTTTAAAATCAATGAGTGTTACTATAAATCTGATGGGTAATACAGAAAATATTATATATATAATAAATAATAAATGTAGGCCATCTACTGTTTATCATTTAAAATTGACCTCAAGAGAACAGAAAATAGAAATGGACTTTGATTCCAACCAATTTAAATTCTAATTTAGATTCCAGATTAATATCAAAGCTGAAAAATTATCTTTTCCACATGGATTTTTTATTATTTTATAATTCATAAATGTAATAATATAAATTTTTGCACAAGACTGCTAAGCCAGAAAGAAAGATTCCCTATTTTGATATTCTTGCACTATTTCTACAATATTTATGCTTCAAAATTTGATTTTCAAAGACAATAGGGGAAATGGTGGAATATATAGTTTTATATGTAGGACAAACTATTCCATTAAAATAATTGATTTTGTAATTGATAAACCCATATTAAGCTTCAGTGTGGAGCAGACTTATAAAGATGCTGCAAACTTGAATCAATAACAATCATTTTAGTTATTTTTGGCAAATAAAATATGAAAAGTTGTTTCATGTTTGAAAGGCATAAGAGTAAGATAAGCAGACATAAAATGGACAAATGCTAGTAAATTGGAAGAGAGAAAACCACTGCAGATTGCAAAAAAAATTTTTTTTTAATAATTAATTGTCTTAGAAGGATAGAATATTTCTCAATTAGTGTGTTAAATTTAAAACAAGTTTAATTGATAAAATACTGCAAGATGAATTTTACTTAAACAATGAAAAATGTCCTTTCTTTTAGGTCATTATGAAAATAAGTATGACAAAAGTAATTTTTGGAGTCTTTGGATTGGAATCTTTTATTTTGGTCCTTTTTTTCCCCCTCAGAAATTTGATTACTGACTGAATCTGTTTTTTCCCCATCAGAAGTTTTTGGTTACTGACTGAATCTGACATGGGTTCTGGAGGTTTAAACTTTTTCATTTATTCTACATGTTCAGTTTTCTACATGAAAGGCCCACATCCAAACTTTGCAGTCAGCAGAGCGTGCAGGAAGCTCAGACTTTGACCTGCCACTTTTCCACACTAAAACACAAAAAGAATCTGTAAAGCTGGACTGAAAAGTAGCTTATAATGCTCTTTGCACCACTGATCAATGTTACAGCAAGGAGGAGATACAAGATACAGCTTTACTGTCCATCCAGACCGATGCTGAACAGCCTGTGTTTGTCTAGTATCTGGGTAGTCACTCTGCATTCCTACTACAACTGCAAACCTAGGATGATATGTGATTATCATTTAAAATTTACAAGAAATTTGAAAAATGAAGAATGAGTTTGAAAAAGGCCTTGAGAAGCAGACTGGTGGGAAAGCTACTTGCATTTATATCATCTATAACATTAATAATTAAAATTTTTAAAATGAATAGCCTCAATAATATGTTTCTTTGAAGTTAATAAACAAAATACAATGTATCAAATGCATACCAAAAAAATCTGACATTTATGCATCTTGTTTAGAGAAAATCCTATTCTTAGACTAAAAATAGTAATTCTTTTCTTTGTTAAATAAAGACACGTACCTATCCTCAGAAACACAAAACCATGGCTGACTTACAGACCTGTATTCTGTGGTATTGTGGGTTCCAAGGAGGCTCTATCAAGAACCAGTCTCCTGCATGGCAAGCACTCTGAGGATAAGTAATTAAGGCAGTTTCTCCCTGTGAATAGCCAACAATTTAGATGCCATATGAAACTGATGGAAGACAGAGGCAGGTAGGTTTTCTACAATGTCATTAACGGGGTGTGGGGTATTGTTTTTTCAACCAATTGTTCAGCCAGTGCTAGATGAATAAAAATGTGCAGACAGTGCAGAACAGCGTAAGAAGGGATGTTGTGCCTGAGGAAGGGAGAGATAAGCAGGCAATTGTGACTGCCACTTCTGATAGAGTACAGATTGAACCGTGATAGATCAGCAAATGTGATTGTGTGAGACTAAACACTCAGGGCTTGAAAGAGAGAAAAGGGCTGAGGATGATGCTGTGGGGAAAGGACAGCCAGGGAGAGGCAGCAAACCCAGACAAGGCATGGTTTGATCAATGAACCGAGAAGTTGAATCTAGCAGCAGCATGTCGAATGAAAATTTGTCTCAATGTCCTATTTCACTCAAAAATATATTTGCTGTGATAGATCCTACATGGTGTATATGTCACTCTTGTTAGGGCAGGCTGCTTCTATGGCAAGGCCATCTGATACTGCTGGGTATTATAAGGATTACTTGCTAACTTTTAAAGTTTAAGCTTCTGCATATTTTTGCTTTGGGTTTAGTTTGTGGTTTTTTTCACCCTTTCTTCTAATTCCAGACTGTTCCACAGATTGAAAATGTCCAAATCCTGTACCTGTTCTCTAATCACTTCATTTCCATGAAGTGGGACACAATCTCCAGGTATTTTCCACATGTTCTAGTGTTATACTGGGATGAGGAAGTTGTTCTGCCATTTTTAGATGCTGCCTCTGTGAGTGGAAATGTACCATGCAGAGAGAAATTGCAATTACTGTCTACTATTTCCTCTGTTATTTAGGATACTAACTATGATAGATTATATGTGCTGAATTTCTCTCCCAAATGTGCAGTAATATCAGTTTATAGACTTTTATTTTGTTTGACACAAGGTTGCTTAATCCTTGTGGGAGAAAAACTTAGTACCACACAGTTTATGCATTTTTAGTTATTTGTCTGTTTAGAATACACTTATTTTAAACTGCTAAATGACATATAAAAACCTGATGGATGTGCAATTAAAATACAACCTTACTAAGTTCATTTTCATGTATCTTATAAAGTTTAGATTAATGGTGACTAAGGTTATTAAATTGACTATTATGAAAAATGAGCACTCAGGTCTGGGTTACAATATACTGAATCTCCAATGTCTTTTAATTTCTTAAAACAAAAACAAAAACAAAATAACCTAGCTAAACAAACAAAAAAAATCACCAAACAAACAAATGACAACAGAAAATCCCAAACTCCATCTTTTTTTTTTTTTTTTTCCAGCTGTAATGAAGGGGAAATAAAAGAAAAAACAGCTTGCAAAGTAAGGATGTGAGCAAACCCAAAATGGGCTTTACCTACTTTTCTCTGTGGCTTTTGGTATTGTGCTGCTGGCAGGGCATGCCAAGCCATGCCCCCATTTCCAGGGCATCTGGGGTGGTACACTCCTATACAATCATAATAAACCCTTGGAGATGGGACCTGGAAACCTGCCCAGCCCAAACACTGTGGCCTTCTGAACTCAGAGGCTGAGAAAACATCAAGTGCTCAGGGGCTTGACCAGCAGGTCCCATCAGCTCCTGAGTCTGGGCCCTCCTTGGGACCCAGCACTGTTTGGGTTTTCTGGCCAGGCAAGGCAGAGGGAGCAGAAGTTCCCTGTGAAGCCTCTGCCTTTGGAGCTGCTTTTCTTGCCAAGTATTCCAAGCTGTCCTGTATCCCCAGCTTTGGTCACATCAAGCTGCCCCCAGGATTTATCCCTTGGCAATGCCACCTGAGCTGCTGCAGGGTCTGCCCCCAGGGGCTGCTAGGAATTTTAGCATCTGGCTTGGGACTGATGAGAGGAAAGCAGTAAACAAATTAAGTGTTATACTCACCAGAAATTTGCCAGCTACTCTGTTTGGCTTCGTTCATATTTTTAAAACTATTACATGAAAAAAGATAAATATTAATTCCAGTTAAATATTTTTGCCTTTAAAAAAATCTGATTTCCATTTTCCATTACTGGACACAGACTTAAAAAACATAGCTTATTTTTCCCTCAGAGTTTTGGTATTTTGAAAAATCTATGTGAATTCTACTAAAACTTCATCAAAGGCCTTGTGGACTTTGTGTTCACTATGTCACAGTGGAAAAAGGGGGAGAAATATATTTTCAACATTCATTTTAAAAGAAGTTATTTACATGTGGGTTTGAAACACTGTTTTAGTGCTGCAAAATCTATTCCACACCAAGGTCTATATTGCACTTAGAAAATCCAATATGAGTTTAAAGACAAAAAAAGAGAGGAAAAATATAACTAAATAAATGCCTCAACCTTTAATATAGCTGAATGCAAAATGGTTTCAAAAGTCATCATCATCCTCAATTTAGAATAAAATTGAATATGGTTCAAACGATACTTTTTTCTTTATTTGTCCAGGGCAGAAGGTGCAAGATGCCTGGAAGCAGCATATGAAGGCAAAAAGAGTCCTGGAGTACAGCTGCAAACTGAAAGTATATGAGGGTGTGGGGGGAACAGCTGGAAGCTCAGGAAGAAACAGGGTCCTCATGAATCACATTTCCTTCCTAGACTGCTTCTGGAGCAGCAGGATCTTTATTATGAGTTTAGAGTAAGCTCCTATTCACCCACGGCTTTTTTTTTTTTTAATCTCACAGTTTCAAGAACTCTCCATGAGAAAGCAGCCAAATATGAAGGAAGAGAATATGAAGGAGAAATGAGAATTACCTTCAAATATACAAGGAAGGGATCTGTCTCCACAGAGGTGGAGTCTAGGACAGGGAAAAAAAAAAAAAAAAAAAAAGGGGGAAAAAAGATTAAACTGCAGCAAAGACAACTTCTATTAGATACTCAACAGAACATTTTAACAGTGAGGACTGTGAATCTCAGTGATGGATTATTTGAAAATGAATATTCTGGCAAGCTCTAAGAGCCATTTAGACAAGCATCTGACAGTAATGACATGAGTAGTGCTTATGCAGCTTTGGCACAAGATGGACTACATGAGCCTTGCTGATTCTTTCCAGCCCTTTGAAATTGTGTGCAAAACAGAAGTCTCTGTTTAGCTGATCTGCATTTTCAGGTTTGTGTCTGGCAAAAACAAAGGATAGAAGAAGGTGAATATGAGACTATGACTCTTAATGTATCTATCTGCATGGTTCCTACTGGTGGGTTTTCTTTCTACGTAAAGAAGAGAGAACCTTAATTTACATTGTCTCATCCAGTCACATCAACCAAAGTTATTGTAATTCAGTTTCTCTGCATTGCAGGATCAAGAGCTGAGTCAACCCTGCTGGGATTTAAACCATGTTCCAGGGAGTCTAAGTATTTCATATCTGATGCTTAAACTTCTAAGCAAATAAAATTTCTGCTTGGAGATGTACCAGTGTGCAGTCAGATTTTATTGTGTTTCTGTTTGAAATTCACCCACAATTCTGAGAAATTCCTACATTTTAACCAGCACAGAGCAGAGCATGTCTTATGTTGATCTATTTACCTCTTCTTTTCAGGAGCATGCAAGTGACTAGGATTTCAGTGTTTTTCAAAATTATTTTATACTCAACACAATTCCATTGAGATCCACAAATGCCTTAGATTTATGCCTGCTCAGTAGCTGATGCTCAATTATTAATTCACTAATGTCTGTAAAGTGCTTTGAAGATGAAAAACATTACATTGTAGAACTGCTAACTGATACTTGGATGCTGCTATTATTGCTGCTGAAGCTGTTAGAAAATATGCTTGGAACACATCCCCAAAGGCACATGATGAGGAAAGGTCATCTATGGCAGTAGTTTATGCAGAAAGGAGTAAATCAGACTGAAATTCTAGAACTATAGTTCTTTTTTTAATGCAGACTCCAAAAATTAGTGGAGTTATGAGATCAGAATTTTTTTTCTTTGAACTAAGTATGTTTAACTACTAATAGATCAAAAGGGGAAAAATCAATATAAAGAGTAATTTAAAACAATAAGGTGAAAAGGACTTTCCAGTAGCTTCTGGGAAGGCAGGGCACTGAGGTTTCTGTCCTCTACTCCAGTTACTTTGTACGTGGATGGGGAGCTGAGTTTGAATGTGAAAGAACAGCCCTTAGGGCAGCTGCAGAAAACACAGAGACACCGGCCATGGCCTCCAGTGCCCTCTGTCCCTGCAGAGCAATCCTCTCTGCTGGGCTGCTGCTCCAGGAGGATTCCTTTTAACCCAGCATGGCCTTTTGGTGGGGTGAAGCCAGAACCCTAAATAAAGACCCAAGAAGAGCTCAGCACACAGGGTTTTGCCTCCAGGCCCTGCCGTCTAGCTGTAAGCACAGTAATGCCTTTGTAGGATCCCCTGGTGTCCCTCAGGCACAGTAATGCCTTTGTAGGATCCCCTGGTGTCCCTCAGGCCCACCCATCTGAGAAGGTGAGAGCTGTCCTTCCCTCTGCCTGGGCTGTGTACAGAAAGCAGAATGGGCTCTGTTGATGTCTCACACATCACCTTCACTCCCCACAGACACACAGTCCCCACCATCAGATACTTCGGGCGTTTTGCTACACTCCACTCTTCCCTTGCTGTGAACACTGCTCTCCCCTCCCAGGTTGCAAATGCTGCTGACCCAAACCCCTGCCACTGCTGTCGAGCACTACCTTCGAGAAAAGCTTGAAAGGGCTGTTTGCTCCGAGCAGAGGCCAGCTGAAGTGATTAGATAAAGCTGTGACCCCNGTCAAGAGGAAGCTTTATCTTTGATAGCTTGTTCTGAAGCACTTGAGGCTTTTAATTCTCTCAGTCAACTTGGCCAAACAAGGCCAACACTGAAGCTATAATGCAGGCATTTAAGAACCTTACTTCACATAAAAATAGAACATATGAGTTGAGTAACACTATTTTAAACAGAGGATGCCAGAAGAAGTTAAAAAAAAAAAAAAAAAAGAAAGAAAAATTGTTTTAGGAAATGAAGAAGCGAGACAATGTAGCTTTTTATTTTTCCAGCTGCAAAGTTAGGTCCTGCTTACATTGATCAAATGTAATCCTATTTAATGTAATCNACTCCAGTTACTTTGTAAGTGGATGGGGAGCTGAGTTTGAATGTGAAAGAACAGCCCTTAGGGCAGCTGCAGAAAACACAGAGACACCGGCCATGGCCTCCAGTGCCCTCTGTCCCTGCAGAGCAATCCTCTCTGCTGGGCTGCTGCTCCAGGAGGATTCCTTTTAACCCAGCATGGCCTTTTGGTGGGGTGAAGCCAGAACCCTAAATAAAGACCCAAGAAGAGCTCAGCACACAGGGTTTTGCCTCCAGGCCCTGCCGTCTAGCTGTAAGCACAGTAATGCCTTTGTAGGATCCCCTGGTGTCCCTCAGGCACAGTAATGCCTTTGTAGGATCCCCTGGTGTCCCTCAGGCACAGTAATGCCTTTGTAGGATCCCCTGGTGTCCCTCAGGCCCACCCATCTGAGAAGGTGAGAGCTGTCCTTCCCTCTGCCTGGGCTGTGTACAGAAAGCAGAATGGGCTCTGTTGATGTCTCACACATCACCTTCACTCCCCACAGACACACAGTCCCCACCATCAGATACTTCGGGCATTTTGCTACACTCCACTCTTCCCTTGCTGTGAACACTGCTCTCCCCTCCCAGGTTGCAAATGCTGCTGACCCAAACCCCTGCCACTGCTGTCGAGCACTACCTTCGAGAAAAGCTTGAAAGGGCTGTTTGCTCCGAGCAGAGGCCAGCTGAAGTGATTAGATAAAGCTGTGACCCCAAGTGTCAGACTCCTTTATTTGAACAGCAACTTGAAACAGCTGAACCTCTACCCTGAGCAGCAGAATGAAGCAGGTGAAAACCCCAGCAGACCTGAAACACTTAAGAAATGTGGAAGACAACCAGAGAAGTTTAAACACACTGTTTCAGTTTGTATCTGTGAGCAATGGAAAACAAAACAGATTCCCCACCCCCT
>VWYP01026631.1:74864-118456 GCA_013400435.1 Pycnonotus jocosus
AAAAAACTATTTTAAAAAAAAGAGGGCAAAAAAAGTAAAAAAAAAAAAAAAAAAAAAAGAAAGAAAAAAAAAAAGAAGCCAATTGTGTTCAGCCGAACCTCAGTTTTAGGGAATGAAGCCCTTGGTAAGAAACACAACACTGAAAGGAATATGGAACAAAACACTCAGACAGAGGCTATTGAAAGATGCAGACTTAACTACATAAAACACATTTCAAATTTGGATAGCAAGGGAAGAAAAATGGTTTAAGTTAAAGCCCACAGATAGTTATTGAGACATGGTGGATATAGGAAATTTAAAACACAAGATACAAATGATTGTGGAAGATAGGAGATGTTCAATGATGACAGCCTCTGAAATGCAGCTGTGTGTGCTGCATTTGTGCATATGTGTATGAAGCAATATGTGTAAATTCAGATGCAAGCAGAACAAGATAATGTTTAACATCTGAAGAAAGATGCAGAAAAAGAAACATATTTGCTGAAATGTTCAACAGCCCACCAAATAAGTTCTACATGGGCAAAGCAATTTCTCCTTAAAAGCAAAATATAATATTGCCAAAAGAGAATAATAGACAATCAATGTGTAGGGCAAAAAAAAATTGTCAGCTCTGGTGAACATCATTTCACAGGCTACAAGAACCAGTGACATTAACTCTCTCTTCAGTAAACATGAACTGATGAAATCATGCACTGGCATGTGTGTGCCCAGCTAGCCCAGAGAGGAAGGTGTGCAGCAGGAGCAGGCTGGTGGCCAGGGCAGGCTGTGGGCACAGCAGGCAGGGCCCCCTCCCACAGAGCAGGAGCAGTCAGAGCAGCAAAGGTCAGCCCAGTCCAGCCCATGGGCATGGCCACAGGCCTGCAGGACACCAGTTAAGGGATCAGTGAGGGTCTAATCTCAAATGCAATTCTTGAGCAGAGTAGATTAAAACAGGCACCTCATAGTTGTCATACATCCATGTATGCCTTGTGTGATATCTGGCCTTGAGAACAGATAACCAAACCCCAGGGAGTGGAGATGGAGGATGCAGAGCATGTTGCTACACCTAGGATAGCAATTTGACATCTGTATGTAGTATACGGATTTTTTTTTTTTTTTAATGAAAGCAGCAGAGGAAAAATACCTCTTTTAAGGGCATTAATAGTCTAAAGTCTAACATGATACAGTAGGCATTGACCAATGAAATCTTCTTGTTCTGGAGATATAACAGTGCCAGTGGTGGGGAAAAACTGCTAGGAGTTTTATTAGAGCATCTCAGAGATGTCACACATCCTCATTTTCAGGTATGCTCCATTACCATATAAAAAAGAAGCTGTAGCCTGCTGTGTGGAGTCCACCCCCTCTATTACTCTAGGTATACAGGCACAGAGAAATTATGTCCCAACAGTCACTACATGAATGACACAGTCTACATGACTTGCACACAAGTCTACATGACTTGGATAATGAGGGAAAATCTGTTTAACCAAATTTGAGTCCTATTATTGCTCCTGGAACATAGGCAAGGGAGTATAGGATATAGGTCAAGCTTCACAAAACATTTGTTTTACCAGAAGAAAGAAGCTGAGTTGCTTATTGTACAGTTATTTTATCTGATAGAAAGGTCCAGAATAATATTTTCCTTTTGCCTTGGCTTTTTTTTTCCAATGTTAAGACTTGCATGATGCCTAGCTAGCTTCTGACACACTGATGGTTCTTGTCTGAAATTATGAGTGCTCATATACCACTGGAATCTTTGGGACCATCTCTTGGTTCGTGGGGAAAAAAACCACAACCAAACCCTGGAGGAAAATACTTGATTCTTTATTCTGAAGATTCTTGCTTCTTTTCTGTCAAAGTGAAAAGCTGGGAGCTGATGCAGGAATGGGCTGATTTAGACTGAAGGTCAATCTGATCCAGAGCCTTGTCTCTGACAGTACCAATTGTTCCCCAGAGATAAAAGAGCAAGGGCAGAAAAAAACACGCTTATCCAGTTAATGTGCTGCAGAGATATAAAAGTCATACAGCCACACTTCACAGATTATTTCTGAGAAATCTGGTAGGCCACCTTAGTGAGCCAACCATATGCTGAACCTTGGAAAACACAGGTGGTTTCAGAGGTCTGTCTATTTAAAGATGGATTGTTAGTGGAAAGGGATCTGTTTGTCATATTACTAACAGCTGGATTGTCTGATGAGATGCCAATGATGCCTTTGAATATTTCATGATACTAGAAATTTGTTTACTATTTAGAGCAAGGATTTAAAATCAAGTGTTTTAGCACTTTGAAAGGTGCTTAAGCTCTGGCCCCACAGCAGTGAAGCGTGGTTTGCCCAGCAGCAGTTGCTGAAGCAGTTCCATTTTTGCATAACATCTTTAAATAGCAATTAGAGCTGAGACTGAATCTGAGCTTCCCAAGTCATACTACAGAGTCCAAAGAGTGAGGGCAGCCTAGCATTATTTGCAGGAAAAATTTTCTCTGAATTTTATACTTCAAGTCATTCTTCTGCCTAGAAACCCCTGGAAATCTACTGCTTTGCTGTATAACTTGACTGCAGTTACCATGCCCATTATCCAAAAGCACTCCAAGGCTTCATAATGGTACATTAGGACACTGAACACTCCAGGGAGAAAATGAAGCTAATGTAATGGCAAATGACTTCCAAAATATTCTATCCTGTGCCTTTAAATTTTAGGCCCTGAAAAGAAATCAAAAGAAAGAAGAAAAAGAACATGAAAGGAAGAGATTAATCTGTGACTGAAAGTCCAGCTGTGTAAACAAGTTTAGTGACTTCTTTTATCTCTAATTGGTCTTATACATTGATCTTTCTGGTGCCAAAATCACACGCTTCACATCAATTCTTCAGTAATATAGCATTATTTCTGGATGGAATTGGTCTGAAACGTCAAACTGATATGTGTCACTTGCAATCTGCTAACGTTTCCAGTTTTTTCCAGTGAACATCAACAAATGTCTTCAGTTATACTTCTTTAAAAGTCTGAACAGGAAACAGGTTTATACCACTGAATATGTGAATATAGGCACTAAAATTGTGTTAATAGTGCTATTCATTGCATAAGACTTAGAAGATACTCAGCTGGCATAAATTTTTTGGCCAAATTACATTAACTTCAGAGATGTCATGCCAGTTAATATGGTCAAATAATTGGCCTCAAAGACTTCAGAAGATATCTGTCTCACAAATGCAGAACAGGCTGTTGTCTTTCCTGATAGTTTGGGACCTTTGAGTAACAAGATATTCCCATAATTATGTACACTAGCCTGGAGTAGACACTGGGGTAGACACTGAAAAATTCCAGTTAGACAAAAAAACACGTGTACAGGCAAATGAAAATCAATACTGATAAATGCAAGGTGATGCACACTGGCTATAAAAGTAAATTAATGAGCCAACAAGCAAATGAACTGTCTATTCATCTGACACAGGTCAAAGACACGCATATGTGAGAAGGGGGCATCAAGGCAAAATCACAATCTGTGTGCAGCTCTGATCAGAAAAACAAATATTTTATGTTATATGACACATGTGGCACAGTGAAATATAAAAAAGGTTGTGTCAATATAATGATGCAGTATTGCCTGAACAGCTAAAGGGGATTTGATAACATTACACACAGGGATGAAAAGTGCATGTGAGAAACAACAGACTCCTACTCTTCAGTCCTTCTATTTCTTCCACTGGATTATTACATAAAACTAGAAAAATGCAAGTTCAGAAGGAATCACTGAAATACGTTTTCCTGCTATAGGTGACTAAACTGTGATTACCTTGCTGTATATGTGTGTGTGTGTTTGTGTATAAAGCTTAGCTATAACTAAGGTTAATAACAAGGCTGATGACTAGTAAAACAGTCATAACCAATGTCAATCTGGCATTAACTGATAATAAACATTATTTCATAACCAACTAACCAAACATAATTCATGGTTTAAGATAGCCTCTAATGTTTACAAATTTGTCATATGATAAATAGACTTTTTGCATTTAGTACATCCTTCAAGGCAGACAGTAAGTGTGAGAAATAGAGTACTAGACTAGATTGATGTCAAACTAATTCAGTTTGTAAATTTCAATTTTGCTACCAATAATTGTTTTCTACCAGTACATGACTAAACAAGACCCTGAGTGACCTGTTGTAGTCATTCCTGTTTTAAGCAGGAAGGTTGGATTAGAGACCTCCAGAGATGCTTCCCAACATTAATGATTCTTTGAGTCTATGATTAAATGGAAGAATACATACAATTTTGCAGAACTAAAGTTGGAAGAAATATTTCTATGCTAAATGGTGTATGTGGCTGGATGTGTTAGAAGAAAACACACCAGAAGAAGGATTTACAGGCTGAGGCTTTTTTTTTCATTAATTCACTCATAATGGGATGTAAACCAATTTCTGTGGTGTATAAAAATCTGTGAGAGACAATTTCTTTCAAAATAGATTTAAATAAATTGTAGCAGACATGCATTATACAGCCTTAAAGTGAAAGAGGTTAGATTTCAATTAGATGTAATGAAGAAATTCTACTGTAAGGGTGGTGAGAATCCAAGGTGACTGATCTGAAAAACAGAGATGTCTGAGGTCCAGCATCAAGAAACCTTCTCTGGCATAGTTCAAGTATCCAGTGTAGATATAGTTTCTATTGACTTTTCACAGCAGTTTGTTCTTGTAAGAATGTGTTTTGGTGGGCCAAGTTAAGCACCATCTTTCCTTGTGGAAGAGGTTTTTAGGCCTGGTCTCATCAGTTGTCTTTGATTTCTGTGTTGAGGTAAGTTTGTTTGGCTTGCAATCACTGAAAGTACACGCCCAGTCTTAATTTGAAAATGAATGAAGCAGATTGAAAATATTCATAGTTAAGAAGCCAGGAATATACATGTGAACTTCACTGCTTCACTGAGTTGCCAGTGTTAACAGTGGTGCAGCTGGGCAAGGTCTCTCTCCAAAGGCAGAGGAGCCACTCCAGGGGAACAGGAGGAAAACACCCGTGAGCGGATTTCACCTGGGGACCGACCTCTAGAGGGCAACACAGCCACACGGAACGGCACAGCACACCCACGGGGCACAAACACCATGGAAACTGCCCCCGGTCAGAACAGGGGACCCTCCCTGTACAGCCTAAACCCTTATTTATGGAAAACCCAACTCAAAGGACAGGTTTTACAGAATGACACATGTCAACAGGTACACCTTGTATGGTTACTGTGTCCGCATTGTACCTTCTGTGACACTCAATCATCACCATAAAATACATGACCTTCCACTCTAAAAATACATCCCTTAAGCTTGAAACTAACACAAATCTCTATAGGCACTCAATTTTTTTATTCTCATGGAGAAAATTAGAATGCCATGCTTGGACTTCTAAGCTCTGAATCTTCAACATCTCCAGACTACTACCAGATATACCAGATCCTCAAGCCCTTTTTTCAAAGCATTCCCAAACCACGCTCCCTGTGTGACCCAGGATGATAATTTTTAAAGTCATACATATGTGTAAATTAAATCAATATATTTTAGATAGTTTTTATCAAAGTATCCCAGTGTCTTTTACCTACTACATCTCTACTTTTCTTGGATGACAGTCACTTCACAGAAATTATCTGCATTTTATATTGGAAAAATAAAACATATACAACATATTCCCTTTGCTTCACTTGCAAAGAAGCAAATCCTATTAACTGAAACAAGGATTAGGCCTCAAATTTCTTTGTTTAACAGGTAATACTATAGATATTTTGTTAGCAGTAGCATAAGAGCAGAAACGGATTATGATTATTTCTCTTAGAACATTCTGGAAAGCATTCAGTCATTAGCTCCTGCAGCCATTCACTACAGACTCCAGGCTAAAACTTTCATTTTCAAATGTCAATTTCTGCTGTTAAATTAAATGAAAATGGGGATCAGTGTGATACATCATCATCTAAAGTAACTCCCAGGGAAATCACTGGAGTAATGCCATTAAGTGCTGCCTACATTCTCTAAAACATTTGGGAGAACTGAAGTGGGCTGTGTGCTTTGTTTCAGAGGCTGCCAACTGAGATCTTCCTTCTGCCAAGGCTGTGACCACCCTGCCTGTCACCCAGGGCAGCTCTGCCCATGGATTTGGGACTGGCAAGAGGATGTGCTGTGGTCTTGGTCTTCTCCTAATGCCCAGGTCAGGCTGAATCCCTCCCCAGCCCCTTCCGTGGTCCCAGCTCTGCTGCTGTCGGGAGGGGCACTGGGTTAACTGGCGTCGGTAGAGCCATTCTGGGTGCCAAGGCAGGGTAGTGCTGGTGGAGGGGGTGGAAGGAGTGGCCACTGCACTGGACAGAGCTGGATAAAGTCAGTTCCAACCAGCTCCAAGAGACCTGCAAGACTCAGATGAGCACAGCAGCCAAGGTGGTGTCACCTCTGGGATGACAACTTCCAGACAGGGAAAACTGCGTCACTGCCATGTGAGGAGCAATGAAAAAGGAGTGAGAACCAGCTCTGCAAGACCAGAGCAGTGAGGAGGGAGGGACCAGGTGTGCCAGGTGCTGGAGCAGTGACTGCCCTGCAGCCCTCGGCGCAGAACGTGGAGAGGCAGCTGTGCCCCCGAGCCCTGAGAGGTCCATGGAGGAGCAGAGATCCACCTGCAGCCCCTGGAGGAACCCATGCTGGAGCAGCAGGATATTTTCTAAAGGAAGTGCATTCCAAGGAGACCTCATATTGGAGCATGGAAAAATTGTGAGAAAGAAGAACCAGCAGAGAAAGGACTGTTACAGATTGACTGAAAACCCCTCGCTTCCCAACCCCTTGCACTGCTCAGGATGGGAGGGAGTTGCAGGAGTGGTTGTGAATGAAGGAGTGAAGTTGAGCCCAGGGAGAAATGGGGTGGGGTGTTGTTGTTTTAATTTATCTTTTCTCTCTCCATTGTAATCTGGTTTAATTGACAATATATGAAATTAATTTTCCCCAAATGAAGCCTGGTTTGCCCATCATGATAAATGGCAAGTGATCTCTATGTGCTTATCAGAACCCAAGAGCTTTTTGATCTTATTTTCTCCTTCATGTTCCCAAGTGAAGGGAATGAGAGAAAAACTGGGTGAATACCTGGCAAACAGCCAAGGTCAACTCACCCCCAAAGACATTGAGAATAACCATGATTTTTCTAAGGAAAACCAATATAGTTTTACTGTATATATCTTTGCTGTGCAAGAAGGGCCATGAGCTAGAGGCTCAGAGAAAAAAAAATCCTGAAAGGATGTACTTCAGGGACAAACTTATGATGTCTGCAGTCAAGTTTGGCTAGGTCTGTCTCACAAAAAGGTCTGTTTTGAACTCAAAATTCTTGTAGATTTTACAAATAAAATAGAAGAATATACAAATTAATATTTTCAATCTCACCCCCTCCTTCTTCCTATCCCATTAAGCTCATAAGGCAGTCCGTTGGAGCTGATAGACACTGTTGTCTTCAATTTATCCTGGAATTATCTTCAGGAGAGGCAACTGGATATGGACAGTTTTGTAACTGGTGCAATATTAAATCTTCTGAATATCACCCTTATATCACTAGAGAAGAAACACAAATCTTTCACAATCCTTTCTGCTGGGTTGAGAAATTCACAAAGTTGGTATCTAACATGGACTTCACAACAATTCCTGAGCTCCCCATATAACAGAATTGTGACTGCAACCTAAGGAGAACATCTCATGCCCATTTTGCAACTGAAAATCAATTACAGGTTTGCTTTAAAACCACTTCAAAGACTTCTTATCTACATTGGTATCATCTACCTGGAAACTATCCTAAGAAAGCAATGAGAGAGCTCCTATCTGCACGTGACCAAACAGACACTATCTCCCAGGAATGCATCTGGAAAATTCTCCCCTGAACTTCCCAATCTCCAAACAATCGGCCCCATGCACTGACGCCTTTGGTCACCAGCGTCTCCAAGATAATCTGAAACCTCAGGTTTGAGAAATTCCTTCTTGTTCTGCTGAACACCAAGCACTGGCAGTTACCAGAGGTCTCCTCTGATCTTAACAAAGAGGGGAGCGACTTCCAGGACGTGTGCAGCAATCTGGAGATCGAGCTCTGCAGAAACATTTCCAGGGACCTGCCAAGTAAATGGGAAGGAAAACAGGTGTGAAATTCAACCCACTAGAGGGCAATAGACCTCGGTGTACATGAACAACACTGCAGCCCTCAGCAGAACAGCTGTTTCCAACCTGAACCTTAGGATCTGCAGAGGCTGAGCAGATGGGGATGGAAGAAGTCAGAATTCTGATAAAATCATTGATGAAACCTCCTGACTCTAAGTAAAAAGCTGTTCTCACTTGCTCTGTCTGATAATCTTTGTTCTTCTTCACAACTACAAAATTGATTTCAAACAAAATCATCCCACAGAATACAATATCACACTGAATTTGGTTATAAATGTTGCTATTGAGCTGCATCATCTATAAATTTATCGGTGACAGGAATTAAGAGAAGCCTTACCAGGCTAAAAGTATGAGGCTATGTTGGGATGCCTTGGCTTAGAAAACTTTTCTTTTTCACTTTTACCTGTCACTGTAGTAGAGGTTGGAATGTGTTTTTTATTTCTAAAAGATGAGCCCCAAATAATATTAAGGTAAATTCAAAAGACAAAAACTGATATTCAGGAAATATAAGTAAAAGACACTTTCAAACTATTTTTCAGTCAATAGGATAAATGCAGAGGAGAGAAAAAAATTAATTTAAATTACAATGAGTATTCCAAAGCCATGGTGGAGCACATAGAAAGTCAGCAGACAATGCTAGGACTTGTTTTAAAGACCTGGTTTTTCAAAGGAACTTTGAAAAAATCCTGGTACTAGTTACATCTTCTCTAATGCTGAAGACTGGACTGTAGCTGCCAGCAGAGATGAGCTAAAGTGTGACAGATCCCTCCCCAGTCCATCTCCCAGCTGCAGAACTACTGTGTTTACACTTGATGCTAAGAAAGTTAAACAGCCAGGAAGACCCAGGGAAGAAACTATGAATGAGAAGTCAGTTGTCAGCAGAAAGGAGAATGAAGGCTAAGTAACAGAAGTGAAAGCTTTTAAGCAGAAAAAAATAACAGGAGAAGGTGTCAGGGATAATGCCATTAGCAGTGACAAATGGAAATCATTGATTAAGAAAGTAGTGAAAGCAGGCAAGGGAAAAATATCTCTGAGCTTTTATTCAGCAGTTTAAAATATTTCAAAGATTCCTACCACCACTTGTTTCAAATGCAGAAAATACATCAGGCATAATAAAAGCACTGATCAAATCCTTGTCAGCCTAGAGTAATGGGTTAGATCTTTCAGGAGAATTGCCTGTCTATTGTGATACAAGCCTAATATCTGAATATCAGTAATTTACTGTTATTGTTTTGGCCAGATTACAAGACTTGGAAAATGTGATTACAAGTTGCTGCAGAGGCTGATAGTATTTTATATACATGTGCAGACCAAAGCCTAGTATTCTGAATTTGTACTTTGTAAAGAGTATCTTGTATTTCTGAACATGATGAGCTTATACCGGACCCATTTTCTGGGAAGTCCACCACATTCCAGTTACTCCAATACTATTCTTTCTCCCTCTGAGCCCATTAAATTCTTCAGCAGAAAGAGCCGAACTAAAATCAGCTGAAGTTTTGCCTTTGACTTCAACAGGGCCAAGATTTTCCCCTGTTCCTTTGACAACACTCACAAAAAGACTGATTGCAATTTAAAAAGCTGAATGAATCCTAGACCCCATATCTGCCAATCACACTTACCTCCTGAAGTAAACATCATGTCTAGAAGCTATTCTTAATTCTGGAGTTCCCAGCACATTTCTCTTCTGTATGGCTTCAGGGTCAAAGTACTTCAGAAAATTGACTGTCTTTATATTTTTTAATTTGTCAGAACTGACCATGCTGGAGGTACTAAACAAATATTAATCAGAGAATAATTGCAATAATGAGATAGCCAATTTTGTAGTGAAGCATGCTGAGATGCTATTTGGAATTACTTGCCAAAGAAATTTCAAGAAATTTTGAAATTGCTGATAAATAGATTAAATAGATTTCTGAGAAACAAATCAATGCCAGCTATTTTGAAAAGAGAGAGAAAATTACCAATAATTGCAGTGATGCAGTCAGCTATTTATAAACCATTTATAGTTGGTCTTATAGGGAAATACAACGAACTATGATGCCAAATGCAATATTTTTTCATTTTTCTCCTTTTTTAAGAAGAGATGGGAGTTTCACATGTTCTCCCAACATTTAATATCCCCAGAAAAACATAAAATCATTTTTTTCAACTTAAAACAGAATTATGCAATTTCCAGCTAAACTAGGGTGATATAATTTATCTTTTTCTTTTACAAAACAACTAAGAAAACAATCAAATGTCTTAAATGAGAAGGTGACTGCAGACAGTCTTTGCTAGTTTCATCCACTAATGAAGTGAATAGCAAGTGAATAGCAACAATGTTTGACATTTCTATTGAGTCTTTCATCCCAAATCACCTTAATCAATTTCATATCCATTTAAACACATCTTTCAGCACTTACATATGACTGAAATCAAACCACAGAAATGATAGGGCAGTACACAGCAAAAAAAAAAAAAAAAGGGAAGAAAAAAAAAAAAAAAAAAAAAAAAAAAAAAAAAAAATCTGTTTTATTTTGAAGTTCAAAAGGAGAAGGATTTTTTTAACAACTGAAATTATATGGGAAGATGTTCAAGAGACTGAGCAGACACTCCACCTACGATTCCACTTGTAAAAGCCCTGGCAGAACATTGTTTCTCAAACGGATGAAGTATTTGGGACCTCAGGATTCTTTCCTGTTCAGGTGAAGATTAGTTAGAGGCCCTGCAAAAGCAGATCCATGTTATGAAGCTTGTTTGATCCAATCTTTAGTACAGTTTTCCTATTTAGGCTTTTATTTTTAGCAGATAATAAGCCCCTTGTTCTACCCTTCTCCCCCCATAATCAAAATAAACATTGTCTGAGTGGTGACAATCCATTGATGTAGCAGCTTCTTTTAGCCCTGAGCCTTTACAAACATGTTCATATGCTTAATATGACTAATTTCACTAATAATATAATTATAGGAAATTTAATTAAATTCTAGTAATTATCACCAATAAAATATCTGAATAGCACAAATTTAACTACAGTGTATTGGGATATTATGGACAAGGTTAAGAAATTTTTGTTCCTCTGTCTCAGGTTCGTATTTACATTAGTTAAAACAGAATCCAAATGTTTTCTGATTAAGTTAAATAGCTAGAAAGGGTGTTTTCTCAGCCTAGCTTTGTACCTTTTATGGAAGTTTAACTCCTTGGCTTGTGAATCTTTGGAAAACCTAACTTCTACTAATCTAGAAAAAAAATTCTTTAATCATCTAGATATCTTTCTAGTCTAGAATTATTCCATTTTTTAGGCTCATTAAGAACTATGACACTTAAAATTCTTAGGACATATCTCTCTTTTCCTGGAAACATTAGATTAAAATCTTTACCTGAACCAGCATACAAGGACTTGAGAATGTGTACAGTGAGAAGTCTGGCAAAGCCTATGTTTACAGAAACATTTTTCTTTACACCATTCTCTTGGCAAAATAAGATGTATCAAAAAAGATGACACTATATCATGTTCCAGCAAATGAAGATCTGCATTCACTCAAATTTTCAGAGTGTCCAGCTTCACTCTTAAGTATATGAGACAGACATGCAGGACCCATTGTGGCATATATCATGCTTTTTTTTTTTTTTTCTTGAATACTCATCTGACTCAGAAAATTGTATTTGCCATCTGGAAAATACTTTGCCAAATCAAAGTTAGCTGATGGAAATGAAAGATGAAACCAGAGCACACAGCTCAGGCTGATCTGCCCAAGATGGCAGCAGGCAGCAAAAAAGGCCAGGCAGCATAATTTAAAACACTGACCAAAGCCCCCAGGCTGTTGCACGTAAGTGTAATCACATTATTGTTTACATTATTTCAGGTTAAACTGAAATGTGCTTAGAAGTTCTGGAGAACTGAAAAAGTTAGTGAAAAGGGAGTTAATGACAATTATGTTATTAATGATTTCATAGATAATTTTGTGTGCTTTTATTAGTATTTAATTCTGTTAGTTAGAAAAGCTATGATGGGAAAAAAACCTAATACAAGATTATTTAGATGGGAAGATCAGTCTATTCAATCTTATGTAATCTTTGAGTATTAGAGACATCAAATTTGGAGAATATATTAACAGACTGCAGGGACTGTGGAGAAATAATAAAAAGGAAAAATTCTTTTTCAGTGGAAATTTTTCAGTGGAAGAGTACATCAACAAGATAGAGGATAAAGAAGCTAAGAACACTTGGATTCAGAGAATAATAATGGTCCTCTAGCAGATGTTAAAGTGAATATGCCTTAATGAATTTGTGTACATGAACAAATGCATATAAATACAGACACTCATATAGCCCTTACCTTTGAATTCAGTGTTTAGCTCGAAAAGCTTGCCTGGATTAAATATACAACAATGGAACATCATATGAAAAACAAATTCTTTCTGCTGATCTAAGTAATTTCATATATCTTTATATCTTCATGTCACAGTGTCCATTTCATTTACATTCAACTATTGCCTGCTATGACATTTTGAGAAAATAAAATATTTTTATAGCTGTATACTAATATAATAAGTTTAAGCAGTATTCTCACAATGAATGTTCAGATCCTGCCTTTTTGAAGGCAGGAGTACATTAGAAGAGCTGGGAAATTACTAGTTCCATCTTTAAACTAGCAAGAGGGAAGGAATACCTACAAAAGAGAAACCAGCCAGAAAATTGCTAATTCCAAGGGGAACTGCAAAGCAAACAAAAGTAAAGGAAGGATTGTCGATTCCTGTCTGATTTTCAGTAAAGGCTTATGGTCCAGCAAACTTCCCTTTGGCCATTACTGGCAAACCTCCTTCCCTCGTGCTCTGCTCTGCCCAGGCTTTATGAATTAAGGAAGGCTGGGAATAATCAATACTTAAACCAAGAAATCGCTAAGGAAACCTATAATCTACATGAAATTATCTTGACTTACTAAATCACATCAGTTCTTTGGATTAATAAAATAAGGATAGACTGTGACTCTAGCAGGTATCCAATTAGTGGAAATGGGTAGGTGTGGAAAAGACTAAAAAAATCAAGGTGTTATATTCCATTCCTGACAACTCAGTAGTGCAATGGGAAAGAGGGATATCGTTTAGCTCAGTACATATCTAAGTTGGTTTTCAATTCTATTTAAACAAATTTTAGAAACTTCACTCAGAAAGTTTTGTGGAAAACTACATTTCAAGGGGTTCTGAAGACTTCAGTGAATAAACTCTGTAATCTCTTCAGAAATTTTTCCTTTACAAATAAACACTAAATTGCTGTAATCCAAATTGAGAAGCAGGAAGCAGTATGTCAGCCTTGTGGTTTCTCTCCCTATAAGAAGGTAGACAGAAGATAAATAGTTATTGCACACACTTTAATATTCATTGGTATGAGCTCACAGACATAGTAATCTGAGATGTATGTTGTGTGTTTGCTGAATCTCTGATGTATCTTTATTCAGTTTCCAAATCATGATGATTGTGGAAGTTATTTAAAATAATCTAGGCCAAGGTATTCCATGTTTTTCAGTCACACAACTTCAGATACATTAAAAAGAGGTCTGACTTTTAGGAAAAGTAGTTGTTCAGCTGCTGAAAAAGCAGCTGTAAATTATTTTAAAGCACAGTCCCAAAATATATTCATTTTTAAAGACTGTGTCCTTAAAGAATATGTGGAACAGTGCTACAGATTTGTAGTACCTGCCCATAGCTTCTTCACTCCTTTATGCTTTTCTTTTAGTGGGACCTCAGGAAGTAGTATAATTTTAAAATCTATTACAGAGGAGTGTGGATTTTGGTATTCAGGATTCTATAGTTCTTAATTGTTCCTACTTTCTCCCTGTTTCCAGATCCCTTCAGTCCTTCACAAAGCAGAGTCTGGTGTTGGTGGAGTTGGACAATGTAGGTGAGTCTATGGGTTCAGGATGGGTGATGTGAGCAGCTGAAGGTGCCCAGCAGGAGGACAAAGGAAATTCAGCATCCTCGGACACGTCTGAGTGGGTGCTGCCCTGCTGTGCCCCAAGCACACCCAGACCTGCCCCATGCTCAGAGCTGCCTGCTCTGCTCTCAGAGGTCACCTCAGAGGGAGAGCTGGTGAGTTGGCTGCTGTGCCAAACCTTCCCATTTCACAGTCCCATAAAGCTCTGCAGAAATGTGATGTCATAAACTGAGGCAGATGTCAAAATATGTCCAATCCTGCTGTTCCAGGGGTAGCAAAGGTTAGTTCTGCACAGGGGCAGGGTGGAGGGGAAAGTGGCTGCTTTACCAGTCTTAGATTAATCCCCTACCCTGTGGCAATAAACTGTTTAGGGAGTTTGGAGCTGGAATTTTCAGAGGCAAATCACTTTGGGAAGGTGGATAAAGCTGCTATTATCAAACTCTTTGCATTCTTATTTAAAAATGTCTAAATGCAAAATGATTATGAGCTTTGAGTGTGTTGCACAAAACACACTGCCCCTCCTCTGCAGCTTGTTCCTCTGTGCAACCTTCTGCTGTTACCTGGTCCATCAGTGGTCAAGAAGTTCCACTGTCAGGTGACTAATAAGCAGTCACAGAACTTTGTCTTAGTAAATTAGTATTAATTATTATAAAAATATCAAGAAGGAGGGAAATACTATGAATTGAAGAGAGCCTGAAACTTTGATTCAAATCAGGTGTTTTGCTGGTCCTATAGGCAAAGCTAGGGATGATGTTTGGGAGTCTGTCTTTGTCAAATACAAATGAGCATTTTTTTTCTATGCAGAAGTAAAATATTCAGCAATCAGTGATGAGCTATAAGGGGTAGAATAGAATGAAAGGCGAGACTGAGATAGGGAAAGAAGCAGGAAAGGAAAAAACTACAGAGTAAAAAATGTCTACCTAATGAGCACAGGAAAGAAGAGAGGAACCCTTAAATTTTCCCCATCCAGTTCCCTTTATGTCCTTCTCTTCTCTCCTGTAGCGATTTATTTTGGTGGAGTCTGCAGTGCTTGGCTCTGTGGAGTACAAGGGCAGTTTAGCAATGAGTTTTCTGCTGGCATGGGCAAAGTAATTACTTGCACTAAGCAGTTGGGCGTATTCTTGTCACTACTTGCCCACTCTTTCAGTGTAAGGAGAAGCAGACTGTCTGCAGTTTTGCCACTAAAGGACAGTTGTGCCATGGCCACCAGGGGACAAGGGGGCATCCCCAGCAGCTGCTGGCAAAGGGAAAGGAAAGTCTTCAGGTGTTGCAGCTGCAGTTTTACTCCTCATCCCGTATATAGACCTCAAGCAACAAATTTCAGTGATGAGAATCTGCTCTAAACCAGGACCAGTCCAGCTCCTCAGATTTTAAGTTTCTGAACACTTTAGACTGATAATAGCTGCCAAGAAAAATCTCACACTGCCTTTTTCCACATCACTGTCTGCTCATTTTACCTCCACGTACCGCTGACACAGGTGTTTTTGTCACTGTGCTGGGAACTGCATCAGGGAGTTCATGGGGGTTAAAAGTCAACTTTCTGGGGCAAGCGGGAGACACAAATATTTGTGCTAGTAGAAGGAAAAGAGCAGGAGTAGAAGAGAGAGCAGGGCAGACAGGAGTGGGCCTGCAGCTTTTGGCAGGGTCTCCAGGATCTCCAGAGTTTCTCCTGAAACTGTGATCTCAGGCAGCAGCAGCAGAATGAGAAAAGGCCTTGTCTTACTCAAGGCATGTTCCCAGGAATCAATGTCTTGTGCAACAGCAGTCAGATCCAACACTTCCCATAGTCCCTGGAACTTTGCTATCCTTGTGCACTAAACAGCCTTTATGAACTTCTTAGATATAACCTTTATTTCATATGTTTGACAGCTATTATACTTTGTTTTTTAAATATAATCACACATTTCACTCTTGCTCCATTAATACTTTTTCCAGTTCTCATGTTCCAATCTGAAATTCCTATTTTTATTTTTTTAGTATTTAGGCTTTCTGATGTTCTGCTGCCAAATATCTTTGTCATCTTAGACTGTATGCAGGATAAAGCTTCCCCCTTTAGGTGTGCCAGTAATTCAGGCAGTTCTAGTGTGCTATTCCATGTCTCCTCACCAGCAGTACAATCTCTCTCCAGGATATGGAGAAAGCTGGCTTAAGTGCAAACTTGGCCTGTATAGGTATAACTTTTTGTTTTCTTTGTAACTTTTTTTTCTTTACAACTTTTTGTTCTGCTTAATCTGAAACAATTTATGTAGAAAAGTTAATAGTGTATTTTCCATGAAAAGTTTTTTAATATTCTAGTTTGTCTAGTACACAGAGAAGAGGGCTTGCGTAATATCATGACCAAAACATCACAGAAATCTAATGCTTTAATTTGAAGGTGACATCAAAGAATGATTGCATGAATCTTCAAAGAATAGAATGGTATGATTGGTTAAAAAGCTGCATCTAGATTTTTTTTTTTACTAAATACTTAATGTAGTTCAGGATCTGTTTGTAGAATGGCTTGGATGACAGAGCTAGTAAGAATATTCATTTAAATGTGAAACAGACACAAATCAGGCTTTTCTACTGTCAAACCAAAAACTTCCTAGAATGAGAGTTGAAATAAAACTTACTAAGTTCTAAGTAAAGCTCATTAAATTGTGTTGAAATAAGTCCTTTTTAAGAAGTGAAGTTTTCAAAACAGCAGTGAAGTGTTTTGTACTGAAAGAAATAATCTTTGTCCTTTTCTGGGCAAGAAGAACTGGGTTGTCTCGTAAGTGTTGGTAATTATAAGAGCTTGGAATGGATGGCCATGTTCTGTGCTATGAAACTGGAAGCATGGGAATTCTCATTGTTTCTTTATTTGTGTTACCAGAAACCGAAGATTTGCCCACAAAATTCATAATATAGGACAACAGAAAGCAGGACTGTGATCTATTTGATCAAGTGCAGACATCTGCTATGTACTTATTGTATAGCTCTGTCTACAAACAAGCCAAACAATAGGATCACCACCCACTCAGTAGCAGGAAACATTTCCTTCTCCCTAAAGTCTGTGTCTATATGTAAGATGGATATAAAACTACTTCTGTCTTTACAGCTTATCTAGACAAATACAGCAGATCTGTAGGTATCGAAATATCAGGTAAAGCTGTTCCAGCCACCCTTATCAGACAAAGACACTGAGTCAATGGAGGCAATCACAATAACAGCAAATCAAAAGTGGTCAAGGCTATTGTCTGTTCTTAAGATGGGATGGTTGTGCTTGGAAAACTGCTGCTCCCCAGAATGAGCCATACACTGATGCAGTGTGGCAGGTGCCTCAGGGTCTATCCCATGGCTCTTGGTGTTCGCTGCTTCTTCATCTTTAAGGGAATGGGCACAACCCATTCCTGCCTCTTTCCCTGAGACCTGGGAATCTTCTCTGTGATAATTCCCCAGCTGTGCACGGGACCTGGTTGGAGGCACGTGCTGGCTCTAGACAAAGCACACCAGGGACTGCTGGAGGCACTAAAATTGTCAGAGACATCATCCAACCCCTGTGCATGTGCCTGTCTTGATTTACAGATAAGTTTGCCAGAGTTGTGTTAACAAGTGTGACAGCAATGTCAGTGCATCAGCAGTCTAGCATGTTATGCTTAATCATAGAGGTTAATGTATAATTACTAGGAATATATTGCAGTGAGTTATTATGGAAATATAAATAGATGGAAGAACTTTTGTGCTCCAGTTAAGAGGCACATGTTTAATGGGGTATTGTGTATGCATACAGCTCTGGTCTCAGAGGCCTGTGTATTAGAGAGCTCTTGATATGCTCCACCATTTCCATCTACAGATGCATTTCAGGTTGTTTTGGCCTTTGTCTCCAATTGCTCCCTGCTGTATATACTACACTCATAAGGGAGAAACATAAATTAACTGCATTTGTGAGCATTTATAATCACAAAATTATCTAGGTTAAAAGGGATTTCTGGATATCATCCAGTATGGACCCTTCAGTGGGTGGCTATGAACATCTAATAAGCTCCTGCTCTGAATACTCAACTGACTCAAGAAAATGAGGACCATATTTTGCTTTTACAGTTGAGTGTCCAAAGTATTGCAATGTGAATACCACCCTTAGGGAACATTAACTTTGAAAAATCACCTTACCTTTCTGAAAGGCTTTCACATCTCTTACTTTCATAGCATGAAATCTATTTCTTCTTTTTTCAGATTCCAGAAGGGAGGAAAATACTCAAATTTTATTAAAAGGGAAAGAAAATATTCTCATTTTATTTTCCAAGATCTTTTCTTTTAAAAAATAAGTAGAAAGTATGTATCTAGTTCCATTCCTTAAAATGTTCATTTAGAAAGCCTTCCTGATCCACTTCAACACACTTTTATCGTCCTATTTTCTTAAAAGAATGCTACAGTGAGAAGAGAGCTAGCTTAGCTTTATGTTGGGATTTTGCTTTTTATGTTACAAGTTGTAAAAGAAATTATTTCATTCAGAAATAAGGCTGCAGCAGCTGCATTGCCTTTGCAAACAAAAAATAAAAGGCAAAAAAGAAAGCAAAAAAAAAAAATAAAAGCACATCTGTGGCAGATTTAAGCTATCATCTTTACAGTGTTGTAACTGAAGGGTTTTTTTGGTTTTTTTAATGTATTTCTTTCCTATTCTTACAAATGGTCGTATTTCTTCTCTGGCCAACTCCTCTGACACTGCACAGCAGTGATGGAGCTGTTTGGAGGTGGGTGACACAACTGTCACTGCATCAATCTCACCATTTAGCTGTCAATTCCACAGCAGCATTTGCAGCTGAGTCAGACACCTCCACTGACATTGCAACCACAATGTGTGAAAGACACTTCTATTCCTTTGGATGTGTAGGAGACACTTTCATTTACAGAAAGGACCCACTGACACTCTTGTTCTGCAAGGATTAGTCACACTCTTCATGGAAGTCAAAGCAAACTGGTGTCAGTACAAACCCTACCTCCATCAGGTTTCAGGTGTCCCAGCTGTCCAGCCTAATTGCCCATCACAGTTAAACTTCCAGTGAACACTTTCACTGAGATTCTGTTTCTTGATTTTATATCCCCACTGTCAACAATCTTAGAAAGACAGGTTTGTGATTTATAATAAATAAAGCTGTAAGAAAACTAAGCCATTTCTAGTAATAGAATACCCCTGAAAGAACCCCATCTCCCCTCCATATGGAATGAAGCACCCTGCCCATTGATTCTGTCCATTTTCTTCTGCATTAGCACCTATTCCGATACCTATGGGGTTGTTTGTGTTGGTTGTTTTGGGTTTTTGTTTGGGTTGGTTTTGGGGTTTTTTGGGGAGTTTTTGGGGGTTTTTTTTGGGTTTTTTAAATTTTTTTTTTATTTGAACTTAATACATTTATAAATCTCACTGGATAAGGGTCAGGATCTGCTACTAGCAGATGTATTATCTTTCATGTTCTCAGGCTGGCTGTACTCAGGACAACAGAGTTTTGACCTACGTCAAGATATGACAGTAGTTAAAACTTAAAAGCGAATAATCAAGGACACTGCTACTAGAACAAGAAGTCCCTAGATTCTTGGCACAAATTTAAACCTTATAATAGCATATTAAGACCTGATAACTATATTGATGTGCCCTTATATGAGCTGCTTATATGTGTAGCTGTTTTAAGAGAAAGGCATTAACAATGTAAGGAGACTATACAAAGAGTGGAACCACAAAGGAACATTTGAGGTCGTCAGCTCCTATAATTATGAGCTCACTTAAGTATCTGGAGATGGAAGTGCACTATTAAACACTGTTTGGAACTCTGATTAAAGACATACGGCATTGGCCAGGGATGGTTTTATAGTTGTAACAGAATTTTGGATTAAATCTTGTTATTCTCAAAAGATGTTCTTAAGAGAGAATATGTCATTTATTAAATTTTAGCTCTCTGGACATATATGAACTTTCTCTGTGTATATGTACATAAAATTATGTAATTCTTACACTGGTATGGGCACTCTATACCAATGTAAGAATATAAATTTATATATATATATAGTCTTACACAATGCATACTGACCAGCTTTTGCATGTAGTAGCTTTTGCAAAATGCATAGTTGTTGTCTCCAAAACTGGTTCTCCTCACATATGAAAGCTTTTTTTTTTCTTTGCTACAAAAATTATTTTTGTTAATGTCAGGAAATTAAAAAGAGACTGAAAATGCATACAGTTTTGCATCTGAATTCACCAGAAGAATGAGTCACAGAAGTTATTTTTGGCATGATGCTTTTAAAATTAAGCTCTAGAACATTTCTACTTTACCATCATAAACAGATTTTACCATTTTCTATTACTTTAAAATAATACTCTGTATGAGAACAAGCTCTCAACCATGGAGATGATACAAAACCTATGGAGAAAGGAAATTACAGCATAATGGAAATGATGGCTGGGAGCCATACCACCCAGATCTGTTAGCTCATCCAAACAGAAATGCCAGGCTGAGCTGATTTGTCAGTGCTTTGGTTGGGATCTCTGAGGAAACCTCCAAGGTTGCTGAAGGAAGTGGTGGCAGCAACATTGTAGGTGGTATTGTCTGTTCTTGAGTCACCACTGGGTCAATCAGCTGCGTGATGGGAGCCAGCAGGGTTTCCTGGAAGAGCTGTGGGCATGATGTGAAACCACGCTCCTGAGTATCAGGAATTATTTCATGAACTTTGTATGAGGAGCAGACCTGATGACTCTGGGTACCTGATCACATTTCAGTATCAGCCTTTCTTTCACAATTTCTCCAAAATGTTGCAGTATTTTCTCTTGGGGCAGGAGAATAAAACTGGTAATGTCATGCCAGGATAATGGAGTACTGGAAAACATTCAAACCCCATCAAAAGAGACTTTTACTCAAATCCTGTCATTAACTTGAATGAGATATGGATCCCATCTAGAGCCCTTAGTACAGAAGGACTGTGACAGGGCTAATGCGTTTTTGAAGCAGCTCTTCCCTTTTCCTGCCTTTCTCCTTTGGCAATGCTGCCACTGCCTTTCAGCCATAATCACCAGCCATTACTCAGAGACGGTCAGGCCCCATCCTGCTCCCAGAGCAGTTCGACTCCAGAGTGTTCCCCTCCCCAGCCCATGATGGTGTGGTGACACCATGACATTACATTCTCCCCACAAACAACGACACAAATCTGATTTATAACTGGTGGTAAAACTTTATTATTCAAGTTTAGATGTAACAGACATCTTTGCTGCCTGAAGATTGTTTGCATAAGAAATACACCAAGAACATGTTTGTGAGTAGAAATGAACATGCACTATGAAAACCAAAAAACAAAACAAAAAAACCTGAAACAAAACAGAACAAAAAACACATCCATGTGTTGAAAAGACAAAACATTAAGAGCCAGCATTCTAGAGTCAAATCAGGGCTACAAGTTTAATGATGGTTTTTAGCAACATGAAGTCATTCTTTATGAAGTTGTTTTTGTTTTTTTTTTCCTTTACCTGCTGGTGAATTTTCTATAAGCTAAATTTACAATGGCATTTTGAGATGTTTCCTTTTCTCCTGTTCTCCTACACAGAGCTCAGAGGCCAAAATGATAGGAATGGAAAACTGTGTTAGGTGTTATGGCGTTTTTACTTTACTAAGCGTAATTTTGCTTTCCTACTAAAGGAATTTTACTAAGTGTAACAAAGAATCAAATGAAACTGGTATTTATCTGGCTGTCAGCTATTATTGTCTTTTATCCTCTTAAAAGTAAATTGGGGTGTGTGTGATTACTATATAGGTAGCATCTCCCCAACTGCCAGCTTTCCAGAGCTGGCGGAATAAAATAAAAACTGGGAGGAAGAGGGTAGTGAGGAATCCTATTCTGAGGTGAGAAAATTAAGTAAATCATTTTACTTGGCCCATCTTAACTTCAGAGAAAAGTTTAGAAGGGATTTCTCACTTATCTATCACATTTGGGATATGCTGACAAATTGCTTGCTGCTCTTTGCCAAGCATAACTGTCTCCACAGAAGCAGAACGAAATATATCTACCCTTCTGGCTGCACAGAAGCGACCTTCTAATCTCCTTGGCTTTTCCTGACCAGTATTAGGAATTAGCATGTTAATTCAGCCAAGAAAAATCAATACAGGAGCAAAAATGAGAATATATTTAGACATACTGGGCAAAAAGCAGATGGTAGACAACATCCTTAGCACATAAAGCAAGTAGTTATGACTACAAAACAACAGTGTCCAGTCCAAGGGTGGACTTGAATGTCTGTCCCTGAACTGAGTACTAATCCACAGTTGCCAAATCAGTTTTTCCCATTGCACAATCACTATATTTCAGCACTGTACACAACTAGCAACAGTCACTTGTCCTGCTGCCCCTCTGCAAAAATAATCTATTGCTCACAGTGTGTCTCAACCTTTTGAGATGTCTCAATTTTCTCTCTCTTTAAAACTGTCACAATAGACAACTATGCCTTTTTTAGGCAAAACCAAGATATATGCATCCAGTGTCTTTCCCCCTTTCTGGATAGTTCAGAAAACACTAAGGGAGGAGTTTCATCAGCACATTGGCAATTGGGTGCAAAGTACCTTTTGGAAAGTACTCTAAGTTTAGCACCTGAACACAAATTGTGCTGTGGAACATCTTCATCTCCTGCAGCATTGAGGGGGCAGAAGCCGTGAAGGGAGAGCTTAGAGACAATCTGGTTTGCAGATGATGTCACAGGATGGCTCCATCTGTACAGAGACTTACTGGGAACACTGTGCCTGTTCCACAATCTGATTAGTGACAGGCACCACAAATCCTCTAGTTTTGAAACATCCACTTATTGGTTGTCCAATCTGAGATATGTTTTAAGATCTTAAACTACCATTCCTTTAGTAAGAGAAGTTCACCACCTTGAAGCCACTGACAAACAGAGAACAAAGACTGTTTGAAAGTTCAGTTTTTAGTGCTGTAAGTTGATTGAAACACAGTGGGTGCAGTAATTACTTGTGTGTGCTAACATTCGTTTCCATCTGAAAGTTATTAAATAAGATTATTCTTTTCCACTGTCAGGGGTTTTGTTTTTCTTTTTATTTGTACCCATTGTGAGGGGTTCTGGAAGATGGATGGAGTCACCTCTCTTTTGTTAAGAAACAAATCTGTGCTCCCCCTATCCCAATCAAAGAGAACAGACTACAGCAAAATCCCATTTCTTAATAAGAAGAAATCTCAGAACATCTCAATATGTCATGGCAAGAACAATGAACTTTTTTTCAGATTTTATTTGCACCATCTAGGTGTGCAATAGTAACATTCAAAACTCTGTCTTGTTCTTCGCACTCACAAGATTTCATTTCTCCTCATCCCCAAACCCTGATATGTGTATTTCCTGTTAATTTGCCTCTGCTTCTGAGTTTAGCAAGAAGTGCTATGAAGTTTATTCAGGGTAGTGCTCAAGTCTTACAATGCACATGTCCCCCTAAAATATTTTGCCATGAAGATACAGCTTCTATCAATGAAGAAGCCAGAGGAACTGGTAGGTCTTAAGTGAAGTAAGTCAAACCAGTAACTACTGAGAATCGGCAGGCAGCTACCTTTGAAGCCGATAAAAACCACTGCTTACTGAGTATAACATCTTCCTTGGAAAAGCTGAAAAGGACACACACTGAACCCCGACGTAACGAAACGAGGGCAATCTATTTCAGTCCCCACAGAAAAAAAAAAAAGAAACTGAAAATACCCAACAAAAATAAATCCACAAAAACCAAGTCAGAACTTATTACTGGAGAACAATAGTAAAAACATAACCAGACTTTGTCACTGGTATCAAGCTGGAGATTCATCTAAAAAATAGAAGAAGAAGAATGTGGCCCAACATCCTTTGCTAACCTAGAACACTACTGAAGGGTTACAGAACTCAACCACAGCAGATTGAGCGGGACGTTCCATACGCTGCTAACCAGTAAAGAAGCAATGGGCGGAGCAGGAAGGAATGCAGCCTAATGCTGAACAACAGCCTGTTTGTGCCTAACAAATCAGAGAAACTGTGCAATACTGTTTCACCTCTGTGAAAATATAACACCTAAATACTGCCAAGGTCAGTGAGACCTTTGGTGATCTACTGTGTAAGTGCCTCTCATGCTTGGTGACGTTTGTTGCCAGTTGCTTTAGGCACATTATTTCTCAAAAGACTATCAAAGTGCTGAATGTTTAGGCCAGTTCCTTCCTGGTTTTCCTTTTGCCAACCCCTATAAGACATTTCCTATCACCTCTCCTTTTATTTTCCACCTCCCTTTTTATCTGGTTAAGTATCTTAATAAGTGCACCAAATACTAGAAGGGAGAGTGGTGAGACTCAGGTAAGTTAAATACAAGAACTTTTTTTTTTTTTTATGATGCTTTAGTTCAATTACATGAAAATCTGAGAAAGGCGGCATGTAAGTGAGATCAGAATAGGACCCTTTACATATAATCTCAAGAGAGGACTTTTAGTCCAGAGATATTTTTATAGAACATTTTAAAAAATAAAATGCATGAATGGAGAAATAAAAGACAACATATTATCAGAAAGACATTTTAAACTTCATTCACTGCAACATTCATGAACCAATTGAGCTACACCTGCCATCCAACCATAAGGAACTAAGACCCTGCACTGCGAAAAAGAAACAAACCCAAACAAAACAAAAAAGCAACTGCATAATATTGTAAAAATGGAGTGCAATGCTACTACAGAATGCAATAAAATATCAGTGCTGCATCGTCAAACAGCACTTATCAAGATAATTTCTGAAATGTTTCTTCTGAAACACAGACAAAGCAATAAAAAGAGGATATATGTTTATCATTTTAAGCATAACAATGTGAGTTAAGAGCTTAAGAATACAAAAGTACTTGGAATGAATAGTGCTACCCTTTTTTCCTAAGTAGGCATAAAAATATTTTCATTTCCTTCTTGTTTTTCATACCATTAATATCAACAAATTTCATTCATTTCATGTTATCGTTTACAACTTTAATGCACACACACAGAAAAAAAGATACCTACTGCAATAGAAATAGTTGCTTCATTACCTTGTTTGCTACATTTGCAAATGTAAACAGCGAGGCAGAGCCAGAACTGACTCTAATGCATGATGGAATATCTTTGTTGCATACGTACACTGTAGAAAATAATTATTCAATATGTCAGGCACCATTATTTGAAATGTAATACATTAATATTTACTAGAAAAATAAGGTTTTTTTTCTATTTGTTCTCCCAACTTCTTTAATGAAATAAGTTAATCTGACAGTGCATCCAGTAGCTTGTAATATCTTCTACATCCCTGTGGCAAAATAATAAACTACTGGTTGGGACACTATAATGAAAATGATTAAAGTCAGTTCTTGTACACCCTTGTAGCAAGCATGGAGGCTCGTCTAACAGCACCTTTAACCAATTATTTAATATTTAGTTATTTAGCCCTATTTCCCTGAGCAGTTATGCTGAGGAGCTTTCCCTTCATGGATAGTTTTTAAAAAGCTTTAAGTATTAAAAAGTACTATGAAGACATTTAATGCTACTTAGCAAAAGCTGGTATAAGTCTACTGAAGGGATTGACTGGTATGTATAGCAATGTTAAGCCTGTGGAGAAGTAACCTTAGACCTTAAGGTTTAGAAATGTAATATATTAAAAATATATTAAAATAAAATACAGCAGGTTACCTTATTCTATGCAAATTAAACCTGGAGTGTGGCTTCTGTATTAGAGAGTTCACTTGCACAAAATGGTTTTCCTAGACTAAAGTGTGCCAGAAAGAATGTAGTGATAAAATGGTAGCTAAAAATCAGCTGAGTCTGAGAAACACATAGATGACACTGCTGCCAAAGCTCTGAGGACAATGTGATCCTAAGGCATGTTGTAGGGCAGAAATTTGCCCCAATTAAAGAAAAGAAAATGACCTTTTAACAGCTGTATATTTAACATGTCTAGTTCTTATATACAATGTGCATATGTTCACTATACCCCTGCAGCAGTATATACATATACACATCTTTGCACTTTTGCCAGTTATGTCTCTTACACAACAGCAAAGGTATTAATTGTCCAGTAAAATTTTCTCAAGGTTATTCAGCATGATTCACTGCATTCTGGCTAGCTTTGGTGGGCCATGTCCCACTGAATTATCTTCCTCCCCTTCTGGCCACCATCCAACTGTTCTTTTTTCTTGGTAACCCACTCATTAAAAAAAAAAAAAAAAAGAAAAAAAAAAGAAAAAAAAAGAAAAAAAAAGGAAAAAAATAAGAAAAAATAACAAGGGATTTATAATATTGGATAAGGCATGCTCTCTATATGAAGTGCTTTATAGGTCTTCACAAGACATTACAAGCTATTGAATTCCCATCAAGGAAACCTATTTCTGTTTAATTGTGCTAAGTGCTAAGGTTTACTCTTTAGGTTTTCCATTCTTTTCAGCTTGTGCATTGTTCCTGTGTAGGCCCCTCTGGATGTGAGTTGTGAAGTCATACTTGTCCGTGCAAAGATGCTGGCATATGCTGCACTGGAAAGGTCCACTGTCACCATGGCAACTCATATGCAATGCATACATCACTTCATCCAGAAAGACAATGCCACAGTGCACACACTTGGTAGAAAGTTCATCTTGAGTACTTCTATCAACTTTCTCTGTTTTTACTACATTCAAGGGACCTTCATTTTTTACATTTGGTGGTGCCTTACTCTTTTCCTTGGAGGCACCATTTGCAGTTGGCCCAGGTCTGGAATGCTTTATCGCCAAATCTAGAGGAATGTCATTGTCTGATCCGACAGCTGAAAAATGAGGAGGCAGATTAAAGGTGGGATAAGGCACATAGTTTTGGCAAGGATTTGGTAGGCCAGGCACATGACTCAAGTAGTGTGGATTCCCAGGAACAGACAGCTTATATTTACTCCAGAATCTCAGCCAGTCAGCTTCACTCTGAAAGTCATTGTGTACAAACGGAAGTCCAAAAAGTGGGTACTGGTATTTTTCAATAGGGCTTCCAGGTGGAGAATAGTTTGGGTGCTTCACAGGTCTCATGTATTTTTCTATCGGGCTGCCTCTCTCTGAGCTTCCTTTCCCTTCTGATATCGATGAACTGTTTCCTGGGTCTCCAGTACTTTCCTGAGGACTTTTTATCTGAATGTGCAAAGGTTGCATCCTTTTGTGAATATCCAGAGTTTGGCTGACCAATATTGGCTGCTGAGCAGAATGGCTTTTAGTCAATGAACCTGGGGCCTCATATTTACTGAGGCTGGGAAGCTGAATTTCTCTCTGATGACCTTCAGGTAAATGATCCTCTGACCTCCTCTCTAAGGGGCTTCCATTGACTTGCTCCTCACTGCTACCCCTCTGCTGTTTGTTTAGCTGCTCAGCCTGAAGTGCCTCCGGGTTAAGGCGCTTTCTTGTTCGTCTCCTAATGATCTGTTCACCATTGTTCTGTTTAATGATGTTTAAAGGCCTGGGAGTCTGCATGTAACACACAGAGAATGAACAAAGAGAAAAAAGAAAGACACATTAAACAAATCTGTGAGACCACGCTCATGCAAATTTATCTTTTCTTTTGTGAAGAGCTGTATTACAACAGTGTTACGGGAATGACCAAATTTCAATCCAAATGCTGGTTCATGGCCCCTCATGATGAAAGTAAACTGTAAAATGGCTTGTTTTATCAACCTGAATCAACTGTCTTAGACATCCTGTACTTATTTACCTAAAAAGGCATGAAGTATCCAAGCTGTCAAACCATTTATTACCTCTTACTCCTAAAAAATTCTGGGGGAGATATGTTGAAAGTGGGTGCTCAGAGCTGGTGGTGAGGTGGGAGATGCAAGGCCCTATGCACGAGGGCAGTTCCATGTGCTGTGCCACCAGAGCTGCTCTCAGGCAGGGTTTGCACAGGTCCCGCTGGGACAAGAACTGAGCAATGAACTTACCTTCATACTCACCCTGCTCTGACATGGACACAAAAGCATACACAGGGCTTGCTGACCACCATTGCTCTTACATAGCAAAAGGGCTGCAGCAGGTCCATCGTGTGCTGAGTGGGATGAGAAGAAAGCCCAGGAAAACTATGCACCAAAAGGTCTATCTCTACTTTGGTATCAACTCCTTCACCCCAACTTGCATGGATTTTTAAGTGTTACTGATGTGTTACTAAGTCATGAGGGAGAGAAGGCATCCCCTCAAGGCAGGGCAAAAGGGATCTGTGAAGAAATAAGTATCACAAACAGGAGGAGGGAAGAAACAAATGAGAACTTCTGTTTCCATCTGCTACTACCCCACGCCAACTAATGTTAAATGGCCTGTTTAGAGAAAAAGTGAAAATACCTTTGTGAGAAAAACAAAAAAATGGTACAAGGAAGGACAGCAGTTAGGCTTCCTTTAAAGGCTCCCCAAGAGAAAAGCAACAGTATCTGAATGAAAAATGGTGCTACACCATCAATGTTTCTGTACTGGGCACATGGTAGAGCAACAAAAACTACCTAAAAGTCATTCAGTTTGGTGTATTGGCAGCTGACATTTTTCTTCCCAAAGGCACATAATCTTGTTTTGGTTGGAGGCCAGAAAAGTGCCTCCCGCCTCAGTATTCCACTTTTATGTTTATTTAGAAATTTTAACATTGTTTTAAAAAGCAGATTTATTTTTGGCTTACAGTCAATATCCAAAGTAATCTGTACCTTGAATGTAACTACATTTTTAATATATTCATAACTTCAAGCTAATATGAAAACATCCAGAGCTGGAAGAGCACCCATTCTATTGTTTGTAGAGATTTAGTCTCTCTCTTGAGTTGCCATATTCCTCTACTTTCACTTATTTATTTTTCTGCAGTTGGCTTACTCTTAATGGTTAACTATATTTTAGACAGTGCAGCATTTTTAAAGATTTTATTTTCTATTAAAATGCTGAATCAGAAGTATACACACACTTTGATTTAGATTTTTAGTAAGAGAAATTTAAACTTGGCAGAAAAACAGCACCTGAATCAGCCTCCTCACACAGATCAAAGCTGAGACAAAATCATGTTTAAAAAGATTACTATATTTTCTATATAAATTCTATTCAGAAAAAGACCATAGTTTGCATAATCAATAGCCAATTAATATGCATAGGCATATACTTTTTATTATAAGGTCTGTATACTTTCCTTGCCTTTTTATGACAAGGGACAATTGTGACTCAGATGCTGTGTGAGATCCTACAATGTTGTTGTTGCTGTTATTAGATGTTAAACACTACAGACCATTTTATATGGCTTCCAGATAACCCTGATATTTTGGAAATACTTTTAGTCTTACATACTACAGGTATGAAAATGGAAGTAGTGGAAAGAAACATCTTCCTACCTGAGATTAGCAACCCTCACACATTTACTTGGGGCTCCAGCTATTCAAAGTTATTGTAGGTTTGACTTTAAAATTCTTCAGTTTGCCAATGACTGTGCTCATCTGATTAAAACAGCCTTTAGATTATTAAAATGTACCCTTTAGTGGTGTAAATCCATGCATTTTCCTTATTCACAGTAGTGAGGTGCAGATAAAAATATATTGTATTTGGTTATAAACAAGGCAAATAGAAATGTGTAAGGTCATTTCTTGATTTTCAGTGGGGCATTAAATTTAGAATATAGTGGAAATGTTACCATAACTTTACTTTTAAAATGGCCTGTGTCAGATCCTTAAATATATGTTAGACATAATACATTGAAGATTATCACAAATATTTCTGCCATCTCCGTATCAACTGGCAATCTCTCCACTCCAATAATATGGGTAACTTAAAAAAATAAAAAATTCAACAAATGCTTTAATAAATTATTGTGATTAGATTTCTCAAATGCCATGGGAATCTGGAGCCTCCTCTAGATTAATCCTAGAATGCTGCAGTTCTTTACTGAATTAGTCCAAAGATATTGTCAAGGAATCACCATGGAACAAAACGTTGTGTTCCATGACCAAGTTCGAGCTATTTAAAAATGAGGTACAGCACCACAATAATAATGGTCAAATTCATGACTCTGGGGAGACAGCAAATGTGAATATTGAGTATATGTTTGCAGTAAGATGCATTTTTTTCACTGAAACTATTTTGACAATAGACTCTTGAATTATAATTACACATTTCTTAACATAGTTGTTTGCATTAAAGGAGAGAGATGTGAAAAATTTGGCAAGTTTAAGGTATATTACCACTTAGATAGATGGAACATTTTTGAAAACACACTAAAGTTTCACACTATTCAATGGTATCACAGAAATAGAAATGTAACCTATGGCAGAAATCACTACCATGTTAACATTTGTCAGTCACTATCACCTAGTAGCATCTGACAGATCACAGATTTTTCTTCTTATTAAATGAAAGCAAAAAAGGGACCTTAGTCTCAAGTTAATGAGGATGGCAGTGATAATAATTACTAGAAAGTAATAATCAAATCAAAAGGGAGCTAAGAAATGTGCAAACTACTACAGGTGAGTTTTACTCAGCAGTGTGGCATAATTTAGATGAACGGGGGTCTTACAGAAGGGGATTCTATTCACTTGAATTTTTATAGTTTTGGGCATTTCCCTAATAACTGCATCATCCTAGACTCCTTAATTCAAAACCATACATGACAAATACTGCAATTCTTCCTCAGGCAGACATATAAAAGAAACTTTCATCTTTCTGGTGTCAGTCTAAAGAGCATCCCTTTGCATGGGATTGTCTCAAAAGGTGTCCCAAAGGAGAGATTTCTTGGATTATTTCAGACTCCTACTTAAAATGAGTTGCTATCATACCACACCAGAGTAAGGCTTAATTAAATTCTTTTTGTTTGTTTGTTCAAAGTTCAATTGAAGATATTAATGTCAAATGTCCACTGAATGGCAGCTTATTGCCATGCTGAAACAGTGGAGCTTAGAGACAGTGCCAGCTTCTTGCTTTTGAGATGCATAAAATAAACTTTGACATTGTATTTCTAATAAATATTGCTGAAAGTGCATTAGTTCATTCTTACTAGTTCATAAGGATGATTCGAGTGGTGCTTGAATTCAAAAAACCAATTCTTGTAGCTTATCTTTTCAAAAAGTTATGCTGAAAATCATAGTAAGATCCAACACTCCAGCTGTGAAAAGCATACTTAAGAAAGGGAAAATGGAGTCTGCAAATAGAAGTTCTACAAATAACCAGACTCAAATGTCAAATTAAAAAGCCAAACTGTCCTTCTTAAAGTCTTTGTGGATGTTCACCACTGATCAGTTTCCTTAAATTAGATATTATATCTACAGCTTTTAGAGGCGTCCAGAAGATGATACCTGGAGCAAGACCCAGCCAAGATGCTGGGCAGAGACCATGCATCAGTCCATCTTCTTAGATATTATTGACCTGACTGGGCTATTCTGGGCCTTAAACACAGTGAGTGACCCCAGAACAACACACATAGCAAACAGAGCCAACTCTTCAGACTGGTGGTGTCATGCTGCTTTTGAAAATTGTATATTTTTTGGTTTGTTTTATTAGTGGGCTGGTTTGGCAGGATGTTGCATAAACAGGATTATTGCATGGGCAGTAGACAAGACCATTGAGAAGCTTACGTCTCAAATTTAATTTCTGAGAAACGTTTTAGAAAATGCACACTCTCAGTCACCACATTTATTCTGAGTAAGGCTCTAAGCCTGAACTGATACACTGCCCTGGCAAACTCCCAAAGGCTACCTCGGTTTCCATTTCTGAATAATAGTGACATTTTTTAGTTTCATGGGAATGTTGTAAAAATTAATTAATTAGTCACCTGACTCTCCTATGTGTGCCTATTAAAGCCAGCAAGGATAATATTTAACCAGTGGCTCTTAACCTAAAGGATTCCAAGCATTTTGGCACTGATCCAAGGAAACACTTCAGCATGGCTTTCCTGGACCTGGACCAGAGCATTCAACATCTTTCAGGATCAAGTCAAGTGTCAATAAGATGAAAAGCAATATAGACAGACCATGATTATTATTTATTCCCTGACTGATCCTGAGGGATGGTGACTCTTCCCCTCACCAAGTGATGAGTGCCTTCAGGTGAATAGCTTCCTTGTTATTTATCTTCCAGCAGACTTTAAGAACTGTAGAAAAAGAACAGAAAACCCCACCACCCTGTATCTCTAGGTAATTTACTATCAAGAATAAAGAAGGTAAGAGATGTGAAAGTATACAAAAACTGTTCTAAGAGATATTTTAATATGGATGCGATGTCTAATTTCAAAAATTTTGGTTTTAATTATGAGGACTCTCCAATTTAGAGAGCTTTCATCACAACGTATCATATGCCTTTAAAAGGAATTCCCAGAAAAGAATTAATTTTCCCCAAATTTTGTATCAAAATAATTAAATGCATCACTGGTGATCTCAAACACATCTACTCATAGCATCCCAGGCTCTTTCATAATGAATCACATCTGATCCCAAAGTGACCATTCTGCAAAACCCTGCTAGGAAATTAGCTGCAGGCCAGGGAGTGGTACTAATCACACAAGCAGATAAGACCACAGCTGCCCAGCTTAGCTGTGCAGCTCTTTTTCCTCCTGAACAAACCGGTAAGTTCTTCCTTACCGAGTGAAGCTTCTGGTAGAGGCCACACGCGTTGCATACATATCCACCATTTGCATTCTTTCGCCAGAGAGAGGTCTTTGTGGTCAGGCAATTGGCACAGAAAACACCCGAGCCTCTACGTCTCTGAAACAGGGAAGAAAAAGGAAAAAAAAACAGGTCAGAGGTGAGTCACATGAGCTGTGGAGTTAGGACAAATCAACACAGGAGTTTTGTCTCCAGACTGGCAACAATGACAGTATAAAACCACACTGCCCATAATGAGGTCAGGTTCAATTGTGCTTAATAGGCACCACTGATTTTCATTATAATTAACCCCAGAGTGATGGATGAGGTGTATGAAACACCAAAGCCTTTTCAGAATAACAACTTTAACTTTTTGAACTTCAGGTTTTGTGCATTTAATGATAGTTTCTAAACAACAAATTCCGAAAAAACCCCTTGGAAGCTGACAGAACATTGTAAACTCTCCTCATAACAGATTATTTCTTTTTAGCTAGCTTTATTTAAAAGTGTGATTGGTAACAAGAATTCTGAAACACCACTGGTTCAATTAATTACAATTTGTACCTGTGTCATACTAATTCCTTTAACAGAGATTATACCGAATACATGATATTCAGTTCCAGTCTTTTCCACTTATTTCTGAAATCAGTACAAGCTATCATATAAACCTGCAGCTCGCTATGAACAAATAAATGTACTGTATTTTTTAATGAGACCTCTTCTGAACTTAATCTGAAATCCCAGAAAACACTGTCTCATCAACAGTTAGATTTATTTATTTTAGTCAGGCGAAGAAGGGCACAGTACAGCTTCCCTAAATACAAATTGATTTTAACCAGGCTGAGCTGTGCATTCATCAGCTTTCATAATGATCCAGGAATATTTAAAAGTCGGTAACTTTAAGAGTATTGCTCATTAAATTTTTTCTATGGAGTAATGATTTCATTAAACTTCTCATTTAAACAAAAGTCAGGCTGTGTTTGTGGGCCCAAATACTAATAAAGCAGGAAATGGACTTCTTTTGCTGAGAAGAAAATCAAAATCTTAACTCTGTCCCCTTTTTGCAAAGGGAAAAAACAATCAGTAAGAAATCTTCAGCATCTACGATGAGAATGAGTGAGTACACAGAAAACAGTCTGGTTGAAAACTAATTTTATTATAAATTAAAAATTACTAACACTATAAGTAAAAATTTCTGGGTTTCATAAAATTTAAGTAATTTATTTAACTTTAGTTCATACTGTAGAAGACTGGTGTTCATGCCAAAAAAATACAATGGTTATAATTGTACTCCGATACATTTCAAATGGAAAGCTTTCTGCAGACATAATTTTGGCTTCAAGACTGGAACACTTTCTTGGCATTGAAAGGGCATTTGATTCATCGGGTGTTTCACAATGTATCACTAAAAAGACCTGGTGAGCAGCCAGTTCCCTATAGGGTAATTTTTCCATCCAGATGCAAGTGCTATCAGAGGCCCTCGTCAGCTAAACTAATTATGATCTTGCATTTGCTGATGCCTGCTCACTCTAACATTCGACATCCTCCATTAATCATCAATACAAGGAAAATGAATGAAACGTAAAGAAATGAGGGCTGGTAAGCTGCACAGCCATAAAAATCTGAAATGACTGCAATAATTTAACAAGATTGGGGAAATGTTTTTAGTGAGCACAAAGTCAGGCTAACAATTGCCCTTTTAAACCAAGAACACAATTTCATTTGTAGAGCAGGTTGTGCTACTTTAAAGTGATACAATAAAATCAAGATTGTCATCAAGATAATCTCTCTCTCACCCCCTTACATCATCCTCTACTTTGTCTCTTAAATCAGATGCAGAAGTTTATGACATTTTTCTCAATGTAGCTTAAGGGGAGGACTAAATGATAGTTGATGTCCTTCAGCAAACATCTAACTGGTTGTGTGTATAAGATGCAGCTTGCCCTGGAAAGGTGTGCTCAACTACAAGTACATTGAATGTCCCAATTTTTTTTGTGGCTGGATATCCTTGACCAGCTTCACCTGGCTGCTGAAATATTTTCCATAAGAGTACAATAAAAACCTCACTAGACTAATCCCAATTTGGTCCACTTGGAGGGTGAGAAGTTTCCAAGCGGAAATGACTGTATATGGCCAGGATTCAGCTACAACTGCAGAACTGTTCCTTTTCATTCCTACTTCTTGTCTGCTGGCCTGTAGTTACTTGGTGTGGTGTATTAACCAAGTGGAGTCTTAATCTGAGTCACTCTTTCCACTGTTTTATTTCTATTTGTGTTCCCTGAGTTTGGGAAATACCCTCTCCAAAACCATGGAAGACTATTAAAATATAGAGAGAGCGGTCTAGATTGTATGCTGCATTTCTACACACCTGAAGGGAGACAGAAGGTAAAGTTACACAGAAATCCTCATTAAATGCAATGGAGCTAGTATATGTATAAAACATTGACAAAAGCAACTAATTCTCTTCTCTCTTTTCTAAAGAAAGATCTGATTGGAACTGAGTATTAGTTGCAGTGAAATCATACAACAACTACAGCTGACAGCAACCTAAAAAATACATAGTAGTAGCTGTATGTATTCTAATCCTATACCTCTGCTTATTCACTACTCACAATTATTTGTTTAAAATTTCAAGTAGTCCAGCTAAACATCCTTCCTTAAATTTAATGCGAAGTATGAAAATTCATATTTTGTGCTGTTCTAAATACAGTTCCTTAAAAAGGAAAACAACAAAAACCTAAGCCTTTACTTCCCATATACCAAGTTTTCTAAGTTATTGGTCAGCAAAAATTATTTACATTTTTCTGTTGCTAAATGTTAATTAGCAATTCTTCTGTTAGTGATGGTAATTCTGCATGGGTCTGTTTGGCTTTGCATACTCATCACTTGAAATAGTCAATAATATTGCCCAATATTTCTGCTTTTCTGGGCAGTCTTGCAAAGAAACAGGCACTTGAGCTCAAATCCAGCAAAGCCTGTGCAGCAGCTATGGCCCATAGCTCCCATAAAACCCAGCCATGAGCTCAAGTGCTCTGCTAAGCACCACCACCACCATTCTCAAGAAATCTTTTAGAGAACTTTTGCTCTCCTTCTAACGTGATCTTACAACAGTGAATTTCTTAAATCGTCATAGTAAAGGTAGGTCAACATGACTAGTCATGAGATAGTCTGAGCCACAGACAAAAAAGTTTCAGTCTGTGATCAATGCCACTAGCACTAGCTGGAATTATCAATGAAAATGTCATGTATATCCTTGGAAGAACAAGCCAAAAGGGCCTAAATAACTAAAATATGTATCTACTAAGTCAAGCTTTAATCATCTGGAGCCCTACAACCACTACATTACAATCCCAAATCCTGAAGGGGCCAGTGCAGAGAAGAGCCTGTCTCTATTTCCATTCCAGTTCCGAGGTCTGGGCGTTTAATATCACAGTTGTCTCAAATCACATTAGGCTGAAACTTGGCGTATGTTTTTGTCAGCCCAGATGTAGCTTTTTTTTTTTTTCTCCTTCTTGGTACTGAAAACTTTATTTAAATCAGTTCAGCTGTTTATAATTTGGAGATTGGCCAAACTGAGGGGTGGGGGGAGAGGAGATTTCAAGTTTGTCAGATAACTTTTTAACAAATCTACAGTCAGAGTGGCTTTGCTCTGGGGAAAAAAAAGTACGCACACATTTTAGTATTTTAGTAGTAGCAAAGGAACAAGTGGATTATTATTTTTATGTAGTTAGAGTTATGAAAGTTTGTAATTATTCACTGATTATGTCTTGCAGACCTCTCTACTAACTGTTTTCCCTCAGTAAGATCCATGATGAAAGCATGTAATTGCATAACCCTTGATATGCAGAGTATTTACTCACATTTTTTATGGTTTCGTATCTTGACCATTTCAAATTGAACAAGTCTGGAACTTGGTATATACAGTGCCAAGCCTGAATGCCTGATTTTTTTTTTAACTCTTTAGATGATTTTCACTAGTTACCAATACTTTATTGAACCAAGGCAATTATTAATAAGCAATAAACCAGCAGAGAATAGGATAACAAGTGATTCACTCAAGTGTCTTGCCAGGCTCAGGCCCTTCTTCATAAAACTGCTTTCGATTTTAAAGGATTGACTCTACAGTTCACATGATTCCCAATTTTGTAGCCACGCAGAAGAATATTTATGCTCCACATTATACAGAAAAGTATTTTGTAATGTACTGAACTTTAAGGGATTTTTTTCAGTGGAACTTCATGTAGCAAAATATATCCTGTAAGAGCACAGCCAAAAACACTGCTTAGGAACTGTGACTTTTTAGCTAGCTAGACTAAGCAACGGTGCCTGACACTCTGCTAGTGCCAAATACATCCTGTTTTCAAAATTTCTGCCAGAAGATGCCTTTAGAATTTCAAATAGGCTCCACAAGCAGCCGCCAAGCATTTTTCTTACATCACCCTCTTGGTTTTGGACACAACAAAACTTGTCTTACTACTGATTACTTTCACTTCCCCAACAAAATGCGACGATATGATGAGGACTGAGTGGATTTTTTTACCATCTCTGGCCTCCCTAATGTGCCAGAAACAGAGCACACTGTAATCATGGCTCCAGAACATGAGGTGCAGTGTAACCTTAAGTGTTGCCCAAGAATAAGCATGTGCCTGACCTATTTCCAACGATGAAATCGGGGAATACAACCATATATGCCTCACTGAGAAAAAGGCAAAGCGCTGGCTCTGGATGCTCTCCGGCAACTCGGGAGGTCCAAAAGGAGAGCTCCAGGAAACCTGGAACATATGTGTTCAGTGTGAGCCAGGTGAACTGCTGTGGAGAGCAACAATTGTAAGCAGCAGGTCTCATACCTTTAATCATCGTGCTGCTACCACACAGTACAGAAAAACAGTATAATAATGCACCCATGACTGCATCTGTCTTTGCTGGGTATGCACTGCAGTCAGTATGAAAGAGTTTCTTGTTCCACACCTGCTACGTCATTCCTGCTTTGTTCTCCTTATATAAGCAGGTATTGGATTATCTTGAGTTTTGGTGATGTTTAGATTAATCAAAGTTTAAAAACTGGGCAGCAAGACAGCATCTGGATGTTGGAGTACGTATTACTTTCTTCTGTTAAAGATGGGAAAGGCATCTTTCAGACCTCATTTCTTTTCCTTGCAAATGCACTCAGACCTTTCTGGATGTTTTTAATCAAAACTGCTTTCTCTCTCTACTGTGAAAACAGACACAACTATGTTTCTGTGAAATTTCACATTTTAAAAATTTAGTTGCTTATGCTGTAACTATGTCTAAATTAAAAAGAAACTCATTGAGATTTTCTTCCTTTTATAATCTCAACAGCTTTTGGGAATACACCAGACACAGCAATTTTTTTCCCAGAAGTGAAAAACTGAAACACTAAAATCAGACAATTAAAGCAGAAGTTGTTCTCAACCTTATGTATGAGTTAACAGATGCCTCTAAGTTAATTTAATGTGCCAAATCCAAACTCTTTATGTAAGACATTTTCAAGAACAATTGCAATAAACAGCTATATTTGAAAGACACATAAGAAAGATATTAGGAAAGACAAGGTAAAAAGAAAGTAAAAATGTCAAAAAGGAAACTAAAAAATACACACAATTCATATAGAAAGTTTAGTGGAATTTTTAATGCTCTATCGTGACAGCATCTTTTTATGATATATGCTGTATCATAAACTTTTAATGAGAGGAATCAGGGGGGTTTTAGACAGAGAAAAACGCAGACAGTAAATTAAACATTACTGCTAGCGCAGCCTTTCAGAATCCTACCCTTGATCCCTTAGGGAGAGTAAATATTTTAATGTGCATATAAACTGCAATTATTTTTTTAACAGCAACAAAAATGAAGATGACTAGATTTTGTCCCAGCATCTGAATCTGTATTTTGTAAAGCTACCTTAGAGACAGTGACATTTGCTACTCAAAAAAAACCCCCCGAAGTCCACCCTAAAAGCCAGGCAGCAAACTAGTCTTTTTGTGCTGTATAGAGCAAGAATAGTTAAGTAAGATACTAGTTTAGGATGATTTGTATCAAAGTAAAACAATGACTGATCAAAACAAACTACTAAATTAAGAAAAACAGAGCCAAGAAAAGAAGCCAGTAAATCACTTGTTGGAACTCTTCACTGCTGTCACCTCCTCACCTTTACAATCTCCTTCAAGTTACAGCTGACCCAACCCTTGCCACTGTGCAGGGGTGACCCGGCTTTGGACAACAACTTGAGCCAGAGCCTCAGCTCCAGAGGCAGGAATTTACCACTGCTTTCGTCTTCTGTTAATAGCCATATGCAACTATACGATCACTTAAATAATCATAACGCACTTTACAATGACTTACTAATTTTTCATTCACTTGAGCATTTGTCAGTGAAAATTAGGTAGTTCAAATCATATTTCCTTGTCAATGCAAGCAGTTACGGGAGGCAATTTCATAGTTTCCCGCTCAAGATTTGCAGTGGCAGAAATATGAAATCATAAAACTTTTTCTGCTCGTAAGATTTCCTTGTCACAGTTAGTGGCCGTTAATTTTTAACCACACTGTGTTAAAAATGTATGTAATCTTCTGACAGGCCAAATATATATACAAATACTAAACAGAGACACCTTTTTTATAATGCGTATTATTTATATATTTATACCACATGTTTATGATATAAGGCATTTGTAAAGAACAACAAGAAATATTTTCTGATTAGCTATATGTTAGTCTGGTTCACAATAAGCTAAGTATTTATTTAATTTTACACAAATATTTAATTTTATTAAATATTTAATAATTTTACACAAAGTATGACTTTTTATAAAGCAGTTGCCTTCAACTGTCTTTTATTGGATATAATGTATTTTTATGATCTTGGCCTTCAATTTGCACAAGGTGACCACCATTAAATCTCTTCCAGTGCCTCAAAGCAGCCACTACACTATGGTATAGGCTCACTTCTGGTGTATTTTGCCACTGAACATCAGCAGTATATAATACAAAGACCTCCATGGAGGCAACCCAAAAATTTATTTTTAAGGTTTTATTAAGACCAATAGCAAACAGCAGAAAGCAACCTGGAGACCTGCATTTCCCGCACAAGAATGATGTCACTTTGCAGCAACTGAAACCTATTCAAGAGGAATAGAAATTGTGCCTCCAATAATTCACCGAGTCAATTACACAGGAAAGTACTGTAATGGGCTGTCCCCCGTCACACAGCTCACGTACACCACTTCCTTCTCAATTACCAACTTGTCTGCATTGCCATCTGTAAAAACGAACGCATACCTTGTGCTGCCAGTTTCTGCTCTTGCACTCCCATTAGTGGAACTGGCTGCAGCTGCTCAAGAAGAAAGCCCTGATTGTCTTTGTTTCCCCTCCATGTAGGCACCATTTTTCTCCTTTCCCTCTGTACCTCAGCTCAAGGTAACACATCATCTTTGTTGAGGTGTGCTCGCAACTCTTTAAACTAAAGTCTGCCTAAATTTGAGTCCTGTTATCTTTTCACAGTTTATCTAACACAGTAAAAAGCTGCCAGCAGCATCTCTCAGCATCTCAGCATCTTCAATTATGGAGTTAGTCTTGCAACAGGTTTTATCAATCCTTTTTAAGTGCTGCTGTAAAAATTCCTAAGTTGCTGGATAAACAGTTTCACACTTTTCTAAATCAGCTTGACCACTCAGGCAATTTAAAAACAGGATTTATGTGAAGCATTTAAAAAAAAAAATATAAGTCTAATTTAGGAAAAATAATAATATTATCTGCAAAAAAATGGTGAAGTAGACATATTAGTGTACATGAGCAGGACAGAGGGAGCCTGGTTTGGGAACTGTGATCCTGGCCTTATAACCTTTCTCTGCTTGTGCTTTGCTGCAACAGATTCATGCAGCAGCTCTGATGCTGAACGACTGCTTGAAACCTCAGTGCTCGCACAGAGACCACTGCTCCTGCCCAAAGACCATGTGCTTCCAAACAAACTCAGCTTTTCTTAGAGAACAGAACAAGTCATTATGAATCTCTTGTATTTTCATTTTAAATACAAAACACAATATAAAATGGTATAAAATCTACAAAATTAGACTACTCTTCTGATCAGCAACTGGCTAAAAGCAGTATCCTCAGAACTAGGCATGCTGAAAGTGACATCGAGAAAACTGGAAACGCCTTCGACTCTTTTACTTCTTGGCACAAAGCAGAATTACTGAACCTTTGCTGTCTCAAATGGGGAATCAACAGTCAGACTTTGCTATAAACTAACTGACTCTCTGAGATAAAGAATCAGTTATGATGGTGCCTAAGCACGGCATTAGGTGTTTAAATTTAGGCATCAATACCAGAGGATTTATGTTCAAGAAGGCAATCCATGTACCCCTTCTTTCACGAAGTAATCCTACTCATTAAATGAACAGACAAAACTGGAGCAAAGCTCCATCCGTGTTTCCTTAAACAGCCTGGCTTTGACATGGCAGGAGCAGCAGACTGCTTTTGCAGAGCTCAGCTACGAGCCAGTATGTAACTCTACATGTGATAGTAATTGAGGGTCCCAATCCCGCAAGTGCTCTGCTGCAAGCGTGAGCACAAAGCTGCTGGAGTTCTCAGCTTCTGGCATCTGTTCCCACTTCCACAGAAATCAGATGGGCAAAATTAAGTTTTGAGGAAAAAAAAAAATCACAGACATTTAAAAAACATTCCCTGACCTTATTAAAGGCCACGTGATCTCTATTTATACAGAAAATAGCTCAGAAAGCCAGCATCTGAGAAGAGGAACTCTCATTTGTAGATTTTGGCTGAGGGCTGCCAAAATCAGCAGGGGAAAGGCTCCTCAGGGGTAAAAATTTCAAAAGCCATTAAGAGTCTTAGAAGCCTCAGTCCCACTGACTTTTGATCACATACATCCTTCCAAATTTGCACCCCAAATCTGGAAACTACACTGTAAGAATAACTTTAATTCAAAGTTACATAATTAGGAACTGAAGTTTTCATAGAAGCCTTCAAGACTCAGAGGAAATGTCAATTAGGTGTCTACTCCTTGTTGAAAATTGGTGAGGTAGAATTTACCTGTTACTTGTACTTTAAAAAAATTCCCCTTAGGACCATTAATTTTATTTAAAGAAAAAATGTAATGAGAAAATGTTTCATATGGGCAGCTATAGCTCACATACTTATACTTGGTCAGGAATTGTAATAACTATAATTTAAGTCTCATGCAGGCCCTGTGAGAAAGCTGTTCCTAGTGTAGCATACAAAGCAGACTGTGTCCATCTTTTATTTTCAGTACACTTAGGACTGCAGTCTCATTGCAGATCTTGTTACGTGCTGTTGCTAGAATGATTTCCATTCAGAAAAATCAACGTTTGCCAACCCATACCACACAATTACCATAGTTATTTCCTGTTGTGAATTTAGGGAGAAACTGTGGTATCCCAGACACCACGGTGTGGTAAATATTGAAAATTAGTGGCCTTCTTATAATGGACATTTTCATCTAATCCAATCCATTCCAAATACTTCCAGATAAAAAGACAATATGCCAGACTCTGTGTCTAAGTGGTTGGTTCTAACATAATCATCTTATTCCATCCTGTGATCACAGTTTCAGCAAAAAACACTCAATGGCTTCCTCTCTGATAAGTTTAGGAAGACAGGACTAGAGCTGTGATTAACTCCAACACCTGCCTAAGGAACTAACTCCTGACAGAGAAAAGAGGGCGAAAAACCTCAAATACCATCTCTGTATTTGTATTTTTTAAAAGCTAATCCATCTCAAATTGCCTAGAGGCAAAGCACTGCCAGCAGGTCAGGGGAGGTGATCCTTCATTCTGCTCAGCCCTGGTGAGGCCCCACCTGGAGCACTGTGTCCAGCTCTGGGCTTCCCAGTACAAGAAACACCTGGATGTATCAGAGAGAGTCCACTCAAGTGCCACAAAGACGATTAAGGGACACAGTTTTCTGTCATTCAAGGAGAGCTGGGACTGTGCAACCTAAAGGAGAAGGCTCAGGAGGATCTTTTCAGTATGTACCTGATAGGGGAAGGAAAAGACAGAGCCATGCTCCTTCTCAGTGGTGCTCCATGAGAGGACAAGAGGCAAAGGCACAAACTGAAATACAGGAAATTTCATGTGAACATAATGGAAAATCTCTGTTACTGTGAGGGTTGCTGAACACAAGAGCAGGTTGCCCTGAGAGGCTGTGGAGTGTCTGTCCTTGGAGAAACTCCAAACTGACAGGACACAGAGCTTAATACCATGTGCTGGTTGATCTTCCTCTGGGCAGTGGGGTTGGATCAGATGACCTCCAGAGCAGCCTCTCCCAACCTCAACTATTCTGTGAAGCTTTCTTCATTGAGAAGCTGTAGATTGCTAGTCACTCTTCTCTTCTATTAACTTCTATCCATTTTAACCTTAATTGCTACTCATTTGCATTTCAACAGAAAGTATTTTAAATTTCGAGACTATAAAAGTAATAATCAGAATAGACCAGACAAAATTTTACAGATTGGAAACTGCACAGCTATTAAAAATGGAGGCACCTACTTTCAAATTCCACTGTAAATAGTTTCAGAATGTTTACAGTGAACATGGTAAAGTATCTAAAGTAATTTTTACAAAAATATTTCACTGCTTGCTCTTTCCTATCAAGACCCTAATGCCTACTTGTAAATGAGACTCAACATACGCTGTTATATAGCTTTTCTTAAAAATATCATTTAGATGAGAAGAAGAGAACAACTGTTCTACATTTTAGAGACATTTCTCCTTAAATAGTGTTTATGTACTGCAAGCATCCCTTCCATAAACAAACCAGGTCTTTGGAACAAGTGAACACAATCTCTGAAGAATCTTTACCAGCTTCTATTTCTGGTACATGATGCATTGTGAATTTTAGGCCAACATGGGCATATGGTATCCTAGTTTGATAGGAAACATTTCATGGAATTCAAGACAAAGCCACAGGAAAATGTCTAGAGACCTTAAAATCTGTGATACAACACAGGGTTAAA
>VWYP01026631.1:118513-128513 GCA_013400435.1 Pycnonotus jocosus
AAAAAGAGAGAGAAAGAGAAAGAAAAAACCAGAAAACCAAATATTTTCTAATACAAAACTAGAGGCAGTAGAGGCATGTAAAAGCACAAGAGAAAGTAAAGTCATAGTAACTGGTGTGCACAAAAGAATACTCCCCTGTTAATCAAGCTTAACCTCATTAACCAAACTGCCTTAACCTCTTTTTTTTTTTCCTTTAGGAGAATCAACCTATTAGGAAATAATAAAAATAAAATCCAAACCAAACAAACAACAAATAACAAACAAAATTTATCTTAGGAACACTCATGAAGGATTTGGAGCTCTTCTGCCTTTGCAGCCTTAGAAGCTGCTATGCCCTCTGTTCTTTCTCCATTCGTTCACATCTGCCCTGAGAGAATACTGTTATTACTGCACAGCAGTGCTTCCAGCAGCCCTAGTCTAATTTTTCTCTTAGTGTTAAGAAAGTGGCTCTTAAATTGCTTAAGACATCAGCTCCAAAATCTGTATTGTCGGAATCAGAATGCGTTTCACCAAAGGAGTAGTTTCTAATGCAAGTGGCAAGGGACAGCTTACTGCTGGGGGCAGTCATTCTCTGAAATGGCACAAGCCTGACAAGAGCAGTAAGAGAGAAACACGTAACTTAGCGGGGTTTTCCATCAGGAGTTCTGCGTGCCGAGGACAAAATGTACCCACCCTGTCACATACTCAGGCTTTAGTTCAGAGCGCTGTGAAGGACTGAAAAACAGCTTTCAAGAAAGAAATCAGGCACTGCCTGACGGAGAGGCATGGCGAAAACTGTTCTGCCAGCCCACAGCTACCTTACTTTTCACATCCTTTGGAGTCTTCTTAAATAAAGCTGACTGTGCAGAAATGCCTCGTAAAACAAGCCCTCTCCTTCCTTTCTGAAGTGGCATCGGCGAAACAGCTCTGCAGCCTCACTCCCCAGTGGCTGTGGCTGATCCATGTGTAACTGCGAGGCAAAAACCACAGGGCTGCCTGTACGTGTTCATGCGCTCGTGCGCCTCTCGGACACGGACACAAAGAAGAACTGATTGGTCCCATTCTACTAGTCAATTTATCAGACTTTAGATAGAAAACATCAGGAAATAGTTTCCTTTTTACCTTCCACTTGCCAGGATCAGAATTCATCTGATCTTGAAACCAGCCTGCAGAAGGTCCATGTATACAAATTTGAAATAAAAAAACCCCCAACACTTTAAATTTAGACATGCTGTATGAAATCATAGCTGCTACTTGTGAACAGTCTATATTCAAAGCTGTATCTGTCTTACTGACAGAACAAAAACTCTGACATTCTTAAGAATTCACTTTTCAATTTAATACAGGTTTTATTTAACCGTGAATGTCAAATTGTTTTCACTCCCTTTCTTTCTCTTTATCACCTACTGGAATCTTCAGAAGTGAGAAGGAAAAATACATATACCAGAAAGGAGCGCATTTATAACGACATGCCTTTTTGCTAGGAGAAAAAAAAAATAACCTTCCATTTCATCAGCATCTTTGCCAAAAGCCCTTTCAGGAACTGAAAAGAGAAGGGCCTTTATTTCCTACATATATTTTATAGGAAACATTTTTTGGTTCTGTGTCATGGACTAGGATTTCACACCTTAGTGGCTCGTCGTATGGAAATGGACATGACTGTGGAAACTTCATGGCTGTGAAACCCTGATAGTAAAATCAGCAGGAAGATGAGGAAGGTGTGGGGAACACTGAATGATTCATGCAGTAACAACCTCTGGATCCTTTGAGGAGATTTTGAGATGGCTGCCAATGCTACCTGACTATGACCAACATCCTGCACCCTCTAAAGCAGGCTGTAAATCTGAGCACGATACAGAGAGAGTATTGCTCTTTAAAATAATGCCCACACATGTAAGTGGATGTGACTTGTATAGATTTTTATATGGAGAGATCTTTCCAAAATCAGGGTGCAATTACCAATGAGTTATACCTCCCAGAAATAATTCCTAGCACATAAATACCAGGCCCTGTTTCCTTTATTAATAACAGTCTGAGTTAATGAGGGAACAGCTTCCAGAAGTTACTATAAGCAGTGCAAAGCTAAGCAACTTAGCCATAACATGCAACAAATCAGTGCTTTGCAACTGACTCTTCCACTGCCAAATCAAAGACAAATCCTCTCCTACTTCATATTCAGTTAACCTACTGCATAAAGTACAAGGAAAACAGAAGACAGTAGAAAATCTACATAGTTAGCCCTGATTTGATTCCAGTCTGTTTTTAACACAGAAGAAGAAAAGAGAAAGGTTAAAAATTGTCTGCACTGAGTTTGCTTTTGGCTATAGCAAGGATAATTCTTGGCTGATTTTACTATGGCCTTGCATTCTGTCTTTGGAGCCCTGGCATATGTGTGGCAAAACCAGAGCAGATATGGCAGACTAATCTTGAAGATGACCTGCATAATTTTACATTTCAGGAATGACAGTCCCAAAGCCCAGACTGCCTGCACAGCCAGGGCTGCGATTTCTCCTTCGTTTCAGTTGATTAATGGCCTCATAATGGAATACAAGTTTCCACAAATTTGGTCTTGTCTGCTATTTACTGGCAGGTTGTAGGAACAGCAGAGATCAGTGCTGCTCAAAGCACTAGGTGCAGTCCCAGGTAGAGAGGGGAAGAGGCAGGAAGCAGCTGGGCAGGACTGCCATCATCAGTTGCTGGCACCAGAGGGTCCTGTGAGGGCTCTGAAAGGGTGCTGCTCCCATGGCATGGATGAAAGAAACACTGGGAAACCATACTTTGGGCAACATAACTCACCAACTGGAATGAGCTATTCTAAAGATGTGTCAGCCTTAAAAATGCCTAATCCCAGCCCTCATTTTGAAGTGTTCCTGCAGTTCGCACACATACACACATGCCACCAATAAACCAAGCAACTCACAACTTTATAGTTCATTTTTGAATCTAGTGCAGTGGATCATGAGTCACACAGTCTGTTCTTATGCAAAAGGCCAAGAGGCTACAGAGAGCAGAGTGAGAATGAAATTCCTCCATTTTTAACAATGATTACTCACAGAAGGCAAGATGGGGATCCCCTTGTTTATCACAGCACCATGTAAGATTACCCAGCTAAATTAGCAGCTAAAGCAGCTAAAGCAGTACCAAAAAGGAGACAATCTCAACATGTAACTTCAGAAGACATCACTATGTTTATTAGTAAAGCAGTAAGAAATCTACCACTCACCTAGTAAAGACTCCTAGCCACTAGTTCTGAGTTTATCCATTAAACATTGTTATCCTGGATAGAGTAAATAATTGCCAGGAAATTTACTGCTCATAGTTCAATATTCTGGTATTTTTAAAATACAAAACCCTTTTCATGCATGAATATCCTTTAATGTGTCTGCTGGAGATTCTTTGCACAGACTTGCAAGAAGGGATGTTGGATGGTGCTTGCATTATGCTCTTAAGTTCTAACAGATTTTAGTAATAAGTCTAATCAACTAGTGCATTCCAGACTTTATTGCACATCTTTCTTTTTCCATTTCTTCATTTCTTCCATCAAACAACTAGTTAATAAGAGAATAGGAAGAAAATGTGTATGCAATGCATAGAAAAGCATTCCAGTAAGACACAGAAGTGGACAAATAATATAATAGCTGGGAATATCAAGCAAAGATGTTAACATTAACTAGGCTTACTTTTCACACTATTTAAATACAAAAAAATTTAAATAATAAGTTTCTTTATTTTAGTCTCAGCCAATTTTGGGCCACACTGAATGTTAAATAAACTATTATTTAATCAAATACAGGCATATTAGTCTCACTCCTGCTGACAACTTCAATTAGAATATTTTTGCTTTATACGAAAAAAAAAAGAAAAAAGAAAAAGCTCATGATCTTTAAACTACTATGGCTTCTGCACAACATCTGGTTACAATTTTTTATATATTCAACCATCAAACTTCTATCTCCACAAAACAGTTTACTCAAGATTTGTTTTAATTATCTTGCATTTCAAGCTTCATATGGCTTTGAAAAGAGGGTGAAAAGATCACTTATGATGCAGACAGACGCAAACTGAAAAGGACTATACACTGAAAGATGATTTTGAAATTGTTTTTAAAAATGAAAAAATCCTTTCTATTATTGCCAGGAAACAAGTGCTACTTTAACTGTTTCATTACACAATACTTCTTGGCTTGTTCATTAATGATTTTCACGGGTTTTAGCTGCATTCTAGGATTAACTCAATGCTTTTTAGCACTTTCATTGGAGCCATACACGTCGCAAATATGTATTTTCTCTTTTTCTAGCCAATGCAAGAGTGGGAACATGGTATTTCTGAAAGCACTAGTTTAAAACAGAATCCATAGCAAAAAAAATAATCTGAATGTGATAAAGTAAAAAATAAGAATGAATTTTATAGCAGCACAGAAAAGCCTTGCTCATACAAAATAATAATAAAAAAAGTTGGAATGCATTTTAAACATGGGAGAAATCTAACTTATTTTCATGAGCCTGTTCACCTGTGTAAAGTTAAGCATATCCACAAGCTTTTCCAAGACTGGACCTAAGACAAAAATCAGAAAAATACCTGAGGTTCTGTTTTTATTAAATGTTAGAGCTTCAGGCAGCAAAAAGGCCATAACTATATTTTTCTTAAATAAGTGTAGGGGTGCTACATCAAATCAATGAATCACCACTACAGATAGAAACTATTTGTCTTATTGTGGTAGAATCACTGTAAACGGTGGAGGATATAAAACTTCTTACTCATTTATTTGCATTACGGATATGGATTAATGGAAAAGCGTTATGGAAAGCTGTTATTTGTTTTATGAGGTAACTGCTTTCAAATCCAGTAAATTAAACATATTTTTCCTGTTTTTTAATCAGTCAGTACACATCATTCCAAGATAGGATATTCAAAGAAACTTCAGAGTTTTTCTCCTGGAGATTTCTTCTGATGCCATACATGGATTAATTTTGACATGGAAGGTCATATTTTATTTTTTCCTCTTCTTAAAGATGCTCCAAAGAAGCCATCAGAAGTCATAGCTGCAAAACCGCAACTTATAACCATGATCAACTTATAAATAATTGTGTTTTACTGACTCCAATTCTCAGACAGAAAATCTTTTAAATTTGGTACTGCAGCAATACACACAGCCTTTTTAGAATTTATTTTTAATAAGGAAACTTCATTTGACTATTAAAAAGGACAGGAAAAGACAATTTTGTTTTGGTTCTGTGAGAAATTCTGGAATTAAACCCATGACAGAGTAATGTCTCTAAATGGGTCACTACCAGTGAATGAAGCATATACAATACATGCATGAAAAAAACCCACCAACCCTTTTCAATCCATGGCCAACTACACCAAAATAAGTCCAATCTCTGGAGTCTACATGAATTAGTCTGGAAGATCTCTGAGCAGGCCACCTCACTGAACTCCAGGCACTGCCTCCACTGGGACTGCAAGGACTGCAGAAACACTTCCCCTCTTAGGGGTAATATTTGACACTTTGTTTTGTAACCAGAAACAGGAAAATATGGAAAAATGCAAAACTCTAAGAACATGAACATTGCTGATAAAAATAAGTCACCATTTTTCACAAAGCCTTGGTTGTCACAGAGAATGATGACAGAAATGAAGAAGCTCTATTTTATTGAGCAGCTTTGCAATTTCAGATTCAAAATCCTGCAGCTCCCTAAAAGACATGACTTATTCTCTGGGTTATGGTTGCCACCTCAGCCTCTTAGCAAATCTAGTTTATGTGGATTAAAGTGAGGAAGCATGAATTGTCTCTGACCTCATCGACACAGCCTGTGAACAACAGGCTTCAATATTCCCTGCCACCTTTTATTTCAGGTATGAAGAGCGGGATCCCAATTCTGAGTAAGAGGAAGCCAATGGTCAAACCTATTGCATGTGCACCTCCTGCACACAATCCCCACCAACAATCCCACGGTACATTTGGAGTGTGGTGGGAATTCAGACACGCGATTTTGATTAATGTTAATGCAAGTCGTGTGGCCAAATCCCTGTGCACTACTTTGAGAACTTATTCTAAAATTGAAATATAATTACGGTTGCAACACAAACCAAATAAGGCAGGGAAATGACACTTCATTAGTAACCTATTGGGTGCAAGTACCATAGGTAACCTGTTGCCGCAGTACTATAATAAAATGTTTGAAGTGTTTATATACCACCACTGTCAGTTGCTTATGAAAATATGGTAAAGACATCCAGACACAATTAAAAAAAATGTTAGCTTCTGCAACTACACAAATTACTTCTGCAGATTATGTAGTTGTGGTACTGAATCACAAGATTTTGCATACGCTTCCTAGTGACACTTGTAGACCAGCACATTTGTTCTCTTTGTAAATTTATACTAAAGAGCAGCCATGTATCATACAACTGACTGTCAACAGAGGAAATGAAGTGCTGAAGGGAGTAGGAAGGCATATGAGGATCATGTTTGTTTAGTCAAGCTCACAGGTATCAGATAAGTGATTTAAAGATTGTTTTCAGTTTTCCCCCTTGCACAAATCTGTATTCCAGATCTTTATAACTGTGAATACCAAATTTGAACTCTAGAGTGAGAAAGGGTGCCATGCATAGTCCTTTGTCCCTAGCACTGCTTTTGCAGATGACTAAAGTGGAATTTCTGTGGTCACTCTCTTGTTCCTGCTCTGCAGAAAACTGCCAAGTCAGTTTTGATTTGGGCCTTTTGGTTCCTTTTGTTATTATTATTATTATTACTATTATTACTATTATAAGTCTGAACATTAGCATTACCATTAACCCTATTGTTCCTGTGGAATATGGGCTAAGGTTTTTCATCTTTCTCCATCACATAAAAGCCAACTGGAAAGAGGAGTTCTCTGAACTCTTTAATGGATGCCTTTTTACTAAAGCTCAGTAGAATATACCAAAGAAGCTAATGGCTACGAATTAAAATCTGCAATAACCCCCTTTTACAGTCTTTTCAGTGTAGAAAGAATAGGGTAGGTTTGTGTGTGTACATGTGTGCATGAACAATGCAGGGCAAAGAGAGGAAGTGCCAGCTGATAGCAGCAATATTCTGCTGTGCTTTACAGAACATGGAGATCTCATAGTAGCAAGCAGGAAATGGTTTTGAGATCCAGCAACTTTCCTTTTTTTTGCTAAAAGCAAATGAAATTAAAGACACAAAATACAAAATTTTGTCCTTCGTGTAAGATTTAAGATTATTATTATAAACCTCAAGTATTTTGTGCTGGCATTCTGGACACGTGTAATGTTGTTGCTAGTATTAAATTCAAAGCTTTTAACATGCGCATTACAAAACAAAATTTGAGAAAAAGAACTGTTGCTTAATGGAAAAATATTAGGGCAGTACGTGTTAATCTCTATTACACATCTATTCATTACACTCCTTCCCATACTTCTAGCAAGTTTAGGAGAGAGGACTACCCAGATAAATTTGAAGTCTGTAATATTACTTTATAAGCACATTTGGTAGACTCACATAAAATGTCTAAGTAAAATGATCTAAATTACAATGAAGTTTTTTTTTCCTTTAAAAACTCATTAAGTGTGTCTCATATAGATAGGCTTTTCTTTAAAATTATGGTCTCTTTAAAAATGGATTAGAGGTACACTGTCTTTTGACATAGTGCAAGAAGCAGGAGTGTGCAGACAGCTCATAGGATGTAATTTTTTCCCTCTAACAGAAAAAGATGTGTGAAGCTACTACGGCTCTTCAAAAAGGCCCAGTAATTGAGCCTGGTTATGGTCTCATTAATGTGCAAGTTTCATTTATCACCTTCTTTCTTTGAGGATTATATGCATTGATTCATCAAGACTTGTGACACATGGTTTTCATTTGCTCTATTCAGTGCTTCTTTTTAAATCAGTTTGTACTGGATTGTAAGAAGAAGTCTGAAAGTAAATCACACTAGCCTCCTGAAAACAGAAATGAGAATTTTCAGCTTTTAAAGAAAAATTACAATTAAATGCACTTTTATTCTCTTTTCATGCTCTTTACATGTTTTCCTTTCAAGTATGTTTAATAACATGCTTGCTGGAGTTAGTCATAACATAAAAAGAGCAAACAAAACAATGTACACTGAACAAGGGAGATGTAGATGTCTAATAAGTTCATTATCACGAAAAGCAATTGATTTTAATTCATGTAAATGCAAGTGACAAGAATAACACAGGCAAGGTCTTTTCCTGCTGATCTACAATATCCATGATAAGCTGTACAGTTTAATAATGAGATATCCTCATATAAATTTCCTTCTGCCTTCTTTCTTTACTTTGCTTTTCTAAAATATGTATCACTTCAAGTATTTCCATTCTGCGTGTCACTGGCAAATGCCAAAAATAGAGAAAGAGAGATCTGATAAAGATAAAGCATGACAAAAGTTTCACGGATAATTGCCTTCACATATCCAGTTCAGTTCTCATCTCTCCTAATTAGCCTCATTACCATACCTTAAGACAGACCAGCAGTCACTCAAACTCCCTGTTTTTAATGTCAAAACTATTGCTGACAGGCAAATGGACAACACATGCACTGAGTGAGTCTATTCTAGACTATTCTTTTACAAGACTAGCCTCTAGCAGAAAATACTAAACAATAGGTCTTCTATAAATGTATAATGAAAGTATACATAGAGTGTGTGAATACCCAATAAATTATTGTTCTATTCATTGCTCCATCATGTCTTAAAATGAGGACAATAAAAATAGAAAAATCATTCTCCAGAATATCAAAGAGATCAAACCATTGCAGTACTTCACTATTACTCATAGAGACTTTTAGAACAGCCTTGCCACAGTGACTGGGGAAAAAAAATCACTTGAGTTCTGTAAAGTTTGACTATGTTGGTACAGTGCTGCTTTCAGCATACCCACACTATCTCAGGAAGCTTTTTTGTTTTACAAATCATGTTCAAATGAAAAAGCTTCATCCCATTGCTCATATTCATTTAAAATCAGCCCATAAAAAGTATCCACAAACAGTTCACAGGGGCACTAGAAATATTGCAATATTAAACTCCACTGACTATCAAAACATCAGACTGCAAAAGGGGAAGGCATTGAAACCCCTCACAATGTCCATTTCTTTTTCACTGTTGTTTTAGTCATGCATTACATTATGTATAGGGTTTACATACATGGTACTTTGTTTTCATTTTCTCTGTTTCTCTATAAATATCTTTCTGTCTAACATCTAACAATTTTTATATGTTTTTCTACTACAACCTCCTGGTAAAAGGTACCATTTTTTAGTGATTTGTTGTATTTTCATGTTCACAGTACCATTAATAAAATAAAAATACTGTTTTATAATTTTCATAACAGAAATTTAACACTTGCAATATCACTTATTTAAGAACTGGACATTACACATTTACTGTCCTCTTTCCTCCCATGCCCCCCAGACACAATCTTCTTTGTGATATTATTTTTCTTTTGTGCAGTTGTGATACAATCTCTATAGCAAAAAAACTCCAAAACAACAAAACCTCCCAAAAACAAAACAAAACAAAACAGAAAAATCCCAGTGAAATGGACTTTCTGCACTTTGCAGTTTGGGAAAACTAACAGTCCATTCAGCATGACTGAAAAATACCCTGAAGGCTAATATTTACTAAGCATGGCACACACACAGGAGCCTTGTTAAAAATCCACAACAAATCTCTCATTGCAAACAAATCCAGAGGCTTGAGAGCTGCTGCGACTGTCGGGGTAATGCTGATCCTGACAGCAGAAAGCTGCTTTTTCACCAGGCTAACAGCTAGCTAGATGTCTGCTGGCTTCTCACCAAGATTTCACTATTTCAATTTCTTCTCTTCAGGATTTATTAGGTGATGAATACACGGCAATCTCTGAAAGGGCTGAACAGCATCAAAAGAAGGTAAGGCTGACACATCCGGGCACTCGGTACTCGAACAACGCCGGTGACCAAGGACTGCAACTACTTCATGCAAACAGTCAAATAAAGCCAGCTGAAATGAAACTCTAGGCTGGAGTC
>VWYP01026631.1:133513-162036 GCA_013400435.1 Pycnonotus jocosus
GCAGATGGACCACGAGATTTTGAATGACACTGACTTACTCCTGTGTTTCAACAGACAAGCAGGAAGAAAACATTGGAAATTTCTGGAAACTAAGTATTAATGACTTCAAATACAATTGTGCAAGATGAATCCACAGTCAAACCTGACTCTGGAAGTGGGTTTTGACAGCAGCAGGGTGTTGCCTTCTTTGGGGGTTTCCTTCCTTTCTATCCAATAAAATTTCCCCACTGATAAGAGCTGTGTCTTAGAACTCACAGCCTTTTACTATGGCATTCCAGTAAATGTTGCAGAAAGATGCACAGACTAAATCAGATTGCTTACTTTCCCAAATTATGAAACTGAACTAAAATACGCTGAAGACAGACTGAATGTTTGAATAAAATACCACGAGGTTCTACGAAAGACTGAAAGTCACATTTAAGTGATAGTTGAAGGCTCTCAAATAACACCCTGATGAGTATAAGACAACTGACTTAAGCACAGGAAAAGCAGAGCAAACTCCTCATTTGGAAAGAAAGTTTATCCTTCTATTTTCAGTATCTGTGATTACAATGCTGGTGAATTTATAGAAGCCCGTCTGAGATGAGTAATTCTGAACAATATCATTTTGCCATTTATTTTGCCTATCGCTTTGAGGAAAAGTTGTTACAGGGTTGCAGCCAACAGAGATATTTTTTTCTTTCTTTCTTTTGAGAGGTAAGGAGGAAAAACACAAAGAACAATGCAGAGAAGAGAAAAAGAGGAACATAATGGCATCCTCACTGACTTCCTGATAAGACAGATTCAGCAGCAGCCAACAGCAACATCATCCCACAGGACTGCAAGAGTGGCCTGTCCCTCTGCTTTGCATCATGTATGTGCTCAAATGTTGCACAGAATTAGATCATATGAGCAACTAACCAAAAGTCAATTTATACCCACTGTCAATTTATGCAGATTGAACATAAATGCCAACGCCTGCTCTCTTACTCTGGCAGCCACAAAAATGTCCCAGTTAAACCTGTGCTCACCACTCTTTCCAGAGCCCCCTACCAACTTCTCCCTATTCTTTTCACAATAACTGATGCCTACACTTCTGTAATTAGTTTTTAAAAAGTAGAGCAGTAGGGGATTGCAGAGAGCAGTTTAGAGAAACTGCTGAATTAAAAAAACAAACAACCCTTTCCACTTCATATATTGTCAGGTAGGTAAACCCCCGAAGCAACACAGGACCACTGGGATGGCCCAGCTTGTTGGGACTGTTGTCTTCCATGGAAAGTATCTAAATCCACAGGAGGGTTAGGACTCTTTTTCAGGCACAGACACTTATTTCTGACCAGTAATGTTAGTCATAAACTGAAAAATATGTAACAACCATTCTCTGGCAACAGATACATCAGATTCTTCTTGTTCCCAGGTTTAGTTAAGGAGGAAAACCACCTAATACCAAGTGAGAAGATCACAGCAACATTTGCTGTTCATTATCACTATTTACATGGAAAGAAATCATAGGATTTCCCAGCAAGAAAAACTAAAATCTCCAGCTGAAACAAGTACGAAAATGGATTCAGATATCTTTCCCAAGAACATGAAGATGGGTAAACCATCCAAGGACCTTGGAAATTTATCATCTGACTTCAACCTCAACCTTTCAGCACAAACTCAAAAGAAAATCAAGACAGGCAACAAGAAAGAATTGCTTTCATCACCTGATTCCCATTCTTTTTGATCCATATGCTCTGTGGTTTTCATTGCCTGAAAGCACCCGTTATGAAAGATCTACAAGGAGACAGAGACAACTCCAATGTTACTGTTCTTCTAAATTTTGGTCTTACAATAAGAAAGAAAAAATGGTGTCAGAGACAAAAAGATTACCTATTTCTTTGCATGTCTAAGGCCCAGAAAGAGAACTGCATAATGTTCTTAAATTCAAGAAAGCAAGCCATTAAAAGTAAAATATGCAAAAAATCCAGAAAGAAATAAAAGTTGGAAAGTAAAATCTGAATATATGAGGAAACAGAAGTAATTACATTGCTCTATATAGCTTATGCAAACAACTATTTAAATAGATCTCAAATGCTGAAAGCATTGTCTACATTAAGGCCATTTTAACAGATTAGATTACTTTGATGTATTTCTTACTTGCTTTTTACTTTTAACCTAACTTATATGAAGAGGAGACATTTTGAAAACAAAAAATGAATGACAAACACTTCAGACAAGTTGATGTTTTCAGATGTTTGCTCCTTTTTTTTTTTCAACATAGGTAATTAAAAATTCACTCTGCAATTTCAAGTCTTTAAAACTGGCACATGAAGAGAATAAATGCTGTTGCCATTACATCAATGCCTCTGCACAAAATTTTCCCACCATTGTCTTGAAATCTCTAAATGACTGTCTTCGGGAAAAGAGAGAAGAGGTATTTTTACATGCAGTAAATGGATGGGGGGTTTAAACACTCATATAAAGGAGGTTCATTATAAATACTGTAGATTCAAATGAGCAGGCAGAGCTTCCCACTGCATGTACACATGACAAACCAAATCTGCTTGTTGTACTCCTTTGACTTAAGGAGCCTCCAAAGAATCGGGTAAGATATGAGAAGAGGCAATTCCCCTACCCTTTGGCATTCTGTATCTACACAAAGGGCAGAGCAGCCAAGGTCTGTTACATATTACTCTGAAAATATCCCACAAACAGTACATAAAAGCCCCATATTTTGGTCAAATCTATTCTAGATACATACATGCAAGTACAGAATTAGACCAGTGGAAATTAACTAAAGAGTTACAGATGGTCCTGTATATAAAGCAGTACAATATAAGAGAGACCATCTGGAAGTATGTTTTGTCCTTAACTGATTTAAAAAAAAAAAATATATCCTCCTTTCTGCTTTCCTTTTTCTAGCTGCAAGTTTTCACTGTGCAAAGAAACTGTGCTTCTTTTAGTTTCCAAAAATATGAGGACTTGATCTTACACACCTGCCAAGCTGAGAATGTGAAGTAGAGGTGCAGGCTAAATACTGAGGAAGCCAATGTTTTAAGCATCAAACTTAGCTGGTGATGCTTGGGATGTGTTTAAAGAGTACAGTTACAGAGAGAGTCCTTACTGATTTTTCATTATCAAATAAAGATACATATTTAACAAATAACTTGTTCAGGAAACAAGCAGATATTCTTCGAGTGAGATGCATGCAATTATTGTTGCTGTCTTCAACTGGAACAACATTCGAACATAAGCATTAACCCAGCTTGTAAAAAATGCACGTTGGCATTCACTCCATTTTGCTACAATTGCACAGCATTTGTGCTACCAAAGTGAGGAGAGGAATGGTGGGATCAAACACAAATAGTGAAACACTTTTGTACTGCCACACTCATAGCAAAATGTCACTTGCTGAGGTATAGTGAGGTAAAAATTGGCTAATAAGGAGGTACTGAAACTCCTGAGATTGTCAGCCTTGCTTCAAGTACCACATTTGCTGAGTTCTACCACTTTTCACATGGACTAAAGGTCTTCAGGTGTATGGTATTTTCAACTAACAGTAAAAAATATTTAATTAGCTTCCATTTTCAGAGGAATGCTTTGCAATGAAACATTAGAGTATATTTTTCCTATCCTGAAGTATGGGAATAAGTCCCCTTAGCATAAATGCCCCATTAGTGACATTGAATGTGGTATGGTTTAGATTATATTCCCAGGCTAATATGTTATGGCCCTGGACAAATAAGACCAAAATAAATTATATCCATCTTTCCATAAATTCCATTATAGCTTAATTGTAAGATTTTTTCTTTCTTTTTTTTTCTTTAATTTGCCGTTTTTTAATATCCGAATTGGTTGCATGTGGTCTTTCCCTTCTTGCTTCTCCTCTGCTTTCCCTCTCTGAGTCAACAGAGCCTGGCAATCTGTCATTATGATAGATGAAAATGAGGAGCAACTCAATGAAGTTTTTTTTTTTTTTAGTTAGTCAATATATCTGTAGCCCACAATTAATGGTATCACATACATAACATACTGCATTTTCCTTACGTGCTGCTGCACTACACTTAGGTTCACATTTTTCCATCACACATAATATGGAGTAAAGCTACAGTGTGTTCTTCTATATTAACAAATCGGGGGGGGGGGTCTTCCTCATGTGGGACAAACACAGTAGCATTAACAGCATCACTTGTTGTTTGTGAGACACACGCACTGCTACTATATCAGGTCAAGTGCTCTGTAACCTGCTTATCAGCAGTTAACATTAGATACAGTTTAAGAGAACAATTCAAAAATGGTTTTGATTGATTGCAACCAACTGGCAGTGTAATTGCACTCAAGCCATTAGGAATCCAATTGAACCCTGATCGAGTACTTCATTACTCCTGCTCTTTTCACAAGGGCACACCATCCCAAGTAATATTTTATATGTTATAAAAGGTTAGGTTTGAAAAATTAGCATTACAAATGTCACATTTACTTCCAGCTGGAAATGTGCAACAATGTGTGACAATACTGAATAAAATGTTGAAACATGTTTTCCTTTTGTTTTACTTTACTCATTTTTGTAATACAACACTGGTTACTGGAAAATGCCTTACAGCTTTATTCAAAACACATGTTCAAAGATCTGAATGAAAAAAAGCTTTGACTCTCTCTGGAACATCTAACCAATATATCATTTGTGTGCTTCAAATTTTTTTTTAGTGTCAAGAACACTTTTATGTCTTTAAGATTTATTTTAACTAGTTTATTATATAATGAAGCTTGTCAGATCATAAGAACAAAGTCAAACAATATGCTCTATATCAAAGTATAACATTTAACATATAGATTTAAGTATACATATCAAGTACAATGCAATCAAGCAGGGTTTAATCTGAAAATGCAAATGGTTCAGATTATTAAAGACACATCTGTCCTTTGAAGCACAATTTAGGCTGTTTATCAAAAAGCTGTGTGCAATTACATTATTCCCTCCCACCAAACGTATTTTAGCCATGGATTTCTTGGTCTGAAAACCTTTAGGTTTAACCCCAGGGCCAAAATTTCATAGCCTAAACCACTAACTAAAATATAAACACAAACATAAATTTCAGAATGTATCTAATCACTTCTAGTCTACAAACTATTATGGTAGGACAGTCATTTTAATTACATTAATCTCATGGTGATAACAGAGTTGAATAAACTATCAAGTATTAAATATGAGTTCCTCTCTATTTGTAAATATACATTTACAAATAGTAGCTTTGCCTGCTACTGTGCAGGAGCCTGTATGAGACAAATAAAGATGGGACTCTGCTTTCTTTTGCTTTGCACAACAGTGTCAATTTTAAACACACACTCCCTATTGTTTAAGTGGCAAATGCTCCTAAAATGTATAATATATTTAATAACGATATATACTTAAAATTACCTCCCTCATTTTCAAACACTACTGTAAAGATCTGATTCATTTGCAAATTAAACATTTCTGGTATTGAAAAAGTGAAACGCAAATTCTTGCAAAGATCAACAAGTGACTGTCTCAGCTCAGTACATACCTGCAGATTTAAACTCTAAATTGTAAACAGAACCTGCCATGCGAGCAGTCCATTAATCCTGTTTTAAATGCACGGAAAATACTTAGCAGTGGGGATCTATACTGCTGTATTACCATGCAACCGTGCATACAGAGTAGTAATAACTCTCATTACACACAGAGCTACAAGTAAAAAATTTGTGCTTTAAGACACATTAAAAATGCCTTCTGCACAAAATAAGGATCTTTTATGAGTTCCTGGAAATCTGAGCGTCTGAGTGTTATATTTAGTTCTTGTGAGTCTAGTAAAATGCAACATGCTACACAATTGATTCATTAAAGCAGTTTCAAAAGCTAAAGTATTGCAATGGCTACATAGTTGAAAAACATCAACTTTTTTAATATGCTTCATTTTGAGAGTCACAGGCTACACATTAAAATGCTTGTTTACTCTGTATTTAAGAAACAGACACTCAGGTGTTCACCTGTCAATACTTCTGAAAAGAGAGATTCTTCACTGCTCTTTGACCTTTTCTTGGATCTGGTCTCACAATGATAATTTATATACTTATCCATAGGGCACATAAATGCATAAAAACTGAAAGGTGCTAATTTATTTATGATTTATCCTCTTTCCCCAGCCTCATACAGAAAATTGCTGTTCCCTGTAACAAAATGCTGAGATGAGTGTTTGGTATTCAGAGTCCAGGATTCCTATTCAGGACAAAGTTCTTCATCTTTCTAGAAATATTTCTTTATTTTAGAGGGAAAGAACAGTTTGGAAGAGGAAGAAAAGAAGCACTCAAAAAGCATTAGCTCATCCTAACTTGGTTGGCTGTTTTCAAATGTATATATAGTCCCACTAAGCAAACAGAATAACTTTTAAAACAGACACCAATAGTTATTCTTTTTCACAATACAGGCATTGTTTGATGGAATTTACACACCATGGGTGGCTTGTTAGATAAATAATAGAAAAACAAGTACAGTATTACAGTATCTATTCAGAATGCTATTTTGGGATGCTGGAAGCAACAACCAAGATTTAAGTGCTTTTTCAATACTGAAAAATGAAAGAGCAGGAGAAGCAGCACAGCTACAGCAACCCACAGCATTAAGGCCAGTGGTCTTCGTACATGTTTCTAAAACCTAAGCAAGGTTCACAGCAGGCTCAGAAGGTTAACAAATCAGGCTCTGGTCAGTCAGAAACATAACAGAGACAACATCCTTTTAACTGCTTATATTGGTTGCATGATAATAAACTGTTCCACATGAAGATAATAAAACCCAGTGGCAGAGACAAACGTATTTGTTGGGATAAAGGGAGTTTGAGTCTGGTGGAGGAGGACAGAAAGACCTGATGTAATAATTCTACCCCAGGATTTCCTTGAATTTTTAGGCCTAGATCTCAATCTGAATGTCTTTTAACACTAATTTATGCATAAGATAGATTATTTTCTCATTCTAACCAAGTTAAGTATCTGTATGCTGAAATCAGCACTTATATTGCCCACAACATTTCTCCAAACATAAAGCAGTTGGTCCAGATCCAAAGTAGGCTTTAGATATCTAAACCAGGATTTAGGTGTCCTGAGGTGCCTGAATCCAAAATCATGAGCTACATTAGCCATGCTTAGCAGCCATTAACCCTGAAAACAGCTCTGGCTTTCACCTGAAAGCTTCTCAGCCACATGGAGTTCTCCCCCTAGTCAGTAGAGCTCCCTGTGCCTCAAGAATTCTCTGTCTGTTCCCTACATAAGCTCAGCAGGAACCTGGAAAATAGGCAAAATACACTGAAATGTCTCTTAAAAAAATAATTAGAACAGTGAGCACAGAAAAATTTCAGAGCAACTGGGGACACATTGACTTGGAAACATACATGGAAGTACTTTCCTCTAGCTCAGCTGCTACAATACCTGCACAAAAAATGAAGTGGACTCTTGATCTTTACCCAGAGTCAAGTTTTGTTGAAGCAAAGGCCATTTTTTAGTAATGAACTCAAAAATCAAGGGAGAGAAGAAAGAAGAGGCTGACTCTGGAGCTCAGCATCTGGTTCAAGAGTGCTACTTCTTTGGGTTTGCTCCAGGAGCTACTTCTGTCTAACAACTGCTGTAACTAGCCATGTTAAGCAGAAATTTTCATCCTCATTTCCAAAATGTATAGTTGGGCTCTTCTTTTTGCGCTGCAGACATTAAAGAAACTTTTTAAAATATTGGTCCCTAGACCATGCTTCCTGGATGTCACTAATAACCTCCCTCCCTTTCAATCACTTCCTTTTGACAGTCTTCTGCTGTCTCCTTTTGAGCCAGAAAATCTCTTTTAATTACTCATAGTTAATCTCCAGAGAAAATCTACAACTTGCTTCACTAAGATCAATATTTGAAGACATAATGGATTTTATTGTGCCTGCAGGTAAATTACCAAGCACAGTAAATAGTTCAGTGAGTGCTCTCCTGTGTTGACAAGGACCTCATCTTCATCTCAAGAACAGAGAAAGGTTACTGAAGTTCTGAAACTGAGCATTACCAGCACCCAGAAAACCAACCCAAAATATCTCTTGGTTATCAACAGACTTCCACTCAAATTCCCAGATCCCACACATTCTTCTCAGTCTTTTAAAGTCAGTCATTCAACAACAGAAGTTTACTAGGATGACACTCACATAAAAGCACACCACAAATAAGAATAAACAAATAATGATGTAATTTGTCTAGTCTTTCATCAATTATGGTCAGGCATAAATTGAGGGCAGAAAGGAGAAGATGGCTTTATAGCAAGCGGACTTCTGGAACACTCCACAAGAACAGCAGCAGAGGGGGAAAGAAAATAAGTTCTATGCATTTTAAAATAGAACGTGATCTGATTCTTAAGAGGACAATGTGACTATGTGACAATCCTATGATTGCACAGGACTGAAGCAAGTAATACATGAGGTCTCTTCTCCTGTTATAGGTCCAGACAAACAAGCTGTACAGAAACATTTCTTTCTTCTTTTCCCCAAAGAACACGTAGCTTGATTATAATTTTGCACTGGATCTTCTGGAAAGCTGTCAGCAGCTTCATTACTCAGAAAAATACAGATAAATAGAAGCTGAATTACAGATGCTGTTATACTATAACACTGTGCTCAGCTTCCTGGTAAATATATGGCTTTGCTATACTGAAGAAGCCTATATGGGAAAACCATAGTCCTGTTAACAAAAAAAATGAGCCAAAAAGCCAGTCTGGACTGACAAATCTGATTGTCAAGATGCATCTGTCTGCAGCGGCCCAAGTTTCTTTCTCACAGTTGTGTAACAGGCTTTTTGGGTTGCAGTATTCTTGGCAGTCTGAGCAAGAACAGAGACTGTTCAAGTTACACAACTGCAATGTCATTAGTGGCTTCTTAGGAGTGTGCCCAGAGCTGCCCGAGTAAGTTAGCATTATACTCAAACATGAGCTGCTGGTTGCAGTGTGCCTGTTGTGCACACAACTCAGACTCCATCTCTGGTTCCCATGCACCACATCCTGGCGAGCAGCGGGAGCACTGCCCAGACTGCCCTGAGCTCTGCGCCTGCCCACTTGCTGCCTTCTTCCAAGAGCTGAAAGCCTGAAAGACCATTCATTTTTATTCTTCATTTTTAGCAAGGTCAAGGGCTTCATTCAGATGCCATTTATAGCAGTTATTACTTCTTTTCACTGAGCAACTCACTCTCTGATCTATGCTGGTCCATCACCAACTTTTAGGTGAAATCTCTGCCTTTGTTACTGGGCTGATTTTCCCATTTGCTGCATGTTCTTTTGCTCTAGTGATCAGCATTACTGATCATACCCATTTACCTAAGAAATTTCACTTAGTCACTCACTTCATAGCATGCTAAACCTATTTAATCAAACACTCACTCTGACATTATCAGAAGCACTATCAAGTATCAAATTCCTGTGCAAGGAAATGACATTCTTTAAAACATTCAATAGTAGTAACACTAGTATGTAAAACCATGAACTGCTATTTGCAGTCCTGTTTCAGGTTTTGTTTGGTTTTTTTTGTTTTTGGTTTTTTTTTTAATACAGCATCACTCTTTTCTTGTACTGCAGTAGGATGTGTAGGAGGTATAACAGCACCTCATGGTCAATTCAAGCTTGTAGTTCTAAAATACTCAACTGCTATGTGAACTACAATATTAACTGCAATTATATAACCCTAGTTATAACCTCTGGTGGTTTTAGTACTGCCCAAAACCCACCACAAAACTGAACTGAAAGTGTTTCCTTGTCACCTTTCTCTTTGTTTTCTTTTTAATTGTAGTAGATCATTCTTAAGGAGGAATGACATATATAAGAGATCAAAATATCAAATTATATTTAATAAAGCAAGATTTTAAAAGTAATATTCACTTTTAAAAAAAAATCATGTTATGCTTTTTTCTCAGCATGTACCCTTTAAAGTATCTAAGGGTCTTAATAGCCTCAGGACAGGATTTTTTCAATTGACTTTAACCATGGTTATACAGTACTAAAGAAAAATAGGTGTCTATGCTATGAAGAATACCGAGATGACAAGTGAAGTTAAACATGTAGCACTGGCATGAGCATCTGTGAGATGTCTAACATTCCTACTGCCAGAACATGAGCTCCCTTTCTCACTTGTCTCCTTGCTGTATAAAGCTGCAAATGTCTGAATTCATCTCAAGTTCTGGACTTAAGACTATCCTTTCCCATTTTTCTGAAAATTAATAACTTAGAAATAATCGAAACCCATCAAGGAACGTTTTGATCAAGTGGATGAGATTTTCCAAAAGAGAACTTTGAAGTGTCCAGTCTCATTGAATCATTTTTTGGCAGCAGGGGTTGCCCCATTTGGAAAGCCAGCCCATTTTACAGCAGCTCCGAGAACCACCTCGAACGGAATGCACTTGCAACGCCAAGGTTTAATATGTACTTTTTAATTTTTTGAATTTTCTTTTCTTTTCTCTACTGACTGTTTTGTCAGAACCCCCACAGCAAATCCAATGTTTTCACAACGCAAACGCTCCTGTTATGTCACTAAAAATCCACATTCTAGAAAGAGAAGGCATAAGGCATTTCACTTTGACATTTGTGGTTCCTGAAATCACTGACATAAGGGAAAACATTTTCACTTAAAGCAGTCAAAATGATAACTGACCTTTCACTTATGCTGACCAAATGTATTCTGTGCCACTTAGTAACTGGGATCTATCATTCTTAATTAGCATCTACACAATAAAATAGCTCAGCTCAGAAGTGTATTAATTACTGTTTTATGACTCTCCTTTTTATTCTCCTGGCTGTACAGTACCAACCATAAAAAGCTGGGGCCTTTTCCAGCACAATGGGGCAGTATGTGTTATGTGTGATTCATGAAAGTTTCATTAATATTTAAGTTCATGTGGTTTTGAGGAGCAGAGGGGAATGAGCTGTTTCTTCTTACTTCACACCCAGAGGATTTAGCTCAATTTTCAGGGTAGTACAAATCGCAGAGTGTGATAGGACAGAAAATCTGCTTTGTATATATACTTTGTTTCACATCGCAATCCATGAATCAAAATAAAACAAAAAAAAAATACATCAATTCAGGCAACTCTATTCAAAATTCTATGTACTGATACAGAAATATACTGGAGAAGAAATCAAAGAAAACATTATTCCTTTGAACCACCAGCCTTGGATAGAGGAGAAGAATCATCTACCATTTTCTTTGTATTTAAATTAATGTGGGTTTTCCCCCTTTTTTAAATGATGTTGCAGTTCAAAGGACAGAGTGATAATAGACCATCATTTGCTAAAAAATTCTCATGATGTGTCATTTAAGACCATGTACCTCACACCCAGAGTTTAGAAATATAATCTATCTGAAAGAACTGGCTGCAAGCTGAAACTAGAAAGAAGGATTCATTACTCTTTTATTTCAGAAACCTGTCTGGGGCAAAGTGCATGACTATAGCTCAAAGGAAAAACAAAAGCAGCAGAAAGATGAAATACTGAAAGATTAAAAAAAAAACCTAAAACTTGCTTAGCACTAAGAAAATGTATACATAAACTTGTAACCAGAAAATAAAAGATTTTCCTGCAAAAGTCACTTAGCCTTGAACACATTAGTTAGACATCAGGTTGGATAAGGCAGTCTGGTCCCTGCCCATGGCTGGTGGGGCTGGGACTAGATGACCTTAAGGTCCATTTCAACTCTTAACGTTCTGTGATTCAAATATAAGCATAAAGATTTTTAACTTAAAGAAACCAGAGTATTGGGACTGTCCTGTTTCAGTCCTGCTCTGCAGCTCTGGCTGCCAGAGCAGATCCTGCTGCGCACACAGCCTCATTTCCAGGGAGGCAAACCCGTCAGCACCAACAGCGGATTGTGCTCTGAGCAAGTGCAGAGTGTGCAGGAGAGATTCACATCCCTGAGATCAGAGGAAACCTCAGCTTTACATTTTCAGAGAAGAGAGAAGGGATCAAGCACCTCTACCAGCTCTCTGCTTCACATGCTGCTTTCTTCCTACGAACTCATCTTTACTGCAGAAGATATCACAAGATCACAGAATCACAGCATTTTTTAGGTTGGAAAAGACCTCTAAGATCCTCAAGTCCAATGGTTAACCCAGCAGAGAGTATCAACAGTCTAATCAATAGATTTGAATTTGATAGTGATTTGATAATGATGTTAAGTCAATTGAACTAAAGTGGGTACCTTTTTTTGTCAGTCCTGGATTATTTTTAGTATTACCTCAGTAAAGCACTGATGACAACATTAACCTGTTAATGTGCAATAAGATAAGATTCATCTGTCTTGAAGCCAAGAAAATTCAGTCTAGTAATATGGAACAGTAGGTTATGCAAGGAACTGGGGGCGCTGCTACCTCCTGAGATGAGAAATCACAGGGGAAAAAAAAACCAAAAACAAAAGCCAGTTGCACCTTTCTGCCAGTTTGGAAGGATAAGAGAAACTGAGAAACACTGATGCTGATTTTAGTGAGACTAAGACTTTATTGTTCATTTTTGGAAATGTCAAATTTACAGCTGCAAAGGACTAAATTTCAAGTCATTGCTGCTGGATGGCACCCAGCAATTTGTATTTGGTTTAAACTTGTGTTTGGCTGAAACAGTCCTGTAAAATGACACCCCATTCTGATCTGAATAAACCAGGAGACCCCACTGGTGGTTTCTCAAAGCTGATCTTTTCTAATCCAATTTTATAAGACTTCAGCTTCTAGTCAGGAGTTTTCCTCTGCTTGAAAAAAGATGTTTATTAGGACTCTGCATTTTGTACTCAGGAACCACCTATACATGGAAATAAAATAATCCCTGAAGTCTTCCTTTTTTTGTCTACAAGCTAGAAGGGCTAGACTGTAAATACCCTCTGAGAGTTTGGGGTTATGTGGAGTGATGTGATCCATCTTCCCAAGTCACTGTTACACTGATGGAGCCTTTCTTTCCTGGGGATGGCTGAACACCCGGCTGCCCATGGGAAGGGGTAAATGAATTCCTTGATTTGCTTTGCTTGTGCACACAGCTTCTGCTTTACCTCTTCAACTGTCTTTATCTCAACTCAAAAGTTCTCTCACTTTTACCCTTCTGATTCTCTCCCCCAGCCTGACTCAGGGGATGTGGGGTGTGAACAAGTGGCCACATGAGGCTGAGTTGCTGGCTGGGGTTAAATCATCACAGTCCTTTTGGACTTTTAATTAATATTTGTGCATTCATGCTCTAAACATTTCTAATCAGCTGTGATTTTCCACTAACAACAATTTTTTTGAGATTTGTAGTTAAGTAGTTCTTAACTCTGTACATTGCTGGTATTTTACAAATCTAAATTTAAATGCAAGTATATGGTAAATCAGTTACCTCTAACAAGCCCAAAAATACTACTTAAAAATGTCAAATACACAAGCTGAAATAGTTTTCTTCTCTGATTTCTATATCTCTGTAAAAAACTAACTCAGGTGGGATCTAGCCTTCTTAATGAGATATACAACACTCACGTTACCTTTGGATCACAGTTCTCCTTAAGTGATGCACAGTCAATTGGAAAAACATTCTGGTTCAGTAAATATGTATAAGCACTATTACATCTATACATCTGATATAATAAAAGAAGTTACTCTAAATATATCTATTTTGGAATTAGTTTACTTCTGGTGAGACATAGAGATGAAATTTAGAATTAAAATTAAATGTAAGAGGAAAAACTTTCCATCGAATGCCAGAAGAATTTTTGTAATTTTTCTTTGTTCTTCATTTTCAGGAAATTAAGTTTTCTTTAATACTTGTTGACACTCAGGGCTTCACCCTTCTGAAGTTTTGAAACTTGACTCTTATTTTGATTTTGAATTTTTTTTTCTTTGCTTACACAAATTCTTCCTCAAGAGAATTCTTCCATCAAGTCTAAATAGTAACACATCATGTACTTTTAAAAACTTACATACATGGACAAATAACATGAGAAAGACACAGTCTTAACAGGAAACAAACCTGAAATGTGCTTTGTGTTAAAGGGTTGGAGGAATAATCAAAATATCAAAGATCTCTTTTGTGCTGAATGACTGACAAAGTATAATTTTGGTAAAGACAGATTGTCTGCTCAGCCATACATGTACATACCTGTTATGTTGTGCTAAACTTTAAGAGCTACTTTCCACTTACATGAAGCACAAACCCCTCAGAACAAAGCAGTAAATCCTTTACAGACTAATAATAGCCAATTGGGCTCTTTAGAAAAACTGAGTATGTATTCTTCATTTATTGTTCTAAAGTTTCCATTAAGGTTACAAATACCTGATCACAAGAAAGCCACAGGAGTAAACCTGAAATCAAGAACCCTACCAATTCTAAACAGATAAACCAATACAATAGCCCATCTCCGCACAAATCAGAAGAAATTAATTGATATATACAGAAAGATCATATTCCATTTATATGTGAAATGTGTCTTAGATTGAAAAATCAAGCTCAAAATAATAGCTGGATGTTTTCTTTAAACATTTGACCTCACTGATTAACATTTCCAAAGTATCTGATGGCAATACTCTGCTTAAAATAGAATAAGTCTTCATCATTATAGCTTTCTTATTACTACTATCATCATTTCCCTTTTTAGATTCCTCAGTGATACCTTTCAGACAATCATTCATTTGCTCAGGGCATAGGTTGCTGCTGCTGCTCTCATCTGTAGAAATATGCTGGTAAAATAACAGACAGTAACTTCAACCTTTACTCAACATACTACAGTCAAAGGTTTACTTGAACTTAGGGCCTGATCCATTTAGGACGCCAAAGAGAAAAGTTTGCTACTTCAACCACTCCCTCTGATTTCATCACTATGATTTAAGGATTTTGATTGGTCAACTCAACCCTTTGGGCACTGTTCTTTATTTTCCATTGCACAAAAATAAGTAACTAGCTATTTCAAATCCCTCACAGCCAAGGGAGGTACTATCAAGGTGAAACACAAACTGGCATGAGACTGTTTTGCAGATTTTTATGTGTATTATTTTGGGCAACAGCTGTGACCTGTTTTAAGAAGACCCAAGGAACTTTCTTCCTTGAAAATTAGTCAGTCAGGAGGACATTGGGTATGTCACAAGACTGGCCTTTAAAGATCTATGAGACTGTGAGAATGTACTGATATGTTTACCTCCTCTTGTGTTGCCTTTAAAACAAACACAACAAACACAACAAAACTGGCAGCAGTCAGTTCTTCTATGGCAACATTCTAGCAGAAGCACCTTAAGTTACATTGAACTTAGTCTTAAATTTTGCCTACCTCTGCCTTGTGCAAGAAGTGATAAAATTGAAACTTTCTCTACCAAAGAGAGACCACGTGAAAATAATAAATACAAATCAAAGTAGCAAGGAAGTATTTAAGGTGGCTATCTTACATAATGCAGCTCATCATAAGTACCCTCACTACTGAACACTTAGATGTGCTTTTTTGCAGACTGCAGAGATTGCCCTCCACAACAAAATCAGCTTAATGTCAAGGCAGCAAAAATCTCCTTCTTCCTTAGAATTTCCATTCCTCAGCCCAGGGAGGAAGGAGGAAGTTTCATGTGGGAAAATGTAAATGACTTACAAAGAGTACTGATGTGTTGGAAGAAGCAGCTGCCCTACAGGACCTGGCTACCTCTGACTGGGGAGGTGTTGGAAAGAACCCGAGTTGCCACACTTCACTTGCACCACCCCAGGCAGAGCCTGAAGATGCTACCTACCTTCATTGATTACTGTCCTAGAAAGGATGAAATTTCTTCACACCCAGCTGCCTTGCCAATCTCCTCTGCAGAAAAATTCCTCTCTAACACCAGATCTAGAGATTAGTTCAATTCTGTGCATGTGAGTAAATATTATTACTGTGTTTTCTGACAGCAGTTCCTAGGACACCCTCATAGTCTCCCCCAAAAATAAATGAGCCCCTGAAAGATTCCATTGTTCTGTAATTCCCACTTAAAGACATAATCCGTATTTTACGCCATAAGTGATTGACACAGAGAGGACTCTTACGTCACAACCTGAAGATTAGGGCTTAAATGCTCCAGTAATAAAAATGGAGACCAAGGATGTATTAGCAGAATTATTTCTAAATCAATTCTTTCCAAAGCTTTCTGTCGGCCATTTCAAACACTATTTTGGGGTCACCCATGACTCACATTTCCTTTAGCTGTTTCACATGCATAGATCTTCTTTCTGCATTTATTCAGCCTTCTGAAGCAAGGGCTAATAAACTGGTGAAGACAAGAAACAGTGCAGCAAATGGCACATTAGACCTTCTCCAGCGAGATTACTTTTAAGTCTTATTGCATGATTAGGGATTTTTTTTTGTCTAATGTTTTAAGTAGATGATTGCCATGGTAAAATAAAATTAATAAAAGAAAAGTTTAATTTAGAACAAATTCTAATCTGTGACAAGGTAACTGACAGAGAACACTATGGGAAGCATACCAGCCAGCATAGATTTGAGATCACACCCACCAGCTCATCCTGATGGTTGCAAACTAACCTGTGAACATCCTTGTGAATGGAGACCGTATCTGTGAGATGGCAGAAAAACAACTTAAGCACATGAGCTACTGATGGAGTCCTTGTGCTTATCCTGTCTCATCCCCATCTTACAGTTATTTATACAAGCAGCTCCCCCAGTTGGCAGCTAAAAAGAAAACAATTTGGACACAGCTAATTTCCTCTTTCGATCACCCATATTTTTGTTCATTTGAAAGTCTCTATAGTTTGTCTTTTTAGGAGCAATGACTACTATAAAAGAAATTGATTGCTTCAAAGTCCTGACCTAGCCCAAATAACAAAATTGTAGCCATCACAGCAGCTGAATTTCCATCTCACTCCATGCTAGGAGTCTAAATAGAGGGCCAGAATGAACACAGAGTTTGCATGGTTAGTCTTGGAAAACAGGTGGACTGGGTTGCTGTCTGGGACTTGAAGTGAAACTCAAAACCAGAAGACTACACTGATTTTCAAAAGACTGTTTTACAAGGAAAAGAATTTTCCCTCTGTGCATGGAAGAGGAAAGTCACCAGGTCATCAGAGCACACCAGAGAAGCCTCTCTGACTTCAGCAGACCTACATCATTCTGTACAATGGCAGAGGAGTCTTGCGTCAGGGAGTTACACACAGAGTAACTTGCTGGCTCCTTCAGTGGGCCTGAAAACCACATTGCTTTTTCATAACTTTATTGCAAGATTCACACTTAATGTTTTGTGTCACTCACTTTCTAGAATGTGGAAACTGTTTAACTCACTTTGACCTACATTTCTAATGCCTTTGCTAATGACTAGATCTCCTCTCAATACAGAATGTTCAAGACTTGCTTCAGACACAAACCCCACTGTTGAATAGGGTACTGGCAGCACTTACATGATAGTATTAATTTTAAAATTGGATTATTTCTTAAAATAATCCATTTTCTGGATATGAGAGGTCGAGTGGAGAAATGTAACCAGACAGAAAGCAATTTATTTCAAGCCAGAGATGTTTAGCTTTTGCCTTGCTTATATATCATGGAGAACATGACAGGCTTGCTATGCGCAGAGCTAAGATCAGACATGTTCTACAAGCCTTTGTAGTAGAGAACTTATATTTTGTCAGATGAAAGAGGTCTTGCTGCTTTCAGAAAAACAGTAAACCCTGTAAAAATGAGTTCCATGCAGTGAATTATTCCTCACAAGGTAAGTTTTAATGATTTATTTCTTTCCAAGACAACTCATAAACATTCAAGTCCTCCTAGTCTGTGGAGCTGCCAACTGTGGTGATCTTCCTGTTAAGCATCAAATTTTGTCACCTTCCTACCATAATAACTAGAAATTTCACACAGAGCTGCCTAGAATTATTTTTTTAAAGTTATGAGAGTTGTGTGAAAGGTAGCTTACAACATATCGTGTTTTCTCTTGTTTTCTGACAGACTCTGAGAAAAATGTATGAACCTTTTAATGAAAAAGAAACATCATTTGTGACCCACCTTGCAAGTCCTATATTCCCATTTACATGAAAAAGAGTTGTTCCATATGAAGGAGATCTAGTTTAGAATTTTTGTTAGTTAAACCTAAGAGGTTTTCACTCCATAGTCCACAAATAATCATATAACAAAGGAATTATTTCATTTCTGAGTGAACATTGAAGGATAAATTCTGTGTAAGTCAAGTAAAAAAGAAACAAAATATAAACAGCAGATTGTTCCATAAATATTATGAAATATTTTGCTTGTATCTGAAAAGTATATAGCAATTACCACAAGCTGATGCATCATCTCTCTCACCCACTTTCTTCTTCTGTGTATAACAAATTTCATAACTTTAAAAAAGAAAAAAGTGGGTTTTATCACACAGTGCTTTCAGAATTCCAAAGCAATAACATTGAAGTGCTACTTTTATTTTTTAATAAAGTAAAATTAACTTAATCTGAGCATCCTCAGGGCAGTAAGGATATTATTTTTTCATCACCACAAACCAATCCAACTGTTTCTCAGTTTTTAAGTACTACTTTTAGATTTTAATATGAAAATCCAATAACTCCTCCTATTTTTAAATCCATTACTTACACTGTTTAGTCACATCATGCTGCTGGCATACAGCATCACTGTAAGATATTGAAACCGAAATAATTTTTAGTTACTGTCACATCCACTATCCATTCATTATCCACCGGGCAGAATTCAAAGATGAGTGCAGGAATTTAAGAAAATGATGTGACTAATAAAGAAAGAAGCACAGTTTTTATGAGAGCTTGCTGTATGTCTAATATAGATAGATATATATATATATCTCTGAGAGGTCCTGGAAAAAATACTTTTTCCATTGTTGTCTGATTAGAGTAACAGCTTCATACCATACACTTACTGACACTCTACAGTTTTCAGAAAATAATTAGAATCTTTTGCAAGCAGACTGTGGCCTCTAATTGTGATGACCTGATAGTAGTAAACCCATGTCCCTGGGTACTGCAAGTGACTTCCCATCATCATCATCATCTCCAAAGCTGGGAATTTTTCTTACCTAGTTCCTAACATGGAGAAGGGACAGAGAGAAGAGGAAGACTGACAGTCTGTGCCACAGTTAAGAGACCAGTTATGCTCAGGAATTGTTACTGCCTTTCATATTCAAGGTATGCTAGCATACTTTTCAGGTAATGAATTGCTCCTTGTCCACAGGCAAAGTGAAGAACTGGTATGAATCTCTAGTGAGCATGTAGGACATTGAAGCCTGCTTAAGAATTTAATTTTGCAATTTACAGAACATTTCTAGTGATTTCAAGGGAATATTAAGACATGTAGATAACTGTAAAGATCCCATAAAGACAAGGCATATACAAGAGGTGAGGAGTTCTCCACAGCAGTATGATTTCTTTAGTACACTACGATTTTTTTGCCCATCTTGCACAGCACAGACAATGCGCAATCCAGCATGATGGAGAGCTCTTATGGTATAGGTACCTTTAATTTTCTGTTACTTTCTGTGATAATGCCTGGCTGTTTCACTACAGTCTCCCTCATTCAAACAAGAAATGCAGTATTCTCCCACGCTATTCAAGCCTTTGAAGCAGTATCAGATGTGTTTCTAGCTCTGCCACTGCTTGCATGCGTGGCCTTTAGGTGCGTCCATGTCTGCAGCCGCGCAAACTGAACTCATCTGCTTTGCCATGAACTTAGCCTGATTTCAACATCTGCCTCCTCCTGGTCCCAAGAAGGCACTGTCTATATGACAGAACTGTTCAGTGCCAGGCAGCCTGTACTAATGCACAGGCACAGTACAACTTGCACTAGCTCGAAGAGAAGAGCATGGCTAGCTTCAGAGGAGCTGCTCACACCATGCTTCATTACATTATACTGGGCAGTAAACAATTCATTACAATTTTTTTATTTCATTTGACGAAGAAAGAAGACAAAAAAGCAGGACAGTTGTACATAAAACATCATTTACTTGAAGAGGTTATGTGGAGATGGAACATCTGTGACTCCAGTACAGCCAGTGGTAGCACTTACTCTGGGTACAGGATGAGAGGCAGGGCACAGACAAAGCTCTCCTTCTCTTTTCCAAAGTCAACGAATAGCAACCAATCTTTTATGACCAGGTATTAAGACACTTGGGACTGCATCACAGCAAAGGTGATTTCATGGTGAAAAGTTAGATACCTGAATTCAAGTTCCAACAAGTTTATAATTTTTACTATTAATTTGTGTGTACTACTATGCATGTTAGGATTTTTTTTTAAATATGACATTATTTATATGTTTAACTGTACTTACATTTAAAAAGCCCTTCTTAAAACTTTTTCCCATTTAATATTTCAGTCCTGAATAAACCACCAGCCTCATCCATGACTTACATGTACTCCCACCTGTACTTGCAGTCAGATAACAATGCTACACTACAAAAAGAACAAAATCACTTCCCCTGCCCATTAAGGAAACTAGAATTAATTCCACTGATCTGCACTCAGGCATCTTTAATTAAAAGATCATAACCATATAAGTGGCTTTGATTTTTTATTCTAATGTCCTCCTCAATTATTTATTATACTCACCTTCTCACAGCTGTACACATTTTTCTATTAGATGAATATAAAATATAAATGCTGTTGCACTTTTGAGTATTTCCAACTGCAGTGCAAATGTTATTAACTCCTTATTCAACTTGGGCAAATATGCATACAAGTCAGCCAAAGTGAGGCTTTGTGATGTTGAGATATTGACTATGCTGAATATATCTACAAAGCTATCTGAGCTTTTGAAATGCTCTTTACCAACCTGATACCTGAATAACCACAAGAAAGCTTCTGTATTAGCTTTTTCAACAGCTCGATTCTCCTACTCGTGACTCACGGTGCTATATCATAACCTGGGAGGTTTTCCCTCCATGTGCAAGTTGAATGACGCTTACAGGGCCTTAAGTACTTACCAGGTGTGAGTACCCCACTCCCGTCTAATTTGGAAAGCTCTAAAAAGAACTCAGCAGTCTGTCCCAAAGGGCAATTGGGAGCAAGCCTCCAATTGTTTTTCCCTACTTATATCATTTACAAAAGATAAACAGCAGCCAAAACCTTCCCGTGTAATCTATTACAGTATTTGTTCTAAGCAATGGTAGCTACAAAGCATTTGCACTAAGTGCTATGCAATACAACATTTCTACTTACTTTCCTTACTCATTTTCCTTTCCTAAGCGTTTCTTAAGTTTCATCCTCTGCAATAACACATACTTATCCATATAACAGAATGGCTCAGTTTATCCCTAATGAAAATTAAAATAATTCAAGTGGCAATCACATGCACAACTCTGAAATTTTAATCCAGGACTGCGGTGTGTCTGCTCTATCACAAAAGATCTCTGAAAACCCTTAATAAGTAAAGCCAGTACTCTCAAGTGTACAGAATTAATAGAGCAAAACTAGCTCACCACAGTATTTATTATAAATAAACATCTTCTGAAGATGCTAAATCAATATCTATGCACAAACAAAAACATTCCATGAAAAAGTTCACAGAGAAGGAGCCCTATTTCATTGCAGAAGACTGGAAGGTCTTCATCCCTTTTCTTTTTATCATGGATAATTTTATTTAAAAGAGCACATGTGTTTGCATCAGCACAGAAGCTGAAAATCAAATCATTAAGGGTTCTGGATAATAAATTACAGGAGACATTTTTCTAAATGAAGGGTGAAGGTATGTAATTTCATTTCTCCTCTTGGAGGGATAGGATGGATAGAGAAGATGAAGGAAAGGTTTGTTCATGTTCTAAGAAACAGGAAAAAATTCCTAGAAAATAGAGCTTTCTGCCATTTCAGAAGACTTGAAGCTTTAGCAAGAGCAAGGGACAATGTACAATACTATTTTGTTGATTAAAAATAAAAATCTTTTGCTCAAATTGTAACTCAGAAGCAAATCAAAAGAGTAAACTTTGCTGAATTCAAATATACCTCAATCCCTTCAAATACAAGAATCCCATGATGAATACATTAACCTATCTAAATGTGTACACAGAAAGGCTCAAGAGCTCATGTCCAGTCCCTGAACAGAAGTGTTGCTTTTGTAACATCCCCTTCCACTCCTGGCACTGTAATTCCAGAATGAGACAGACAGGAGAGCTATCTCTCCTGCAACATGGACTGTCAATTCCACCACTACAAGAAGTCTGGGTTAAATACACTCTTAAGATGACATGACAGATAGGGAGATATGTTATTATTTTAGCCATCGGGAGAAAATCTATGCTTTAGACTGCATTGTAAAGCATGCTTTTTTACACGAAGGCGTAAATAAAAGCAGAGGTTATGAAGCATTCATTGCAAAGACCTTATGATATCTGAATTCATGAATTTCCCACAGATGAAGACATTCATCTCCCTCAGGCAATAAGCAAAATTAAACTTTGGTATTTCAGAGGATGACTACAGGATTATACACCATTTTTCCCAGTGGACTGTCAGATGGGTATGCATTTTAAATTTGTTTTTAAATGCCTTAAAAATTAGGCAAAATTGCATTAACTGAAACTGGATTCACTGAAATCAGACTGATTAAATAGGACATTGACTATTACTTCTTTTTCTACATTGGTTGTCTATCCAGTCAAAGTCCTAATATGTAATCTGAAAAGTACTGCTCACCACTATCTGGAGATCAAAGCAAATCCTCTTCCTTGGCCTTAAATGACATCTGCCATTTTCACACTATTATGACCAGTACTATCTCTGTTTTCAGGATAAAGAGTTTACTCTACATGATCAAGATTTCAGTTCTACCAACAAGTGATCTAGAAGTGAATCTTGGGTCAAAACACATTCTACAAAAGAGTTTTAAATCATCCAGAAGTTCGGAAGCATAAAGACCAGAAAATCCTCCTATAAACTTGACAGAGAAATTAAGAAGATAAATATATATACACATTTTCTACTTTAAGCCTTTTTTTCCCTGATTTGTATTAAGTGGTAGAAGTACCCATTTTCACATCGGAAGGCTCGGTTGCATAACTGTTGAGCTTTTGCCCTGCTACAGAACCAGCATATACTTTACAGCAGCTTATTATTATACCTGCATGTATTAACCATTTACTTTGATGTGACAGATGATTACTTAGCGTAACAAAATGCCAAGTGGGCAGAAGTCTAGTAAGTAAAGCTGAATAAGAAAGTACAGAGGTCAAGGCTGCACTTAAACTCTGAAGCTTCTTTATTCTCAACCTGCAATTCACTGTCTGTCACCTTGCCCAGGTGCCAATCTAAACCAAGTCCCTCCTGAATACTGATGTTTACTTGCCAACTCTTCCATTCATTTACACAAGATGCTGATCTAAGCTAAGCAAAACCTCCTTCCTCTAGTGCCCCTTGTGCTTTTGTGCATATTCATACACCTTAACATGCTCCTTCACTGCCTCTGAGAACTTATGGGCAGTACATCTGGAAGGAGAAGAGGAAAAACACATCTAAGAAAGAATAAAATAGAAGAGGGAGTATGCTGGGCAGGAGGAGGCTCTGCAGCAACCACAGCCTTGCCTGCTGCTTGACACTCCAAAAGACTCTACAGTAGTGGGAGACACTCTGCTAATATCCCGACTGTAAAACTACAGCCTCCTGAGAAACAGTGAAAAACAATGTGCATGCTTCTAAGAGTCTTTAAAATAACCCCTCCCATGATTTTCTCAGGATAAGTCTGCAATCATTTAGAAGGATTCATTATAAAAACCCGTGAGCGCAGTGAGACAGCCCCATTACCACCCATGCTGAGGCTGCTCCATGCTGCCGTTCAGTGTGACACACATTATATCCGTGTAGCTGGCCTATCATCCACACCCTGCTGCTGAGTTGAAAAATGCCCAATGCCAACATCTCACCGTGCCAGTGGAAATACGTTTTTTGGCTCATTTCCACACGTGGTTTAAAGGAAGACCTCAGGAGAGCAGGGCAATTTAAAAAGTTGATTGAATCTACTAACACTAAAGATGAGGAGTAAACTTAAAAAACAAACAAACAAACAAAAAAACCCCCAACATTTTGCTTAAAATCTCTTACATGTATTTCAGGATCTATGTTTCAAATGTGGATGTCAATACAAAAACTTTTTGTTAACGATTCACTTTGCTAGTTTTAATACTACATTTTTCACTGTTTCTTGGAAGTTAAGCAGAGTTAGCAATACACAAAACAGACATGAGCCCTGTCTATCACTGATCACTCAAATATATTTATTTTGCAAATACATGAAAATAATTTCATATATTTTTATGCCCTGATTAAGTCTCTAAAAACTTGCCTTTTTTCTTTCATTTTTTTTCTGTCTATATTCAAAATATTATTCCTAAAGGATGGGCTTTGAGTGCCAATTCCTAAAACCCAAGCGAGAAAATAAGTTTCCAATGAAGATACGGGCAGAAAACCTTTGCTATCTCTCTCCTTGTCTGCACGTCAGCCAGCAGCAGAGCCAGTGTACTTTACAAGAGCCCTAAGGGCTCCTTTCTCTGGTTTCTCCAGGCCCTGTTGTGCTTTACAACCTCACACACAAAAATGATCTGGAGTGCAGGAAGGACCTGTGTCCCCATGCGGCTGCCGCCATCCACCCCTCCTCCCTGCTCTGGAGTGGGACTCGCTCCTTCCCTACCAAAAGGCACAGAGCAGCATTTTACTAAAAAGGGAGTGATTTCACAGCCTCACGGCACTGGGGTAGCATTAAACAGCAACATGTCTGAAATTAAACACCGAATTTAAAAAGAGAGGAAAAACCCAAACATTTCACATCTTCTCCAGGAGATTTTCCCAGCCTAGTCCTCGCCTGCCCAAACCCCCTTATTCTATCAGTGCATTAACAAAGCCAAGGAGCTCCCGCTGTGGCATCTCATCGGAGGGCACTGGAGTTAACAATGAGACTGTGAGCTCCAGTGGCCATGGCAACAGTAGCTAATTCTTCTTCCCAATCAGGGTGGCAATTCTCTCCCATGGCTTGAATCAGTTACAAAACAAAATACTCTCAAAGACCTTTCAGAGCCAATAGCCTTGCAGTTAATCTGCTAATAGGAAATAATCTGCAGCTAATATACACATTCCAGGGCAGCAGTGTGTTTTCTTAATACTTTGTTACATGGGCCTCTTTCCAAAGAAAGCAGAGCAAAGAATAGAAAACAGACATTCATTAAAAACAGTATAATACTACCTGGCCACTATAAATGCCTGAAACGTGCTACAACTTGCACGGCTCTTAAAATGGTGATTTGGAGTGACAGCACTAGATAGACTGAGCTCAATGCAATTAGATCAAAAAAAGTTACAGACAGTATTAGTTAGCAGCTAGTTTATCTGAAAAATCAGACTTGAAATGATTTCCACATTGCTCTCTTTTCATTTAAAGTATCTGTGAAGAAAAGCACTGAGTTGACAGGAATGTGCATCAGTAATAAACAATTCTAGATGAATACACAAAACCAGACACTAATAAACATTCACTTAGAGCATACTTATCTGTGTGATGGGAGTTTAGCCATACTGTTCTCTCACCTACCTTAAACACAGGAGTAAACAGCAAATGGATGATGGGTGAGAGAGTAGTGCTGAAAAACTAACAGTGAATCACCATTTGCATCAGACATGCCAGTAAATCTGCAAAACATGCCTTAGCTTCAATTTACTAAGGGAAGGACTGCAGGTCTGAAAGCTGGAGCATATTGGCTCCTCTGTGTTGTGTTCCAGGTGCAGGCACAATGGCAGGGTGAGCTTCAGGAACTCAAGACATTGCCATCTGACATGTAATTCAGACAGAGGTGCAGCACTACTGTTGGGTTAAGGAAAGAACTACACCTCCATTCCTAGCAAGTCTAAATGCTGCCAGTGGAAGTGGTTGTCACAGGAAATAACTCTCCCAGCTTCACAACCATGTTCGTTCACCACATCCAACCCAAACCACCACATCTGTACCACCAACATAGTTCAAGTGAAACTAGAAGTCTCTCAGTGCTCAGGTATATTTACACTTTTCTTTCTTTTTCCCCTCCAGGGGTAAAGCCAAGGACACCTGGTCTTGTCAGGCCACTGCACAGGCACCCAACAGAATTAAAAGCCTGATTGCAGGTTCTGAAAAAGACCAAGAGAGACAGAAGTGACTAATACATTGGTCAGTGCAGTGCAACAGATTGTTTTCGACCATCTGCTACACTTGTAGAGGCACCTCTCATTTGGGCTACCAAAGTGTTTCATTCTAGACCCTCTTGTAAACTTCTGACATTTCATAGATTTTTCTCTTGTTCCTAAGATGACTACTGCAGTTTTAAGCTCTAACATGTAAAAATTCTGCGTCTATACTTACTATAAAAGCAGCTTTATTTTAAATGAAGAGAACAAAAATTGTATCTTTCTACTATGATCTTATTTTTACTTCATTGAAAACTGCTTAAGTACTGAAATATGAAAAGGAAGGCAGCTCAATGTAACAGTCAAACAATTTTAGCTACAAAAACACTTCAAATGTTCCAATTCAGAAGTATTGTGCAAGTATCCAAGCCAAAGGCCTTTAAAAATGGCAGCTCTCCCAGTTCACAAATATGAGGTACAGCTTATGAAATGTTCAGAGAATGGCTAAATGGTGGAAGACCTTCTCCACATCAGTGCCCATATCCTTTATAGGGAACTGCTGTAGTATCTTAACTATCTCAAGATTTCATGTCATGCAATCCATTTCTACTTTGTGTGTCATTGCCCAGGTAAACTAGATGGTTTGTGAGAATGAGTGAAAATTGGTCACTTGTACATCTTTCCAACGACTGACAGGGAGCTCCTCCTGTGTTTGGGGCATTTATGAGAGCTGCCTCCTGTATGAGCTCTTTTTGAAGTCATCCCAGGAGCTCCTGCTGCATGCCTTGCGGCAGAAAGCTCCCAGGACAGGATCTCGTCACAAGGCAGTCTGTTTCCTTGAAACATCCAAGAACATTATCTCTGTACATCTGTAAATTTGTCTGAAACAGGCTGAAATGCTGACAAGTCTGGGTAAGAGCAGGAGGAGCAGAAATGACTGTACAGACATATATAAACATCCTTCCCTTCATAAATGCGAGAAAAAGATAGCATAAAGCTATGTTACAATGTATACAAGCCCAATGCACAGCGATAAATCAAATTTTGCTTGACCTTGCTCAGAACAAGTAGTTTCACTGCTGGTCTGCAGTTTATGCATGAGCATTTAGAGTTTGGTGACAACTATTTTACACAAACTGACCAACTGCACAATTTACCTTTTCTTGTTTGTTTATTTTATCCTGATACTGAGGTTCAATCCCATCCTCAAAACAGTCTCACTCATTCTAAGCACACTCTGCAAAGAGAATGGGATTTCAATAGTGGTCAGCACTAACCTACTTCTCCTCTCTAACCATTGGCATAATAAGTAAAAGCTCCTTGATTTTGATGGGAGAAACAGAAACAGGTCATTGCTGAGGGCTCTTGAAATTCCACCAGAATCTCTAAACAGGTCAAACATGCTGCAGTCTCACAGCTGTTTATCCCTGACAAATCCAGACTGTGTAATATCTGTTCATCTTGATATACATTTGAAGCAATTGCTTGGGAGGAGATTGTGCAAATAGGCACAAACTCCACCTTTTTATCACATTCTGACTTTCCCTCAGTACTGGTGAGTGATGGTTTGGTCCAATAATGTGCTTGCCTCCACATTTCAATTCTTGAACCCTCTCTGTCTCAGTGAGGAAAAAAAAAAAAACAAAAAAAAAAAGGCTGCCTGAGTTGCTGAGTGTTCCAAGTCTTTACTTGCTGAGAGTCCTGAGTGTTGCCCATTTCTTAGAAAAAAAAGGAGAGAGGCAGGAGGGTAAGAGATAGAAAATAAAAGCTGAAATCTTTAATGTTAAATGATTTTCATCATTGAACACTACTTTTATTTTTCTTTAAATCAGTTTTTTATAATTTGAGTTGTCATGACAACATGATGCAACACTTCACTGCCATGACAATGTGACAACTTTCAAAAACAGTAAGTGCTGTTTTTACTGTGTTTTTCAATCGCTCCCAAGGAAACAAGCTGTTATTTACTTCTGTGACGAAACTCATACGATACCATAATGGATCCAATGTCAAGAAAAATTAAAGCATAGAATGGGGGAAACAGGAATGGAAAATGTGTTTTTGTGTACATAATTACTCCAAAAAAAGTACACTTTTTTTTCCACTGTCTTATCCCAGTTCATCACCATAACTCTGCTCATTTCCACCTATGAATGACTTTCTCCATAACCTGACCAAAACTGATTAATCACGGCAGCATAATTGACTCAAAAAGGGCCTGTTTTCTTAGCAGCAGTTTTAGTTGATGTTTTTATGCTTGGTTGTGTGCATTTGGATACTACAAAACAAACTGAAATAAATGAAATCTCTGTGTGACCACAAGCTAACTCCAGTGGAACAATGTTTTTGTAAATCCAATCAATTTATGTGAGACTTGTGTCTAAATTCTATGGGGATGATAAATCCACTGGCTAACTCTCTTCTAGATGGAGCCAAGAAATGTTTCCAGATGCTAGAGCTTAGTTATCTATATCATGCAGTTGGGGGG
>VWYP01026631.1:162048-266069 GCA_013400435.1 Pycnonotus jocosus
TTCTCCTTCTGCTCGTGGGGGGGGGGGGGGGGGGGAAATCACCAGGATTATATCTATTCTGTTTAGCAAAAATAATTCTCAGGAGCTAGCATGGACCAAGGACCACTCCCAAAAAGGCAGTATGGATGCAGTCATCTTGTTCTGGAAAGTGAGGCAGTTTAAAACTACTAAAATATATCAGCTGATCCTTAGCACCATTTTCCATATGGGGATAGACAGCCATTGTTTTCCTATCATCCTTGTTTTTGAGAAATGTGAAAAAGCCCTAAAGAGTTGATATCAAAACACATCATGGTAAAGGCTCACTCCATGTGGGTGTGATGGAGCTTTGTTAAAGCACAGTGATGCATTTACACAGCACTGACTGTAAGACCCAACCTAACCATGGGAAGGGCTCTCTCAGTGCAGGGGAACACTGGCCAGCCTAAGGGGGTCAGCCCACACCTGCCTGGTGTCCAGCCCCTCCACCCTCAGCAGAACCATCCAGGCACAGACAGAGGGGCAGAGAGGAACCAGGGACACTTTCAGCCTGATACAACTGTTGATGTGTTTCGAATATCAATGCTTGCTTCCTAAAACAAAAGACAGTGCTGGAGCAAAGAAGCTGTACTACTTTTAGGGCACTACAATTGAGAAATTGCTCTGTGTGTACAAACACAGCTCTGTAACAAAATATTAAATATATATATATATATATGTATGTGTGTGTTTGCAGATATCTACACTTGACACATACACAGAGCAGTATTTTTGGCAGCAAATGTAAATCTGTTTCACAGCATTAATATCTAATAAAAGAAAATTAATAATTCTATACCAGAAAAAGGAAGTACATTCTCATAACTGATATTTTACATCATGGAAAAATTTCACGCGCTTTCACCACCCTATTCAGTGGTTTAGTGACTACTATTTACCCATGTCAGGCTCAGATAAAGCTAAGCTAAACTGGAAGTTTCAGTGCTTTGCTTTCTTTTCTGAGAGTTCAACACTTAATTTGCAACCTGCCTAGAAGACATGAATCCACTAGGAGAAACAAAGCACAGAGGACCTAATAATTAGTCCCATCCTGAAAACCTCATCCAGCTCCCATTTTTCCATAATGGAATCTTTCTACTGATTTCAGTATAACCTAACCCAGAAAAGAAGATAATTGTACATCAGCTCTTCATTAAAAAAAAAAAAAAACAACCAAAAAACCCCAAACAAACCATGATCCACTTCCGCCTCCAAAATCCCACATACTTCCCATTCCACATCTTTATGTCTCTACTTATTATGAGTTGCTGTTGACAGGAACAGATATAGCCTTTTTTTCCATTGGTACCTCAGTAGCAAAGCAAGGTTGCCAAAAGCCAAAGTGGTTGGAGATGTTGTTTCACAAAAGCTGCCTATAAACATACTTTTGTTTATGTCTATCAGTCAAAATGTGCTTATGCTTGTTGTCATACAGGCTTGCAGTCAGGATTATCTTGACTTTCCTCTCCTGACAGGGATCAAAATCACAACACATTCTGCTCTACACTCCTCAAAAAGCATCATATATTATATGAAGAATTGTTTCAAGTCATAAGCCTAGATATTGCCAGGAGGTGGAGAGGAGGCGAAATTCACAGCAGAGCAGCAAGAGAAAGCGGGAACTTTGGAAAATCATCAGGTTTCTGTGTGGCATAACAGTGACTCGAGTCAGAAACCTATACGCTGGGAACTGGTATTTTGACCCTGACACGCATAAAGTAGAGACACTCGCGGGCACCATCCAGATGGTAATTTGAACTAGCTGGCCACAGCATGGGTGATAAATCATCATTTAACATGGCCTATGGAACCAGGACAAAGAGTGGAGAGGACAAGTTGTGTGATGGCACTTTATTAATAACAGAGAAATTGGTATAACCTGGGTATGTTTTCAGATACGGGAATATCAATACGCAGTTTCAGTAATGGTGTGTTATCAACCTCAGACTGCTTCAATGGTGAATACCAACTTCTCTTTTTCCTGAAACATTTTTAACCACTTAGATAAAGGAAACGGGGATTTTTCTTAAACTCAGCTCTCAAGAAGTAAATCAGACCAGAGAAACTTGAGTAGTGATGCATAATAAATTGGGACACCCATGTCTGATTTTAATCTCACTTGTGTGATGGATCTGTTTCCTGTTGACGGCATGTAACAGGGAGTTGCACAATATACAGAGAAACTTGTGGGCAGTATGATGATGTTGATGATGTAGAAAAAGCAACAGTGAAACATGGATTAAGCACAGGAAAATTTGTACTGGCTGAAGATGCTCCAGAAGAATGTGGGCAAGGGATTCGTTGATGAGGAGGTGAGAAATACTATCAGCCACCTCTTCTGCTCTTGTCCTTTCAGAGACTGTTAGTCTGGAAAATAACTTTCCCAATGTTCTAGCCTCAGACTCTATCTTATTTAATTCGTTTTGACAAAAATATTTACTTTAGCATAAAGTAAACACAGATCTCAGGGAAATGTCATAAAATAATCTTTCAGTTAACAAACTTTATCTTTATTCAGATGAATTGTAAGAATATGCTTAGGTGCCACAGATTTAAATCTGAAAATGTACTTAGCACATTTTTAAAGCAAAATATAACAGAAATTCAGCACATAATTTAGACATTAACATCATGGAAATATCAAAGATTGAAAAATGACATTACTATAGATTACCATTCTTTGGAAATGCATACATTAATTTTCTCTCCTGTCGAATTTGATTTATTTACAGTAGTGGATCCACAACTTTTCTTTACTTTAGGTGTCTTTCTGAAGTATCTATGCCAGGTCATAAATATGAGTCATAATTCAAGAAAGAAGTAAGGACGTCAATATCACAAAAAAAGCACCCGTCTCCCCATATTCTGAATAAGAATGCAGATCTGCCCCAGAAAATTATTTTCTCATAGTGTTAGTACTGTACTTGATACTTCTGAATGTAAACATAATATGATGTTGAATGCCACTTTTACAGCTGATGAACAATATTTAAAACCACCTGAAATTAACACCTATCCTGTGCAAGTTAAATTATTTTAGGGTTTTTTTAGTGTGTGTAGAAGATGTGGGAGATTGTAGCATATTAGAAGTGTCTTAATAAATTTTGTATGAGCATACACACAACTCATCCAAAGTTCTTCTCTGTATGGTATTAAAATAGGACATTACTTTAACAAGAGGTTTGCCATGATGTGCTCAGAGACAATTTGCCTTTGGTTCTACTCTGTATTTTTTCAGACTCCATCTCAGTCATGCTGTTACAGCATGACTGAAGTTTGAGAAGGCAACTAAGAAAGAAGGTACAACATAGAACTAACATACCAGCAGAGAGAGCATCTTGAGTCAGTTCTCTTTGTTTTTACGGTAAGAAGTTTGAAGCAGCTAGAACTTGTAGCAAACATTCTGACGGCATTTACTGAGACTGGCAGCTGTCTGAGGCAATATTGCAGAGACTGTAAACACTTGGAAGTGTAAATGCTTTTTGTTAACACACAACTCATAGCAAGAAGAGGAACATGAGCTTCAGGGGAACTACGGTAATATAAATAAATAAATATTAATCATCATCATCATCAATCTTCCAGCAGTTTCTCACTGAATTTGTTGAAGAGGTAAAGACACACTGCTGCTGACCGGATTAAGGATTACCTTCTTTTTAAACTGAAAGTCACTTAACGAAATTATTTTTTAAGCCTACTGTGTCAAATGTACTCAAGCTGATTAGTAAATATTAGCATGTTTTTCTATCATTGGAATTTGCAGCAGAAGCAAATATGCAGGATACATGACATACTAAAAAAAAAAAAAAAAAATTGGCTGAAGTTGCTTGAGTAATTTATGTATTATCCCAAAAGCTGAGTGTCAAGCTGCATCACTACTGAGATTTTAAGAGCAATCACCACCTCACATCAAAAACTGCATGTTGCTGGATCTCTGTTTTAGGTTATTTCCATATCCAAAAAGCAATGTACTGAAGTTCTCCATCCTCAAAGAATATTTATAACAAACACGGATGGACAAAACCCCCAAGTACAGTATCCTGAATGCAGTAGTCATTGTTTTGTCAGACTGGACATGCTGGTAATATAGCACTTCTTTGCTGGAGGAATAAAAAAAAATACCTCTGCATATCTGTGCTCATTTTTACCAGAAGAGTTTCTCACTTATCACTGAAAATTGCCTGAATGAAGATCTTGATATGGACTTGTATTCAAGACGAAGCTCAGCTCCCACCAGCATCCTAAAAATCTGCCTGCATTATGCCTGAGAGCCCAAAATTCAGCCCCTTACCTAGGTGTCTCCGAGCTGTTTTGAAAACTTGGCCTTGATCCCAGCATGTTGAACTTTTTTCTGATTCTCAGAGAAACTATACCACAAACAGGCACTCCTGTGCCCAAAACCTGCTTGACACTTGCACAACCTACACCTCCTTCTCTTGTCTCAATGGCAGCCATTTGCTCTCCCTTTTGCAAATTTGCACCTCATTTAAGGCTGACCTAGAACTAGGCAAAATTGAACACAGATTGGAAGCAAAATTTTATCTGAAAAACTAGAGGGGATGGGGGGGGAAGTTTTTTCAGCCATTAGTTTCCAACCATCTATTTTTTCATACAACTGCAATTCTAGCACTTCAGTGCTAGTTATATGACATTACTGCAGGAAAGGCAAGGGAATGGTCAAGCTGCCTCCATATCTGATTTCCCAGTAAATACTGCAACAATTCACAGCCTGTCAATCCCTGTTCCTCAGGTACAACCATGTAGCACATCCACTCGCATGGCAGATACATGTCCCTATTCCCTAGACTGGTGTCAGAGGGGTTCATATTTAACGTGTGCATGCCTGTGAGTGAGCGGTAAGGGGCCAATACTATTTCCCACCACCCCTCAAAATTAACTAAGCCCATTACCTGGCAAAATGTCACATAACTTCCAAACCAATACCCTTATGCCTCACATCACACTGAAGATTACTTCAGTAAAGCACTTATCATTATGTCAGCTTGAAAGTTAGGTCTCCCATGAGGGAACATTCCTTGATATTAGCCAAACCATCTGACTAAGAAACACTTCCTATAGTTTTAACATATGGATTACATTTGAACTGACAGTGAGTTTTCCTCTGGACTGATCCCCGCCACCTCCATACATGGTTATGCTTATTGCTTATGGGGCTCTTTTAAGCACCGCTGCCCTGAAATAAACTCCTACTATTCCTACAGGATTTCACGCCAGCCAATTTAAATATTTTAATAATGAGTAAAAAGTTTAAAATTAAGATAAAATATTGTGTCAAGCCACAGACAGTGCTGACAGTTCAGAAAGAAAATGCTTTCTTTGCAGCACCCATCAGCATATCTGTGACCATACTACATCTCTGGATTGTTCAGAATTCCCAGTCTTCTCCTGCTTTTCCAAACCAAACCACTCAGCAGATGGACAAACCAACGAGACAGGCCAATGGCAACATCTGCCACTGAAAGTCCTGCTGGAGCTGGAAGCACAGTGGCCTTGCCTAGAGCGGTGATGTGCTCGCCAGGGACCATTGCAGTCGCACCAGTGGCTTTCTGGAGAGCTCCAGCTTCTGCTGGAGTGCTCCAGCTGGGCCAGCAGCAAGAGCAACCCTGTAGTTGCTCCAAAGATGAGGTCCTCTTTGGAGTGCCACCTCCCATGGGAATGAGAGGCACTTTGGCACTGGCCTACACATGACAGCCTGAGGACATCAGCACCACAAAGCCTGTGGCCCCAGCCCAGCAAGGCATGCCTGATTCCCGTGAGCTGTAACCAGGATAGATGCAAGGCACCTCAAGAAATTTACTCCTGCTTTCAGAATTGTCCACAACTGTTTGAGGCTCCCCTCAGCCCTGGAGACACAATGCTGGACACCACTGAAGGTACCTATGAGCTCCACAGGTGACTGGAGCTCACCCAGAATGACACTTCGGAGAGCCGTGGCATGGCTTCTTTGCTTATGTAAAAAACATGTGGTACCATGGGCTATGTTATATCTCCAAACTTTCTTCTTCTGTCTCTTTGTGCTTTTCTTTCAGTAAAGATAAAAAGCAGCTAGCACAGCTCCCTGACATCCACCACATCCTGGCAGAAGGAAATGCTTCAGATTTCGTGGTGATTTGGGTTTCTCAGTGCCAGTCACTGTTTCTGTTTTTATATATTTAATAGCTATCTAAAAATTACAAAACTTAGCAACATATTTTGTAGCTGATTTGGCTGATAATGCCTTTTTTAAAGCTCATTTCCTGCTTTAGGATAGCATGGTAACAAGAAGAGCTGGGTTTACTCCATTAAGAGAAGACAGTGCATTAAGCCAAACAAGAAAAAAACAAATGCTGAAAGGGGGAAAAAAATGAAACTAACAGCAAACTGATGAACAGATTAGCTCTATTTATTTTAACTTTCCTGTGCCCCCTTTTTAGATAGTTTATTATTAACTAAAGTAAATTCAGCTGTTCAGAGAAATTAGAAAAACTATATGAAAAAGCAAGTTAACTAAAATGAGCTGATACAATTTTTTTTTTTTTGGTTGGATTCAGTAGTGGGACTTTAGCCAAGGAGAACAAGAACAAAATACAGAATTATATCTAATGAGAAATCTAACTAACAAAAATACTTTTAATGCAAAAGACAAATTTAAAAGGCCAAAAAAAGACATTATTCCCTCTCTGTATAGCAATGTAGCCTGTTTAGAGAATACTGCCATGTCTTATAGTTTAAGTCTAAACATTCAGTGCTGATAGAGAAGAGTGCACTTTGCATTCCTTTCTCAATATGGTAAAGCTGTAATTTATACCTCTGACTTATCACAGCATTGGCAAACACGTTTTCCCCTTATTTGGTAGCACAGAACATCTGGAAAGGAGAAAGGACATACTTCCCAATACCAGCTGAGAGCAACCACCACAATAGGACCTGCCTACAAAAGCTGACACTCCACCTCATTTGAGCAGGATAGTAAACAAAACTCAGAAATACGTAGGGCTGCAGAACATCTGAAACTCTACAAGTATAGAGAGAAATGGTGCAAGAAAGGATGGAAGGACTTACACACAGCATTCAGAAGAGCTCAGGGTTCAGCTGCTCACCTTGCTTCTGACACCCTTGCAAGTCAGCACTCACTTTTTCCAGTTTTCTAAGCAGCTCATAACACATCAAAATAAACAGTCAATCCATGGGTAACTATTTCACAGTGAAAGGCAGGAGGAGAAATCTTGCCTTCACTGGAACACTGAGGGCCACAAAGTTTCAGTGGCCTCTTACCCACAGTGCTTCTCAAGGGCTGCAGAGATGGCAACGCAGGGAAGGGAAGGGCCATGCTATCTTTTCCAGTACATAGGATAGAGTTGTAGGGCAGCTCAACAGCTGCATGGAGAAATGGACTTCATGGTTAGAAATAAGAAGAGTAAGGCAGATTTTAGCTATCTCAGTACCAAACTGCCTTCCTAAAAGCTGTATGGAGGCAACTAAACACCATGGATGCCAGGATTGGTGAACTTAAAGCTCAGAAAATGTGTCAAAATATTCAGTTCTGAACAAGAGCAGGAAACTTGAGGTTTGGCCTCTCTGAGCAGCTCTGTGCCAGCCTTCATGTCTGGAAGCAAAAGAGCTGCCTGTCCTGCCCAGGTGCTGCAGCAGCATCAGCCTCCCTCCAGAACATTGCAACAGCTCTTGCTCTCCTCAAATTGGACTGGAAATTCGAAGATATAGCATAAAAGGAAATCATTCACTGGGAACACTACGCATTTAGTGGGTAAAACTCTTAACAGTACAAATAAAAGGATGAGGTATTTTCCTTCCTCAAAAAAATTTTCAGCCACACCTCCTGAAAAGATTCCTCATCACTGCACCAGAACCCAAAGCAGTTAGTTCCATATGGGACATGCAAACCATGGGGGACTGGTAAAGAAGCATGTCTGAGCCGCTGAGTGCTTCCTCCTGCACATGCCAGCAGCTGGGAGCCGCTGCTGCTACTGCAGCTAACGATGGCTTGAACATCAGCTCATTTGGAAACTCCTGGTGAGAGTAGTGCCAGGAAGGAAAGTCTCTCAGGGTCCAACCCACACCCTAGAGACGATCCTCCCTTCTGACTGCTGCCTTTGGCATCTGATCTCTGTACTGGGGCATTTTTAAAAATTCCTTTAGAATTCCAACTTTTACTTGTTTCCAGTAGCAACACTGGTCACACACGTGGTGGGGGAGAGGGAAGTAAGGCTTAAACTGAGCTGTAAAGAGGAGACAACACCTGGTAGAAGGCTGCTACCAGAGCTGGCCTTGCCATTCTTTCTGTGGACAACCTTCAGCTGGACACAAGCACTCAGCATGGCACTATTCCTAACACTGCAGAGCAACCACCCACCATCTTGTCAGAGCAGCTGGCAAGAGCTTTCCTGTCAGGACTTGTTTTGGAGCTGAAGAGCTCCAACACACGCCCTCACAGCAGCAACATTTGCACAAGAGGCATGAAAATGTTGCTACAAAAACTGATCACAAAGTGAAGTTAACATTTTGGTTCATTCCTGTTCCCTTGAATAGCAACTTTGCAGACGCTAGTTTCTCCATGCAACTGAAGGAGGAGGTATTTTTAATATCTTTTTCTGAATGGAAAAATTAAAATAGAGGGCTAAGTGAATTTTCCGAGGACACAGGTCCAAGCAATGTCAGGCCCCAAAAGGGAAATTCCTTATAAAGTTACTTTGCAGAAAGTCACTGCTGGGTGACTGCCCCTTCCTCCCCACACCCTGTAGACTTTGAATACATTTAGAAACACAACTTCAGAGTTCTGGTTTTTTCTGTTTTCTGTTTCTAGATACATATATACATGCATCATTTCCCATCAGGTATTAATTAAGTCAATCTCTTTTCTTCAGATCATTACTTGCTGAAAGATTGTTTTACAGAATGGAAAGGAAAGCCAAACAAAAATTTCTTTATGGATGCTTTTGAAGAAAACAGCTACAGAAATGACTATCTGGCACAGGCAAGACAGAAGACAACAACCAAGGGAAAGCATTCAAGAATCTCTGAGGATGAAGCAATTCCTACTGTTTTGAACTGAACACATGAACCCAGAGTTGGGCAACAAACACTCCCTAGGTGGAGCTGCAGTGGGACACACTGCACAGCAATACTGCTGGTGATGGTATCACTGCCTCAGTGTTCCTGGTGAACGTTATTGCAGGAAGCTGCTGTAAAGGGTTTACAATGCCACAGCAGCCACCATCTTGGAGAACCCCTGGGGAACAGGATGGAAACAAATATGTCCCCTTGTCACAGAGAAGCACCACCGTAGTTTTAATGGCTCTGATGGTGCAACTGAGCTCACTTAAACTCCCCTGTAACCAAATCCAGGCTTACAGCTACACACCTAAACTATCAGGAATTCATATCATCTCCTGTCTTTGATATCTGAACCTGTTACCATTAAAAAGATATGTTCCAGTGCAATCACACTGTGGTGGCTTGATTCAGGATTTGCTACATGGAAAACCTGCAGCCATCAAACCAGTCTAAGTTACCACAGCAGCATCTTTGGATAAAGACACCCAAGAATCAATTTTCCTCTCCTTAAGATGTTAAAGTAACAAGTATAAAAACACTTCTAAATGTTCTAAATTGGGATACCTCTTTTAATCCTTGTTAGCTTTTTTTTAAAATCTCATTTATATATTGCCATTTGCCAGCATTAGTGAGGTGTTTATTAAATTAAAAAAGAAACAAAGGCAAGAAAACCCCACATGAAAAGACACTTTCATTACGGAAAACAAACAAGCCAAGGAAAATACCAACCACAGTAAGGCATGTCCATAGTGTGAAATATACCCCTTCAAAGAAACAAATTGCTGATAACAAAAAACACTTTAGCAACATAAACATAATGAAGAATAAAGCCTTTTATTGTTTGTCACACAGCATAATGAACTGAATAGTGAGATGACACAGGAAAAGACGAGTTAGTGATTCATTGTAAAATGCTATCATAAGACAGGAAGCCTGCTTCTTACATTACCCCAAGGTAACCAAGTTTCAAGGGTTGATTTTATTCTTCTAATATGGATAGCACAATATGGTGCCTTGCTATGTCCTTTTCTGGGCAGGTTGATGCTAATCACATTGCACAGGCATTCATGGAAATGCTGCACTCTGCCACTGACTGAAATATATGCCAGTTGGATGTCATTAATAATACTCTCAAACCAAAAAACTGCAGTTGAAGGGAAAATTGCAGATATAAGCAAAATTTCTTGAATTTCCTGAATTTCTCCAACAGGACCACAAGTGCCATGGTTTATCACCTAGAGCTTAATTTAGGCAGCATATCAAACATTTTCAGGCAGATATGCATATCTTTATGCATATACAGAAGATGTTTATTTTGGGAAAAGCATCACAGAATACATTACACAGCAATAAGTGTATTTGACACAATCCCCTTTTCAGTTATGGTAAGGTTTGCATTCGAAGATGCCTGATAATGTTGTGATCATTTTTCCCAGAACAGATGAATCATAGATGCTACAGATTAGCAAGGCAAGTCAAATCACCAACACCTACCACCCTTCTCCATACCCAACAGTTATTCCTACAGCAAAGAACTGTGAACCACATGAATCACAAGCAATGCCCGTTCACAGAAGTAAAACAAACATTCCTGTCACTCTGTGCCATCCTGTTTGATCTCACTGGAACATAAAAGCTATGTAAGGTCAGGCAGGGGAAAGAGCTGGAGAGAAAGACTGCTGTGCAGTGCTGGGACACCCAGCAGGGTACAGCATTAGAGGTACACTACATTTCTCTGCCTGTTTTCTGATCTCACATGACCGAAATCACAGCCAATTCAGCAGAAATGGATGATATCCTGGGTCAGCACTAAACCAGTGCCTCAGCATGGTACCAGGGACTGCTCATCTGCTGGATGTCTCACTCCTGATTTAAGTCAGGAGAATTTTCCACCACTTGTGATCATTAAAGATTCCCTCGTGCTTCTGTCAGGGGTGAGTTAACCCTCCTGGCCTGGCTAGGTGATTACTTTTTACCCATTTAATTTCCACCTGTAGTTTCAGTTTCCTTACTTCCTAGCACAAATTACTCTGTGTTCCTAAAGGGCATTGCAAGTCACATTTTTGGAAGTGATTCCTGAAGAAAGCAATAGACCCTTTGGGAGGGGAATGTACAGAATTACTGAACAATTAAAAGTGACTCATAGAAAAATATAGAAAATTATTCTTGGGAGTACATGCTGTAAAACCCTGATTATTTCCAGGGTCCATAAAGCCAATTCTGAATTTATAATGGATAAAGCAAGCACCATACAATATGCCAGATGGATCAACAGTGAAGGAATGCCAAACTCCCCTCTCCAACTCAACAATTCAGCATCACCGCAGTTTCACTGCCTTCAGATGCTTTACACTCATTTCATGCAGGGCAAACCAGAAACTTCCAGGTCTCACCAGCTGACTGTCTCCCTGTTCTTAAGCCAAAGAACAAAGAAAACACTTCTTAGAAAAAATACAGTATGGTCAATGACAGTCTCCTTGCAACTGTGTGAAAGTTAATGTTGTAGTACTTTGTGCACCTATCTGCCTGAGGTTTGATCCAACCCACTTTTTTACCATGACACTGTAATTTACAGAAACACAAGATGAAATTTATTTCATTTAAATGTAGTATCTTATTTTTTTCTCCCTTCTTTTTTTGTCTAAAGTGATTTGAAAATGAGGGCAGCTTTGGCCAAAAGGCTGCTGAGACAGCAAGCCCTGCCTGAACTGCAAACTAGTCCACATCCTAAAGCTGTGTTTGTCCCAGCTCTCATCCAGACGTGTTAAACACTGCTCAAAAAAACCCTACAGAATCTGGGTGATTTTGACTCTGTTGTTTGTGCTCCTCTTCAATAAACAAGTAACAGTGCAGATACCTATTAACTGTTTTGTGATACAAATCCTATGGGAGGGGAGAAACTCAAACCAGAAAATCAAAGAAGCTGAACTCATTTCCATTTGTAAAGAGCTGCTTTACTGCCTGTCTGCAAATAAATCTCCTCAGTAAATAGCTCCAAGGTTGAACTAGAGAATATTGTATGGATCAAAGAATTCATGTCTTCCTGTGTAAAGTGAACAGGCCGCAAGCTCACTTGTTTGTCTAAAACAATTAGGGTTGGTATGAAAAGGAGGGGGCAGGGACAAACAAACTGCAGCTGATTTTACTTTGCAAAATATTTTGGGAGAGGGGGGTCAAATTAATAACTGTTCAGGCCCCAAAACAGTCTAATCTTTGTCAATTGGTGCCAAATTATGCAAGGTGCTGCCAGTTCTGGTTGTCTAACAAATCACTAGCAGTGTACATCTAGGCTGAAGCCTGATTGATTCTGGTCATTATTTGGGCTGATCTCATTTGCACACATGGAACCAATATGCAGTCCAGATGTTCATTTGCAGTGAACCACTGAGTGAAACTACTCATCTACACGCAACTTTAATCCTGCAGCACAGCACCACAGCCCCATCGCTTCTCCTCACCAATGCAAGGATTCATCCAGTATAAAAATCTATAAAACATTCTGCTAATATTTCTGTCAGCTGAATGACTTTTACAGTACTATATAAAGCTGACAGATAAAGCATGCCAGTCCTAATTTGAGATAAACTTTTCTTTTGGGACTTTAACCATTGAACAAGCAAACAGATTGAGCAGTAACATTTATTACAACGCATAAATCACTTCCCTGCAACTACTACGGGTCTTGTCTGAGGGCAAAACTTCCGAGTAGCCCATGAATTCTAATATACTGGATAAATTACTAAATTGTATTGTCACTCTGCCATTTGCTTATCAAAAGCAAATTCATAAAGCTTTTCAAAAGTAATTTGATAACCTTTTTTTTAACCATGTGCAGCCTTTATAAATACGTAATAGCAACATTTTCCCAGGGCTTATAATTTTACAGTGTTTTCTCCTGTGTTAAGTGAAAGCACCTATTAATTCTGCATAAATATTAGGCTAATTGTATTTCACTGCACCACTGTTTACTGAAGCCCACTGTCCTGACCTACACCACTGTTCTTGCTTCTAACTTAAGCTTAGGTAGAAGGGTTTATGAACACGCATGTCACAGCAATATAAGGGAGGTAAACTTAGAAGCAACTCTCTGAATGTGAGTTTCAGACAGATGAGGGCCCTTTTATATTACGAAATCCATTGCAAAAGATCCTTCAAGTGTTTAAATACAACTGATAAAAAGAGAATCTGGTGCTTTATTTTTACAATGATTATAGGATTAGCGAGCAAAGAAGTAACATTCAAGTACTTTTGTAAATGCAATCTAAGGTGGCGTAGTTTAAAATTCTCATCTTAGAAATGACCTGCAGATGAAACAACTACTATAAATAGTGAATCATTCTTTAAAATTGCTCAACAACTCTGTAATGTAAAACTCAAAATCTATATTAGAAAGTAACATCAATTCCTTCTTTACAAGTAATCAATAAAGTGATTGTCATTGCCTCTTCTAGTTATTTATGCTTTCTAGGGAAATGCATTTATGTTTTAACTACTAAACTTGGATTTTTTTTTTTAATTAAAAAAAAAAAAGGTCTTTCCTCACAATGATGATTCCATACTTTAAAATCCATCTGTTTCCTCTGGCTTTTCTGCCATTTTGGCCTCAGTGGAGTCCTTTTAATTGCATTTAGCCTTATCCTGGATTGTACGAGCCCATTCCCAAGGATGTCTGGTTTTCATCAGGTAATGACCATTAATTCTGGCTGCATTTCCTTCTAAATCTTGTTGAATGGCATAAGAAACAGAAGCCCTATGTCTTTTCTTGTGTATCCTATTGTTTTGGAAATCACAATTTCCTCTGAGCTTCATCTGAAGGTTGTTTCAACTAAGGGCACAAAGATGGCCTTCACACCAGAGAATCCTCACAGCTTCTCACTCCTCATAGTTTGCTGTTTGTAACTATTGATCTCGTCTCTGCTGTTGTCATACACACTTCATTCAGAACTCCGGATCATTTCCCAGTATCTGCATCTGTAGCTGCTTCCTGCATCACTCGCAGGAATGTAGGAGAGCAGAGCTTATGGTACCACACAGATGCTCCTTTGGGCCCTACAAACTCAACCTCAAAAGACTCTGTAACTCAAGGAACATTTATAGGCTTTCAGTTCTAGGCTAACGTCTTGCTATGGTGAGTTTATGTGATCCAGTAACAGTTAATAAAGGAAATGCAACAGCAGGACACCTCTTGGTAAACACAGTCTCTCTGTCTGCAATTTACCCCCGTGGATGTCTATGTACATGTTGAAGGACCAACTTTATCTTCCACTAAATCTAAAAGTGATTTTAATGTCTTAAATGACATATTTGCTTTTGTTAAATAATGCCAAAATGATAGGGAGAAATAACCCCATAAACACAAAGATCTAAGAGTTTGGGTTTGTTCTTTTTAGAAGTTAATATTGCAGCATTACTCAGTGCTTGATTTGCAGCTAATTTGCAGACCAAAATACAAACCCCAATTTTTACCACAAAGAATGATAATAATTTATTTTCTGTTGCAGCTGGACAATGAACCAAAATCTCTGGGAAGTACAGGTCATAATAATGGATTTGGTCCACAGAGAAAATTCAGGAACATGGATTCTGGTGATTTCACACAGTCTTCCGTTATTAGTGCAGTTATATCACTTTACCATGCTTACCAATGAAGTTTAAATACCCTAAATAGCATTTTACTTGAGCTGCACTCTTCACATCCTCCCACGAGTCTACACAGAGTCCTCAGGGCAAAGGCAAGTTTCAGCTGCCAGTGGGAGCATGGCACTAACACTGCCAGGTAGAGGCTTTTCTCCCTTCCAAGCTCCACTCTCCCACCATTTCATTACCAAAAGGAGAAAAACGCCCAAGATTTCTCCCTGTCCATAGCTGTTGCTATTGACTTCAGAAATCTTTGTTTGCATCCTACTGTGGAGAGACCTCTTCTTCACATGCTCCTGATTTTGATAAGCATGCAGTATCTCAAAATGACACAGAAGTGTCACCAATTCAATTTCACTTGATTACCTTTGACTTGGTCATGAATGATCTGTACATGCCAAGAACTCAAGACCACATCCTAACTTCCAGTTTGAAAACAATTTCCCCTACAATCTGAAAAGTTCCTGCTACTGAAAAGCAGGAGTTGAGAAGCTCTAAATTCCAAGCTCTTGCATCAGCAAGAGTGTGTGTTAGATTCAACTACTGTATTACTAAACACATAAGCTTCTGCTATTTTTTTATTATTCTGAGGCAGAAATAAACATCTACATCTATTTATAAGGAAGTAAAACATATAGAAAAACACATCTTCTCAGAAAAATTGTTTAAGAAAATGAAATGAAGATTTATCTGTGCATGTTGTACCCCCTCCTCCCTTTTTTTCCTTTCTATGTTTCAGTATCACTCTTCAGGTTCTTATCTTGACATGCAAGACTGAACAGTTAAGCAAATACAACCTAAAAGGTCTCTACTTGCACTGACAATCATGGGTGGATTACAAACCAAGCTTGAATCAGGGCCCACCTGTTACAGGAAGAGAAAGTACTTTGCTGCAAGAAAGAAGGAAACAATCTTCCTAATGAGGTGCCCAGGACACTGTCACTGTACCAACAAGCCTATTGAAAAAATCCTTTGAGTTTCAGGTTGCTTTTGTGGCCATGACTTCCAATAGAAGAGACTGAAGTTGGTGGGTGAAGCTCATTTAACTAAAAGAACAGTCAAATGTTTGATATAAATTCTATCACATTTTCGTTCCATCTCTGCTGGAGTTTGTACTACATGAAGACGGAATTTGGTCATCTTAACTGAAGTTTAAAACTGCATTTGCCGAGCAGCCAACGTTCAGGATCTCAAAGAGTGAACGTTCCATCTGTAATATGCAAATCTTCTACGAAAACATCAACCTATAAAAGAGAACTAAGTAACAGAGGACAGGGGATTCTTTCCACATCAGCTTTTTTATCTGGTCATTACATGAAGGGATCTTGTCCTCTTTTTAATGGAGAAAAAGAACATTACAAGAATATTCAGTCACTTTCTTCAGTCATTTGGTAGCTCAGGCATTTCTCCAGCACTGAGTAATCTGCTGCTTCCAACCCTTAAATTGCAAAGAAACAGTTTCCTGGGAGTTAGTCTCCTGGGTTCAACAAAGTACTTCCAATTTCTTCAAATGACAGCATCCCCAGCTGTCAACTTCCTCCCATGAAGAAGGGCTTTTATTAGGCTTGAAATTCCCTTCCATTAAGTCACACACTAAAGTCTGACCTTGGCTGTACTTAGTTAATTCCACATCAACTTCTCTGGGGTTCCTCTACCACTCATTCACTCAACTGGACTTGCTCTACTGTCAATCATTTATTCAACTTCTCAGTCTTAGATCTTCTTTTTCCTCCTGAGCCAAAGATTTTTCATGAATTTTCCTATCCTGACTCTTTCTTTGAACTTCAGTTATCAGAAATGCTGTTTCAGACATTGAGGTTATGATGATGCTTCATTATACAGCAGGGTTAAACTCTTGGCTTCTGATTCTGCAACAACATCCAAGCAGAAGCAAACCTGTCTTGAGCTCTACACTGGTTTTCCCTGGATTAAATGCAGAGCCACACTTCCCTGGATTAGCTGCCCCCTCTTGCTGAGTTTTTCTCCCTCTCTGTGGTAAATTAAGTGTAATATTAATACATATCTCAATTAATATGACATTCTTAGCTTTGATAACCAACTGATTTTTAATTAGATTGTTATGTAGAAGCACTTAATGTATTTCTGTAAGTGACACCTATGCTGGCAGATTTAAAAACTGTCTTACAATGTCAAAGTTTAATTAGCTTTCACTGCAAATAAAAGACATATTAACTTACAGTTTGCTAAGAAAGTCATATAATACATGATCATTATTTTTCCAAAGGTGAAGCCACTAATTTTTTAATATGGGATTTTTTTCTCATTTACTTCATACAAAAGTCCCTTAACTCCTTATGCATACTGTAAATCACTTCTCACGCTTTTGACCTCATTACAAATCAAAGCCCAATTTCCAACAGGACTTTTCCAATGTTAATGAAATGAAAATTTATATATAATTTCTAAAGCAAATCTCTTGTGTGAGAGTCAACATTGATTGGAATTTACCTGCCATCAGTTTATGGCCTCTTGCACATAGCAGATGATAGGCTATCTCTGAAGGAATTGTCGCAGCAATAACAAAAGGCTTTAAATGCACTTTTCTCACACTTCATAATTCAATCTTTTTCTATATTAAGAAATAATGGGAGTAGAAAGTTGGATGACTTTGTAATATGTATGATCCCTTAAACCTATATTTATCATAGCACATACAACTGGTTTCTTTTGGAAAAGCACATATCAAACACAAAAGCCGTACTGAAGTTTCAACAGCGTAACTACAATTTTGCATGAACTGAACTGCTCTGGATGAACCCACCTAGTTTATAAACTAAGACTGAAATTTGGCCTGTAGACATTTTAATTTCATTGCATCTTTTCTAAAATGCAGACCAACACAGAAACACAACTGCTCTTGTATAAAAACCTCATATACACCATCTTTATAATTCATTATTCTAAGTTCACTCATTCTCTTAGATGTAAAGTCTGCATCTTTGTATTTTCCGCAACAGAAATGTTCAGAATAAATTCTGATTCTTTTTCCTCTAATCATCACTACAGAGGGCAATAGAAAGATACAGCTGGATTTCTACACTTATTTTAATCAGACCTATTATTTTGTGGTATAAAATCAAGTTGAGTATTCTTAGTAAGCCTGTAATACCTGAAGTATGATCTTTCCCTCTGAACTGATAGAGTGAATTTGATGCTATTCAAAGGGAAAGAATTATGCAACAGAAAAAACCAAAACACAAACAAATTGAAAAAATACAGTAACAACTCCCTTGCAGAAAATGAGGACATCTTTTTCTAGATGCAAATACACTAGCAGAACAACTGTTCTGACAGCAAACTTTTCCCATCAATGTTTTAATCCAGTTTTAAACTTAGAGATACCTGAAAAATTAATGTTGATAAGGTAAATACAATTTGTGTAAGCCCAAAAATATTAAGAGAAAAAGAAACACATTTTGAAAATCTGCATTTTCTAAGCTTTCATATAACACAAATGACATTTTAATGACTACAAACTAATGTCCCATTGAACATGCATATTCATACTCATCTTTTTGCAGCATTCTGCTATTTACCCATGAGGTCAGACTTTACATGAAAGGTACATTAACTATGATTAACAGATGATAGAATAAACGGCCCAGGAAGTGTCATCGAATCTCCTAAGTCAAGCAATTGCTTAAACAACCCATTCTGCTACAGTGCTTGACAGTGACACTGTTCACATCTTCACTGTACTAATCCTTTCTAACTACTGATGATCTGGTATTGGAGCACGAGACCACATAAGGATCTCATAATAGTGCTGTGAGAATCACAGAAACCATCTAATGCAAAAAAGTAGTTATATTGAACCATCCAATATTCTTGAAGCATTCTTTTAGAAGTATTTTAAACTCCATCAGTAATGGAAGCGCTTATTTTACAAGACCAGTTACCTGACCACACGAGATTCTCTGACAGGAGAACTAAAAGGTCTATTTTTTAAAATAGAGGCTGATTTGCACATGTCATGCAAAACAAAGCAGTCAGGTCATTGAGTCAGGTCAAAGCTTCAGAGCCTATTCTAAGAGCCAGTCCCAATAATGGAGGGAAGCATGGATCAAATAATTAATTTTAGTGAAGAAAGTATTCAAAATCCATAGATCTTGGAGGTTTTTCAAACTGAGTCTGCAGCAAGCAGTATGAGAACAGGAAGCATGCTTTCTTCTACTCTTGATAACATTTTAACTGTAGAAATTGGCAATTTTAATACCTTCCAACTGCACTGAAACTAGCATTCCACATTTTATACTATTGCAGTAGCACTGCATTTCCCATTTTTTGATTCAAGAATACAGGGTGAGAATAATTTGTTCTGTTTAAGCTCACTTAACATTTTACACAAGCCAGGATGAATTAACTTCATAAATTCTCAGCATCAAGTGATACTACTTTTAAAATTTAGTTTCCTTATAATATTTAAGTTTCAGAAACAATTCAGAAAAAAAAACCAACAAAATTCTTTCTCTGGTAGCTTCTTTGCCAGAATTTTACTCTAACAGCTCTAGTATTGTCTCCAGGTAAAATTTCCCTGCTCTCACTACAATGAGCCATAAGGAAGGACCCAATGCCTGCAGAAAGCCCTCATTAACTTTCCAGCCTGAGTCCACTTTGTTATCAGGGTTTGGTTGTTCAACAGCCCTGGTTAAATATACACATTTGTATATAACTGTCGAACTCACCAGAAATTATGATAATAGTAATGTTGCAAATCTGCCTAGCAGAAACTACTGTCAAATTCTTTTCTATTTCTCTAGAATAATTCTATTGGAAACTCATGGATTTATTTGGTTTTAGTAACAAGAATGGGAAAAAATCAAACTATCAAAGATTTTGAGTATTTTGCACACTATCACGGATTACCCTTCAAGGTTCTTATTACCATTTAAATAGATATTCCTAGCTGCTGTCTTAGGTCAGCAAGTATTCAAATCACTGGAACAGATTTGTGTTAACACATGCTGTGGACAAATGCAGCAGAAATGTAGATATTCTCTGAAGAGAAAAACAAAATCAAAAACACCCACTGCACCTTAAAGGCATAGGAATACTCTCTTCTGTGGAAAAGGCTTCAAGATGCTTAAATTTCTCCTCACATTTAGTATTTCCTTTCATCATCAGAAGACATCTAAGGTCCCTTCCAACCTAACCCACTTTATGATTCTATAATTTTAAGATTTCCTTGAGTGGTCAACTTTTCATTACCATGATGTAAATGGAAATAAAAGACATGCATTCTTGTTCCCTGAGGTTCTTTTACCTCTTTCTGTGGCTGCAATGGAGTAGGAGGGAAGTGGACCATCTGTACACTACAGCTAAATCTTGACAGTCCAACAGTTGTTTATTATTGCTATTATTATTAATATATTATTTCTCATAAATACAACCTCACCTCCATTTGAACACTGCTAAAATGAAATGCCTACAGGCAGGAGAATATACACTACTTCAAAGCAGAAGAAGATCAATACTTTAGAGGCAGGTGATGTAAATTGACGAAGAGAAACTAGCAAAATACATTCTGGCACTTGTATAAGTTACCTTATTACAGGAAAAACTGAACAACCATGCTACTAAATACATAGACTTTTTGAGTTGAGCAGAATGAGAGAGATCAATCCCAGGAATAAAATTTAAAACCTTCACAGAAAAGTCTGTTCCCAACTAATGCCATACTACGTATTCTTATTATAGTATTTAACCCATTGCTGAAATCATTACTTAATTTCAAAATATTCTGTATTTCTAAAGTATGAAGTTTTGGTAGAATTCACTTTCCATTTCTCCTACTGAGTCAAAATACATATCTGAAAAAGTGACAGAGGCTGTGCTACCCAGTAATAATACTGCATGCAAGCCAAGGTCAAAGCAATATAGAAAGTCAAATACATCAGCTGCCTGACATAAGCAAACCAAACCTTTGTTGATCCAGAGTATTTTGCTTGCATGTTTCATGATAAGCCACGGTTTACATAGTCATCTATTATGGTCATACTTATTTCCCATTTTTGACATCCTCTAGTCTGGTAGACACTGATATTTAAACCAGGGCAACCTTGCCAAATACAGCTGTGTTATCTTCATAACACACAAAAAAGCGTATCTGCTTTGTTCCAAAGAATGCCTGTGGAGGCAACTGGGTCAAAAAGCAAACATTGTTTTGCAGTGATTTAGTAGCTACTGTTAGTAGCCAGAAATAAAAAATATCACGCTTGCTTTGACTGACTGAATAAGGAAGATCAACATGAAACTTGATTCAACTGCTCGAGATGCCAAGGAGGATCTTCTAAGGATTACAGTAAGAGATGGCTAAGGCCATACTGAAGAGTCAAAATCAGAAGCAAATGCAGCTGGGAGAAGGAATGCCTTGATGGAAGGGACGTGCCATAATCTCTCTTTCAAACTAACAATATTCCTTTTAGGCCAGCAACCTGTTTAGGTGACTTCAGTTGCAGGGCACTTTATGACTTCTGCACAGTACTTTCAGACCAACTGTAGCTGAAGCCTTTTACCCACAGCCATAAGCAATAAAATATAATAAATATTATTCTTAAAATGTTTTTAGTATGAGAAAACTTTTCTCTCAGTACTAAATGTGACAGTAGTTTTAAACAAACATCTTAAGCTCTAAAGGTTACAGAATTACAAGACGTTTAATATGAAGAATATGCTAATCCAATTTCAATGCAGAAGCTGGAATTGTGTTTCAGTCACACTGCTTGCAAAGCAAGAAGAGCAAGATGCCTTTTGCTATCATATCCTTACAAATCATGGTCAAAGCTGTAAGTGTTCTCTAATGAACCTCCTCTTGTATTGCTAAAATATACTCATGTTTCTCCTTTTATGGCATCAGCCCTACATGTTGTATCTGTTAGCATTTTTCAGCCTCCAGAATATCATTTATGCCAACCAAATGCTCTCTGTTAAAGTTATCAGAAAAGAGTGAAAAAGTAAGTTGATCCAATAACTGAAAGACCAATTTAGGCAGTGTTAGAGATGGAGAGTCAACACAAAAGCCCTGAAACAATGAGAAAGCACTAGAAGGTCCATGTGCTATTTAATTGGTGATAAAAACCTGGGGGTGTTTCTTGTATCTACAAATTGAATGGAGAAATAGTCCTAAATCACATGCAGTACATACAGGAAACACAGAAATACTATGAATTCACTTAAAAGCACTAATGTCTTATACACTGTCTTAGTTACTTATATACTGTCTTATTTCTAACCTGTGCAACCTCTGAACTGCATGTATTTGCCTTATTTTTTAAGCAAAATTAAATATGAAAGTAATTCCCACTCCAAAAGAGTATGAGAAAAAAGGCACGAGAGAAAAAGACAGACAGACAAAAAAGACAGAAGAGAGAAAAACAAGAACAAATCTGCAAAATAATCACGTAGAAACAATATCAATCCAAATTAATAACCAGGTCAACTTAGGAAGCATTATCTAGCTGCTAGAAATAAATAAATGTACCTGGAATGTGAACCAGGCTGTGTCATGTAGGCACTTATCCCTTATTATTTGATTTGTAGTAGCAAGTAATGAAGCCAGGCATGCATTTAGACAGCTTGAAGCAGATGGACAGCATACTCTGGAAAACAAGTTAATGGCAGAGGCAGGTATATCTGCACAACTCAACAGTTAAAATGGCCTCAACAATTAGAGAAAGTCACAGATGCAGCATTTTTATATTTGGATCCTGTGCATGTACACATGCAAAAATATTTATGTGGATCCTACACATAGGTTTTCTCTGGGAAAATAGGGTTTTTTCCAGGAAGCAGATTAATAAGGTATAAGTTGCATTACTGTTAAACAAAAACTACCTGATTTTTTTCCTCTATTTTTTTGGAAGCTATTGAACATCATTATGACAAATCCACTTCTTCCCATTGTTGGTGCAAAAGCCACTGCCCATAGCAAAGCTAATGCACAAGAGGAAACCCCAGTACCTTCGCTACACAACCCAACCACACTGTTCCTAAGAACAGCAGATCAGGGCAGAGTAAGGAGAGAAGGCCAGTTTATTCACTTTAACATTTCCTACAAAATAAGGTAACATTCTCACATCACAGCTTAGCGAAGCCAAGGTCCAAAATCACACAAAAGCATCACTGCACTTGAGCCCAGTGGAAAAATCCCAGAAGCAAGTAGAGATGCTTCTGCAAATGCGAAATGCCTATCTGCATTCCACTCTTCTTTACAATAGTATTAATTCAAGCACTTGCACAAGCTATTGATACCACCTAGAAGGCATCTACACAGGTCAGCCCTGATGCCTGAGCACACACCAGGCAAGCTGAAATACAGGAAAACCTATAATCCTTTATTTACTTCATGGATACAGAGAGAAGTTCATGACCTGTTCCACACATGAGTTTAGATTTAAGTGTAAACCACCAAAGTTAAAAAAATTGTAGCTATAGATGAAATAGACAACTTTTTACTAGTCAGAACAAAAAAACATGAGCAATAAATAGAAGTTCAAATTCTTCCTGGTATAAAATTAAACAGATCATAAACTCAGGAAAAAAAAACAAAAACAAAAACAAAACCAAACGAAACAAAACAAAAAACCCCAAAAAACCAAAAAAACACATCAATCCACATGCTCCTTCCCTGGTCAGTTAAGCAGCACTTCTTAAGATATATTACCATAATCAATCAATGCAAGCTTAGAAAATCACATACTAATCTCCATGGCTCACAGCTATAATTAACCCTATTAATAAATAATAACAAACAAAATGCCTAAATCTAGATTTTTTAATTGCTTATAGAAGCCAATAAAGCACACATATTATCACACCAATAACTTCATATTTCCTGAAGCAAATTCACAAAAGATGCTTAATTATCTCTCATAGAGCAAAAGTTTGAAAGCAGAAAGAGAAAAGAAATGGTGTTCTGAATATCTCTTCTACAAATTTAAGCAAAAACAAACCTCACAGACGCATTCATTTCTCTCTGCAATACTAGCCTTTGAGTGGTATGTTCATGAGGCTTTCACTCTACCAAATCCCTTGTTCTCAAGGTGGTCTCTGGGACCGTAGGGTTTTGCCAGCAGCCTCTTCCCGCATTTCAAGCAGCTTTTGTGCAGTGTCTGCTGTGGGCATCAACCCTTCTTTGTACTTGTGCTCTGCCCTGCCACGCTGCACTGCTTCTGCAGCCAGGCACCATCCACCACTCACGGGTCACATAGGTGACATTTCCTTTGGTTTCAGTTCTAAAAGGTGCTTTTACAGCTCCAGAGTACGTGTGGATTCCAGAAGCTGTGTCCTCTACCACACCTAACCCTGCCAGAAAAGCATGACAGAAAAAAAAATGCTCCTTCCCTGGGCAGCTCCCACAGTAGCTGATACTGAAACTGTGATTATATTCAAATTCAAATTCCTCATAACCAAGTTTCAGATGCACATGCCTCAGTATCCTTCATATTTCTAAGACTGTATTATCATAGAAAGTGCCAAGTGCCAAATGCCAAGTGATTGAACTGCCTTTTAACTGAGGAATGTCTCTTGTTTCTATTAATAATATATTAGAAAAGGTAGCACTGAAAATTTTTGCAAAGACAAAAACTCTATTTGTTTCTGTCAGTTTACTATTTCAAAAACAGGAACTATTACACAGATAAACAATTTCATACACATGAAAGGAAAGACAATAAGGTGCATGAGTTAGAAAAAAAAGAGGGGCAAACCCCACAGAATCGTAGAAACATTTAGATTGGAAAAGCCCTCTAGGATCATGAAGTCTGGTCACTAGTTCAGAACAGCCTGGTCCATCACTAAACCACAGAATTAGGAATGGTTTGGGTTGGATGGGGCCTTCAAGACCATTCAGTTCCAACCCCCCTCTGCTATGGGCAGAGACACCTTTCAATAGGCCAGGTTGCTCAGAGCCCCATCCAACCTGGCCTTGAACACCTCAGAGATATCCACAGCTTCACTNATATTAGAAAAGGTAGCACTGAAAATTTTTGCAAAGACAAAAACTCTATTTGTTTCTGTCAGTCTACTATTTCAAAAACAGGAACTATTACACAGATAAACAATTTCATATACATGAAAGGAAAGACAATAAGGTGCATGAGTTAGAAAAAAAAGAGGGGCAAAACCCACAGAATCGTAGAAACATTTAGATTGGAAAAGCCCTCTAGGATCATGAAGTCCGGTCACTAGTTCAGAACTGCCTGGTCCATCCCTAAACCACAGATTTAGGAATGGTTTGGGTTGGATGAGGCCTTCAAGACCATTCAGTTCCAACCCCCCTCTGCTATGGGCAGAGACACCTTTCACCAGGCCAGGTTGCTCAGAGCCCCATCCAACCTGGCCTTGAACACCTCAGAGATATCCACAGCTTCACTCAGCAACCTGGGCCAGTGCCTCAGCATCCTTAAGAGTAAAAAAATTCTTTTGTACTATCAGATCTTAACCTAACCTCCTTCAGCTTAAGGCCATTTCTCCTTGTCCTAACACTACATGCCCTCAAGAAAAGCCTCTTTCCATCTTTCTTGTAGACCCTCTCTAAGCACTGCAAAACTGCTCTAAGGTCTCCCTTGGAGCCTTCTCTTCTCCAGACTGAACAGCCCCAACGCTCTCAGCCTTTCTTCAGAGGAGAGGTGGTCCAGCCTTTTGATCAACTTTGTGGCCTTCTCTGGACTCACTCCAACAGATCAGTATCTTTCAACATGTCAACCATGTCTCAAAGCACTACATCTACACATTTTCTGAACACTTCCAGGGACAGTGATTCCACCACTTCCCTGGGCAGTCTATTCTAATGCTTGACTATCCTTTCAGTGAAGAAATTTCTCCCCAAAATCCAATTTAGACCTCCCCTAGTAAGTTTTTTTAGTTGTTAGTCTTGTGCATGGGTTTGCTATTTGCCTATGTACAGATGACCATGTTTTAAAATCTGGGTTTGTTTTGGGATGTTTCCATTTGGTCACAGTATTTACAGCTTTATGGCCTCTTCATCAAGAAGGATTAATGTCGTCAACTTCACATGAAACTGCTAGGAGGTCTAAATTCTCATCTTTCCAGAATGATCAAACTGAAGCAAAGTAAGAATGATCCCAAAAGCAGAAGCCACATGTTAGGAAAAACCTTCAGCCACAGGTTAAACCTTTATTCTGAAATGGAGACACACATCTGGCTAGTTTTTCTAGGTTACTGAGACTCCTGAATGTGATATTCCCTACCAGGATACAATATAAACATGGACCTTCAAAATGGGTTGTGCTCTGTTTACTTCTTCTCCCATTAGTCAGTGCTAGAGATGGTGCAGGGAAGCACTCAGCTCCCAACACCATGTGAGCAGCAGCTGGGAAACAGCAAAAGAACTCTTTATTCGTCGTCTTAATGTGATCATATCAAATTGTGGTGAGTGATTTCTTCCACCCCTGTCCCCAGCGTCATTTCTCAGTGTCCCATGGAATCACAGATGGCAGACTAAAACATGCAGTCTGGTCAAGTAGCCCACCCTACTGCAGCAGTGCAGCATATTCCTTTACAGTAATCTCTTCATAGTATGTGCAGCCAAGTCCACTTTTCAATATCCTTACTTATTCCTCTGTGAAAGTGAAAGCTAAAATCAGTTCTGTTACTTACGTGTAGAAATATTCCTGTTATATTTATTTATGACATGCTCTTGTAGTAGACATCAGAAAAAATAAAGAGGAGGAAATGGGTTTTGAAAACGTTTGGGACAGTTGTATATAGTGTTATTACAATTAATTCTCATAAAACCCATCTGCCACAACAAGGGTTTGTGTTACCAGGAAACCATTTAAAAAGCGTTCTGAGAGAGAAAGAAATGATAATATCCCTTTCCTCTGTTTCTCACACTTCTCAACCCGCCTTTCACAAAAAAAATAGAGTTTTGTGAGCTTTTCCACACAGACAGCTTACCCTGGGTTTTATGTGAAGTACTGTGCAGATTAGAGGAAATGCTAGATGCTTGTAACCCAAAATTAGGTTTTTCCATCTGAATGATGCAACAGTCAGTCCTATGCATCCTATAGCTTGCTATAAGAGACAAAAAAACTTGTATTATCCTAAAAAACCCAAAAGATGGAAATTAAAAGCAACAATTTCTCTGTGCCTTAGTCTTGTAATTTGGAGGCAGGACAGACTGAATAGAGACTTCTTCTTAAGCCCTAGAAGACAGTTGGAGGCCAAATAGGTTCATATAGGTCTCAGGGAAATGGATGAGTAGAAGAATGCACTAAAACAGGATAAATCACAAATATCTATGATAAAGCACAGCACACTTCTTCTTTCTGTCTTGCATGATTTGCTTCCTTTTACATCTCCACCTACTGTAGATTGTAGGTGTCTGACATGTACTGGAGAGAATTAGACACACCACCTGGCCCAGGGTGGGACTCTATCTTCTACAGATGCCTACTCTCATCAGTTTATCATCAAGTAGACCTATTTAATTCACTGAAATTAGACTTCTGCCACTAAAATCAGAACATCATAATCAGGCAAGATAAATTTCACACTAAAGTATTGCGTAAGTGTCCCAAAAAATTTAACTGCAATTGTTTCCAGAAAACTCGAAGGTCCTCTTTAAATATTTGGCAAATATCATGCAAGCCAGCTCCTCACAGCACCTAGTTGCAGTCTTTTCTGTAAGCACTGTTGTGGAGGTGGGAAAAGCAGGACTCACATGCATCTGTTCTTGTCATTAAGAAGATGGGCTACCAAAAGGAGTAAGTTGTTGCAAGGAAGGCAGGTAATATGTACCACACCTGAAATGTGCCAAAGTGTTCATAATTGGGCCTGCAAATTAACTCTTACTTAGGTATTTTAAAAATTATCATTAAAGACAGGGAGTTATGGCAATTCTCATATATTTAAATAAGAATTATTTAAATTTTTAAGCATTTAAGAAACACTCCTTTCAGTCTATTATCTAACAATATGTCTCATATTTCTTGAGGAGTTTTTTTAGTTTGTTACCTAAAAGTTCCTAATAGATATGTGAAATCAACCTCACTAAAGTCTCATCACAGCAGAAACTTCAAAGTGAACCGAATGGAAACATTCTTAACTTAGATGATTATACAAATTCACATTTCTAAATTTTCTTAAAAACTCAAGCTAGCCAGAGCTTCTGAAATGCCAATGATCTTACATACGCTCCTAAACTACGTGCAAAGATCAGAACAATCAAATCTAATTACGGCAGAAAGAAATTATGCAAGAAAATCAGAGCTACTTCGTCAACGCCTGTTCCAACTGAAAACCTGGCTGGAAACATCAATAACACTGACATTCCTAACTGCATGTTTCCATCACCTGGGCAACGTGAGTAACTTGTGCTAAATTTATGAGCAACAACTGTACACCAAACAGCATGAGGAAGAGAATGAAATCACTGTTCAGCAGAACCATGAGCACTCAAAAAAAAGGGCAGAGCAAAATCAGGCAGCTTATATCCCAGATCAACCACCACTGGCAGGTCTGATGGGTTTTGGTGAACACTTGCAACCATTCTGGACCAGGAGAAAAAACTTTACTTCCTGCTATTTTGCAACACTGAGAATTACGTAGACATCAAGATAAACAAAATAAAGCCTGACTTGACAAAAGATCAGAGATATGATGAAATGCTGACCAAAATGTCAGCAAGAACACAGGCACTTGCCAGCATGACTTACAGGAAAGTTAAGACATTAGCAAGACTATGTAGCAGATTTTTTTTTTCTGAGTTTGGGTGTTTTTTGTTTTATTGCCTCCCCAAATCTGAAGAGAACTTTTGTGTACTTTTCTTGCATTTCAGACCCTGTAGGGCCATTTTGGGATGCACCACTGCAGACAGTATGTCTGGCAGGAACACATCTGTGACCAGGTGCCCATTAAATCATTTCCTGAGCTGTTTTAGGCCTCTTCTGAGGGCCATTTGGTAGCATGCCAGTTCTGGTCTAAAAGCTGCAAAGAACCACTGATTAATTGGGCTTTTGCTATTTCACTCTTGTAAGGAACTGTGCTCCTCTTACATTCTTATGGGACTCCTTGAGTGGTTTCATTGGCAAATGCAGTAAATTTACCCCCATGTCTATATATTTTGTAAATTAGATGAAGTAACTAATGAACAGGGAAAATACTGCTTTAGCAGTGCAACAATGCATTGATTCCTTCTCACAATGGTATTTTGGGTTCACTATCTTATCTGATGACCTACCCAACATCCAAGTACACAAGTCTTACAAATTCAATTATTTCCTCTTTACTTTTCATCAAGTAAGATTTTGCTATTTTTCTTCTGTTGCACCTAAATCTCATTTTAATGTATGCAGGTGGCTAAATAAGGGGATGACGAATACTCAGCAGGATCTATTGGGGTAAAAGCAATCAGACATACACTTGTAAGCAGATATGCAACCTGGATAATCAAGACCTGAGAAAAGTGGCACAGCACAACAGGCTTCATCAAGGAGGAGTGAGCCTGCCCACAGCCCAGGGTGCCAACCTGGCACTGCCGTCCCAGGCTAGAGGAACAAGAGAAACATTGCTAGTTTTGCACATGGACACCTGAGATGCAATCAGACTTTATGGGTGCTGAATTAACTCACAGTTTAGAAAATGTGTTACTTCAGGGCACAAACACACAGCTCTTATTTTTGCTTTTGAAAATCTACCCTTAAATCCCATACCATCTGTCAAAAATTTGACACTTGTTTTCAATTAAGAATGATGTATTAGATACACTCACTGGTCAGCAGTCAGTGACCACCTGAAGAAACAGCTGTTGGGCATCTTGGAAAGGAAGACCCTGACTTCTGTTTTCAAGGGAGATGGATGTCAGAAAACTCACAGTAATCTGAGCATCCAGCCTCCTACAAGCAAAGTGTTTTTATACATCGCCAAAAAGTGACTGCAAAGATGTGGTAAACATCACTGAGACTCTGGAATAGACTCCACTATGACTGCAGAAGGACTCACAAGGCAAAGGTAGACAAGCCAATGTCTTCAGCTCCTCTGTGTGACAAGAAAGTATCTTGTCAGTCGGACACAGCAGCCACTGAAAATCTGTCACTAGGAAGGTTAGCAAGTATCTGAAACTACAGATTGATGAGATTCTTGCAACTGGACTTTTTTCAGGTGTCCAGAACGCAAAACAAAATAATCTTTCTTAACACAAATACTATCAGAGCCCTGACCTGCCCTGTTACATTAGGAGTCCCATTGATATGAAATTTAAAAATTCTTCCAGGACTAGAACAGGGTTCACCAAGTCCTCACAGCAGAGTTTTGCTCTCAAACAGTGGCTGCCATATATAAGTAATATACCTTCCAAAGTCAGTGCCATTCCACAGAGCGTAATTGCTTTCCTGACAACTTATCACATACAGTCTTGGAAAATGGCAGGTAGAAGAAGGTGGAACCTGTAGTAGTGTGTCTGCTCTCAGCTATCTGTTAATCTCAGTCACAACAGAGCCAGCAAAGAAGAGCAGAGGGAGAGGAGTAACCCTGTGCGTTTTCAGTTACACACAACAGCTTGCAAACCTGGACTCCCTCTGAAATAAGCCCTGCGCCTGAAAACCAGTTCCCCTCTATCTCATGATGAGCCCAGTCACACATGCAAGAATGCTCAGCTATTAAATATCAAAGGGATCTTTTTGTCTTGCTTTAGCTTGTTTGCAAAGGATATTTATTCAAGGCAAGGACAGCTCAAAATATCAGACGCAGAATGATCCAGTAAATGTAGAATGGAACTTGTGGTGATTTTGCTACTTTTTAACCTTGAAAGTCACATCACAGAGCAAAAAACACTGTTTCAATAAAAAAAGAAATGTGCTGAACACTTCTACTAACATTGCCTTTCTACCTGACTGGCCTCAGTGAGCTTCTGTGACTGTAGAATGAGTTCGGCATCAGAGAAAAAGAAACCAGTGGTGGCACAAGAAGCACAGTTTCCACGTACCTGAATATGGAGGTTCAGAGCTGGATCCTATACTTCTTTCTAGTTTTGTCAAGGCCAATGGAGGTTCAGTCATTTACATTATTCTGGCACCGGTCTAAATCAAAATTTAACAACAGGGTGGTAGGAAAAAAACAACCTAAACAGTTATCTTTACTAGCTTTAGGAAAGGGGGGACAGCCCTTTCTTCCTTTAAGGCTTTCCAAGAAACACGTCAGAAAGATTCAACTACATAAGACAAAAAGAATAAAACATCAATGTCATAACAAATAAGAAATGAGAGCTATCAGTAAAACAGATGCTAGGGATGGCAAGGCTGGGGGGGTAAAAGTACACTTTTACATTAGTGAGAGGGCTTTTTTTCTGGCAAGTGGCAACTGTGACTGAGTTGGTGCTTCCAGACTATGTTTAAAAGAAGAAATCTAAATAATGGTGTATGCCTATAATTCTTCATAGAATCATAAAACAGGAATCCTGAGTTGAGAGTTACAAGGATCATCAAACCCCACAAATATAGATACATACAGTTACATACATATCAAACCAACAAACTCTATATGTTATTGTTGATACTTATTTTTAAATGTATTTTGTATTTTCCTACAGTTTCTCATCCAAACTCACTGCAATCAATGGAAAAACTTCCATTTCTTTGATGGGACTTTGGAAGAGATTGAAAAGCTATTGCAAAACAGAATTGTTACCTATCCTCCTTGTGCAGTTATTTTTTTTTTCTTTATAATTGTTGTTCAATTAGTATCTTTTTTAATTCATGAAACTGATCTTATCAATGCTGTTCTGTTCAGGCATGGGCACTACCTTATCTCCCTTTACTAAACTGAAATGAAAGGAAACTTTCACACCCTTGGGAATTTTTTCCCTCTTGCAGCTATGTCTGTGTTTATCTGGGTTTTTTTCTTAAGTTTTGCCTTTTTTTCATTCACTGTAAATAAAAAAAGTCTCCAAGGAACTTCCTGGATTCTCAGTTTTGAGTAAGGCTAATCAGGTTCCCAGAGAACAATCTTGCTTTTTATGCTTTTTATGTCTATCTGCAGATTCAACACTCTTCACAGCTCTTCAACAAAAATATTTTAGATCTTCAAAACACAAGTTGCTGAGCACCAGCTTCAGTTTTGTCTTAAGTTTCCTTTAACCCACTCCTTATACACAACCACTGTAGCAGCACACTACAGCATATTGTGCACAGTGCTTCAACATAGAGCTCTTAGATCCAAACAAAGAGCTCAGCTCTCTTTGATTACATTAACGTTTTTAATCCAAAAGGTTTTTGGTGAAGCATATGTTCTGCATCATTAAAATCAGATATTCTCACTTTGATCTTTAAGTTCTCTCAGTTGACTGCTTCTCCAAACTAGAAACTATTTGAGCTTTTGAAGTTATCTTCTTGCTCTGTACAGAAAACCTGAGCCTTCAGCCAGATTTGATAGGGTTACAAGATAATAACCATATACTGTTGCATTTACTTTTACCTACTAAACTTTGCTTTACAAAAAATCTGAAGCTTTGTCAGAAAAATCTTAAATGCAATAACTGTAAACCAGAGAGAATTTTCTATGTAAAGTAAGATACCAAATTTTGCTCAGTAAATCTAGGAACATTTTGTTTCAACATAGACTATCTTTTGCACTTAGTATTTATCAAAGTAATGTGGGTTTTTTCCTTTTCCTTTTCTTTCAAAGTCAAGAAGAGCCTGGACAGGCAAAGATAGAAATCCTGTGCATTTAAAGTAGTGCAAATGGCAGAGAGTGAATGTCAGCAGACAGACTGTCACACAAACACAAACTTTCCTCAGCATAGAAAGCCAGAGAACAATTGCAGAAGTTGAAGTGTGACATTACAGCAAGATTAATTAAAGAAGCTGGTCCAGCTGAAAACAGCTAAGAAAGCCATTTGTCACTGGACTACAACAGGCATTAAATGGCTTCCAAAAATAGCAGGACTACTGGTCCCATGACACATCTGTGATTCTGGAAGGAAATATCTAGCCCAGCCAGGACACCCAGCCTGGAGACGTGGCAGAGGAGGCATCCACGCTCCCAATCCCATTGACTGGATGTTAAAAGCTTTGGCTGGAACTACTCAGTTCTCAAATTTTACAAATAGTAAGAGAAGAAAACATTCAACCAGATGCAAAAAACGCTAGTTAAAATGAGAGTAAAAGGTGAATTCAAGATGGAGGTATTAACTGGGAATTAACTGATTGAAAGAGACAGTATTTGTGACTCCATGAAGGAGGAGGGTCACCCAGTCAGTTTCTCAAGACATTTTAAAATGGCATTAGAGGTTGAGGAGGTGTGATTGAATGTGAATGTTCATGAAATACAATCCACATAGAGTGAGCAAGTATCAATTCATAAAGTGGAATAAAAGCCTCAATCTTTTTGATGAAACAAAGTAATTCTGCATCGAAGTTTACCAAATAGCATCTTATATATGGGACATTTGTCAAGAATAGAGCATCAAATGTAATGCATTCCCTAGTATGTCTTGTCTGTGTGTATAAGAGTGCCTATGTCTCTGTGTGTCTCTGAATATAAAAAACTACACATTCTATTTTAATTTGGGAAGTTATTTTCATTTCAAGCATTCTCAGCATGGGGCAAATGACTTCTGAAGATGAAAACATTTCCCACACATGCTTCACATCATGTAACAAGAGAAAGATCACTCCCAAATTCAATCTTTCATTCATGTCTTCCCATCCCCCTTTTTTCTCCCTGTTTCTTATTCTCTTAAAAAAAAAAAAAACCAAACCAAGAAAGCAAGAAAGTGAGAGAAAAAGCAAGAGAGAAAAAGCAAGAGAGAAAAAGCAAGAGAGAAGGCAAGAGAGCAAGAAAGAAGAAAGTGTTTGGCAAATCAACAACAGAAATATTTCTGAAAATGTCCAAGCCATACAATCCTAAACTCAATTCAGACTGAATCACATGAAAAGAGACATCTTGTGAGGAAAAGTCATTTCTACATGCCATCTTTTTCCAGTTACTTCCCAGTAACAATTTAATGAGAGCTGTAAAATACAGTGCCTATCCACCACTGCACGACTGTACTTAACACTTCCGAAATTCAGATATCCAAACTTACCAGCTTTCTATAATACCCATTCATCCAAATACTTCAGCATATGTATTCATATACAGTAACTTAGCATAATTGTATTCTAATGAGTAATTCAACTGATGTTTATGTCTCTAATTCTAAAACTATATATGTTGGTCCTAATCTGGCAGATGTTTAATAACTGAAACTCATTAAAACTGATGAAATTCTAAACTTAAAAAATTTCAGTAGAGTTAAATGGCAGAAGCATTTAGCATGGTAAAAGAAAATTATGTAAGCTTAATATCAATTTTTCTTGCCTAATTATATACTTCCTAGATTAAGCTAAATCTATACTATCCAATAAACATAATTATATGAAATTTTCATATAATAAATTAAAGAAAGTAACAATTAAAAGCCCATGATTTAGTTACTCTGTGTAACTCATCATTCTCAGAGAATTAAATATTGGATTAATCCATTTACTTTCAACCAAGCATTTACAAGCACTCTTCTAGAGATAGATTCTCTTTTCCTTCTTTGTTTCATTTGCTGTCTACTCCCCTAAAAATAAAAAAACTTACCTAAAACTCCTACCTTGTTGTAGAACCTCGTTGTTGACCACATGAAAATCATTTCATAAACAGTATATAAAGGAATATTAAATAATTTTAAATATTATTAGCATGTTACTTGTTGTATGAATAGAAATTTATAAAAATAATATGACACTTACTACAATATCTACTAAATATTTAACTTACATGAACTTTGTTTACATGAATTTTCACTACATTTCTGCTCTTTTTCCCAGTAAGACAGATGAAAACTGTTTTCTGCAATTTCAAAACCAAACACCTGTGAAGGGTATTTCTTTTCTGTATGCATTGCAATGTTGCTGCCTTCACCAAGAAAATGTATTTATAGACACGCTTTATTCTGATAGTGCTTTCTCTTGCCTGTATTAATTTTAAAACAGTAGGAAAAGACTACTTATATTCAACCAGGCAATAACACTGCAGCCTTGAAGATACAGGAGAAATTGCTTAGATGGTATCTGCACACAGATACAGAAGAAACAGAGGAGGGACACGAGTAGAGTCTGTTTCAGGGACAGCTTTCCTACAGGTCAGAAGAATAAATTCATTCTTGTCTTTGTAGAGCTTCCAGCTCAACAACATCCTACTAATTTACACTTTGGAGGAGGAGGAACGTTTATGCCATTAGAAAGTTTTTGTAGTTCTGGAGTCCAAATGCTATAAAATGAAAAGGAAACCAGAATCTGAGCCTGAGCCAGTGGCAATTGAAAGCCAGTGGAAGGGAATTCCATCGCTCTCAATGGTCTCCTGCATGTATAGCATTACTTGTGAGCTGCACACATCAGCTGATCACTTCTTCTCAGCTTATTCTTAATCCTATTTTACAAAGCTAATGTTCATCTTCTAATGACAATCTAATTGCTTGGTGCCATGTTTACTAGTGGGAATGAACCACAAGCCATGTCACTGTAAACCGAGGGGAGTATTCCAGTGAATGGGAGGTTGAAAACTCCCGATCTGTAGAGAGGGAAAACGTGTTTAACTCTCTGGTACGAATTACTTCCAGGTGCTGATAATTATCACTCATGGAGCTTGATTTTCCGATTTCTACAACTAAATATATACTTGACAAGTTAAACTTTTCATCATGTGCAGCAGTCTCCTAAAAGCTGGGAAGGAGGACAGGCTGCTGATGGTTGAAACCTATTTCACCTAAAACAGCAACACTTAATTACAAGTCTTGCTGTTTATTCCTTTTCAAAGTATTTCAAATATATCTTTTTCCCAAAGGAAATAATATTGTATATTATTAAACAGGTAAGTATTATTGCATCTGCTCATGAACAAGAAATTGTGAATAGCCAAATAATTACTTGGGAAGGCTCAGAAACAACACAGAAAAAAAAAAAAAGTCTGTCAAAAGCTTATGTTTTCCATTATGTAGACTTCCTGAAGTTATCTCATTTTACTCTCAGAATTTTGCTATTCACATGCAAAATTCAGAAGTGTACATGTGTTAACAGACACATGACATATAGAAAAGCAACAGACTTAAGCACTAAAGGTGTTTAAATGTATGTTAAAAATATACATGCAAGCCCTTATGCTTACATATTTTTAACACTAACCAGACAGGTTATTCAAAGAAGGTAAAAATGGGGTCTAGCAAGCAAAAATTCAACGTAATTTAGAGAAGGAGCATCCTATAACCACACTAGTGTTTCTTAAGCTGTTGCCAATTTTAAACTTCTGTGCAGCTTTCTGTCATCTTTCAGGAGCCTGCTTTTTTGCCCATCTGGCATCTGTGAAACTGATCAGTAAATTAATTTTGAAGCAACTCTGACATAAGTTTAATAAAGGTGACTGAGGAGACTCTACTAAAGTGAACTTTTAGCAAAAGCCATAAATGCAAGTGTTTCCCATGCAGTATTAGAATGATACATAAAATCATTATAAAGGTCTGTGCCAGTCATTCTTATACTGGCTGCAAAATTACAACTCCTGAAACCCTAGAAAAGATCAACCTCATGATCTACTGTGGCAGGATCATTCTAAAGGACATGCCTTAAATCTGGAAGATGTCTTTTTGCATTAAAGACTGCATTACAGGAGGGCAAAGGTGCTGCTTGTTTCTGCAACAGCAAACACCTGCAGACTCCAGGCTCTCAATACCTGCGACATTACTGATGATTAAATTAATAGTGGCAGGGCTTGAAATTGAGTCCACTTGATCTTAGGGTCTCACAGATTAAAGTATTAGTCCACTGAACCATGTTACTAGACTTCCCCTTAATCTATTAGATACTTCCTTGTCTTTGTTCAATAAGAATGGTAGGGAAAAAACAAAATAGTAGTAATCTTGGAAGAGTGACAAAAATATGCAGAAATTTCAATGGACAGCCTAGTCAAAATGGATAGCCTGACTGTCTGCAAATTAAACTACACTAGGCTGTTCTAGGCCAGATCCTCAGCTTTTATAAATTAACAGGCCTCCAAGGCTCTGCAATTTTCATTTGCAAGGATATGAAAAAGTATTTTTTATTACTTTGATGCTTTCCTGCTAGAATGAAAACTCTCGGAGAACTGCAAGGAAAACATTCAATTTCTAGCTGGATAAAGTTATGCACAGACAAATTAAATGACTCAGAATCACACAACTGTTTGAAGACAGAAAGAGCCATAAAATTTACCACTCTTTCTGTTCTTCTGTTCCCACAATTACTCTTATAGACCAGTATATCTGCCACCTAAATATGAAATACCATTTGTTAAACAACACCTCAGGTACTAAGTGTGTATGCACTCCATGACTGTATTTTGACCTGCATTTACCCCACCTAATTCTAGGTATCCATTGATACACCCTTTCCAGGTAGTTTGGTCACAAAGGAATGAGAAGCAATTTCAGAGCTCAATTTAGACACCAGGTGAACACCCTTCCTAAGAGTGCCACCCATCATCCTTCTTTCCCTCACTGCAAGAAAAACCCAGACCAGCTGCACTGGTTACTGAAGGAACAGTTCAGACTTGTGTCTTTTGCTCTATTAGGTGCCAGAAGTGAACACAAACACATTATACAAAACGACAAAAAAAATTGCATCTTTACATATATTTAAAACTGTGGCCTGAGTTTCTAGTTCACCAGTTTCAAAACCTAAACAAAACATAAACAAACTCAGAGACCATGAGGGTTGAACAGCTTGCAAAGTGCAAGATAAACACAAAGAAATCAAAGATATCATTAAAAGCACATACAATGAAGAAATTCAAGCCAGAAATAGGCAGAAGCTTATTTCCTTTGTGTTTCACAGAACATATTGCAAAACTGCAGTGAGTTGGCATAAATTTGTCAACTTAAGATCTGGTAGGAAATGTCTGATAGTAGGAGATCACCCTTAAGAGGGCAGAAGCAAAATGAACTAATACAAAAGGCAGGTGGTGAGTGGCAGCAGAAAGGACTGCTGCCAGTAATTGATTTGATCTCTTTTAACTCTTTCTTTCTTTCTTTCTTTCTTTCTTTCTTTCTTTTCTTTCTTTTCTTTCTTTTCTTTCTTTTCTTTCTTTCTTTCTCTCTCTCCCTCTCTCTCTCTCTCTTTCTCTCTCTCTTTCTCTCTTTCTCTTTCTTCTCTTTCTTCTCTTTTTCTTTCCTTCTTTCCTTTCCTTCTTTTCCTTCCTTCCTTTCCTTCCTTTCTTTCCTTTCTTTCCTTCTCTCTCTCTTTCTCTCTCTCTCTCTCTCTCTTTTCTCTCTTTCGCTCTCTGTCTCTTTTCTTTTGCTCTTTCTTTCTCTCTCTGTCTCTCTCACCACACCATAACGTACCCTCCAAGTCCCTCCTTAAACTGCATCCTGAGCACCATTCCTTGTTTGTCTGACCTTTGCCTCAGCACAATCAGCCCCAGGGAGAACACCCCCAGCACTCAGCCTGGGGCTGCAAGGAACAAAGACACACTGGAAGAACTCCCCATTTCTTTCCCATTGGATAAAACATTAAATCTTAAACTGCAAAGGAATTAAGCAGTGCCTCGTAGTACATGACATCACCACATTTAATCATCTCAAACATTCTTACAGATTCACTTAAGACTTAAAAAGGGAGAATTCACTTCACTTCCAATAACGGGTTCTTGAAGATTTACTTGTATACATTTAGTTTTTTTAAAGGACCACATTCCAGCACCATTTCTAAAGATATTCTTAACACAATTTAGCAAAAGCTCTGTAATCCAATGCTTATGACATGAGCTGTCAGGCATAAAGTATGCCAGAATCTCTTTAAGTCCACACACAGCAGGATGCAAACCTAGTAGCAACTGTACTGAATTACAACCAATAGGAGAAGTCACAGGTCACCGAAGCCACACAGAGTCCTGCTACAGCCAACAATGAAACTTAATGTACTTTCCATGTCCAGAACCATCCACTATAGAGCTTCTGTAAAACAGATTAATGATAATAGCGGCAGAAACTAGGAAAAAAATGCAAAAAATGGAAGCCTGGCCAATATTCCATTTGTAATTTGTCACACTATCACACAATAAGACCTCAGTATGAATGTGTTGCCAATTTACAATTCAAATAAGCTTCCCTGAACTTTTAAAAGAATGGACTGTACACATTGGTCAGTATGACAAAAAAATGCCCTGTCAGGTTAATTTTAAATGCACATTTTATTTGCTACTGTTAGCTAATCCCTATAATTATTTCTGATTTTTAAAAGCAGCACAAATTTTTTAATAAAATGAAACTCTTGAACCCCAACTGGAATGGGACTTGTTTCTGTAAATCTGTCAGTATTTCTTAATTTTCCCTAATTTACAATATTTTGGCTTCAACCTAGCTGGTTACAGGGCAATTATTTTAATTTTAAAAATTTTATCACATTAAAAAACCTCAATATATAACCAACAAAAGAAGCACATTTGTTTAGAGTTTTACACAGGGTCTATTAAGGCAACAACCATTTTTTTTGTTCATTTGCTTCAAAGGCCTATTGATCAGGCAAGCATTAGGTAAAAAAAGAAAATGTTTCTTTTTGTAAAACACTGTTTACCTATAGGTGATGAAATTCCTGCTGGCTGTGAAATTCAGCAGATGGACTATCAGGGGGATGCATTTGGCCTACTGCAGACTAGACACTGCTTCTGTCGGAAGGTGCAGTGCTTTGATGATGCAGAAAATAAAGCCCATGCTGTTTCTATGTTCTATTAAAAGGAAAGCCATTAAGATGGTAGTTAAGTGGTCAAGGTCTAAAATTAGACTTGCCACAAAAAAACCAGTGGTAAAAAGTAGTATTTAAACAATTGCTCCATAAAACAAAAGTTACTCTGAGTTTCTGAAAAATAAAGCAAAAGGTCACACAGCCAAAAAATCTTTTCAGTAGCTGAATACCCACCTAGTTTTAACCGTGAGATATCACTGGCTTCAGTATCATGGCAAACACTAAGAGAGCAAGCAAGTAGCTCCACCACAAGTTAAATACCCATTAGGTTCACTTATAGCATCTGCTAGGAAAAGCAAAAGCAGACTGTATCTTTTAGACCAACTTCATATACAGGAGTACAGTACTTTCTTAGAGGGCTCACTGCAAAAGGTCATTACTTACCTGGCAACATGGTCCATTTCACTTACTTGTGTGTGATACCCAAAGTCATGCATGCTATTTAGAGAAAAATGTTAATTTTTCAGTGTCTTTGGGCAAAGCTACTTACAAAGGGGAATAGCAAGGCACTAAAAACCAAAAGAATCAACTGGCAGTAAGACGAACAACATGTAGTAAATTCATTAGCCTATTTAAATTCAGAGTTGTTTTACTCCAAATGACATTTCCCATTACTTTGATACTTTTTTGGAAACAAGCTTTTTTTTTTTTTTTTTTTTTTTTTTTTTTTTTTTTTTTTTTATTTTTTTTTTTTTTTTTTTTTAAAGTCTTCAGTTGATCATTCATTTATACTTATGTACAGCTTATAGCAGGAAAAACCTCCAAGTCTGTCTTATACAATCCCTGAATAGAAACAGGATTTACACACAGGAAAAGTTTTATTGAATCAAAATGTAGAATATCCTATATATTTTCCAAGATAGGATTAGTAACTAGGAACTCTGAAGTATTACTGCCAGTCCTGATACTGATTATATTCTGTATACATTGGCAGGTCCCGCAACCTTTCTATCTCTGATTGTAAAATGAGGATATTACTTATCAGCCTCACAGCAATGTTGTGAGGATTAGTTAAAGCTACAAAAAGGATGTACAGTGCGTTACTAAGTAAAATCCATCAAAAACACATGCAGAGTAAATGAAACCATGTAATTTGACCTGGAATTTTATTCTGTTATAGCCTATGATAGTCAAAGTCTTTTGGATAAACAAAAGTCAACTTACATTTAAACCAAAACTGGAACTAAACCTAAAATGGATTTTCAGTCGAGGTTCAAAAAGAAGCAGTTATATCCAAGGGTTGTTCCTATTATCTGTGTCATTCTCTCTAATTTCTAGTTCTAACTTGTGGTCAGGAGCCGCTCTGATACCTTTCCTTGTAAGAAAGCCTGTTCCTGCAATTATTTCTGGCACATCCTGCAGGTTCAAGGAAGTTTTGGGTACCTTAGCAAGGCATCTCAACTTTGGGCTATTTCTGCAAACTGAGACAAAGCTCACGGTCTTTGCCAATTCTTTATTGTAATGCTTGTACACTCTCCAGTGCAGAAGAAAATCATCTTAATTTTATTTGAAAATGTTAAAAGCAAAGTGAATACAAGAAAATGAGAACTGCAACTCCCTGAGGTGACGTTCAAGTGGAGACTGAAAGAGGGTGGAGTTCTTAATCCTAAAATTATAAGTGTAATACCTCCAGTGCATACCACCTGGAAATGTACAGGTTTTTTGAATACACTAATGTAACAGACAAAGAGCACAGCTATTATTTCAATGCTACGGAGTTTATCACTGTGAAATGAAATATGAAGGTCAGCTTATTTACTGGTCCAAATGCTGTTTTCTGCAATGCTTTTACTCAAAAGTTTCCTTGAGGCAGTGAGATGGTCAAGGAGAAACTGGCACTCAAGCTTGTAAAAGACAGCAGCTCTGCTACCTGATCTGAAAACCATCCCTTTAATAGACCCAAGTCAGAATCAAGGTGAGATTTGTGCTGCTTCTGTAACTAGGGACAGTTCTGATTCTTCAAGACTTCTAACTAAATGTTATCACTGCACGGAAAACACATGATGAATTTTTTTGGTGCCCTTCTCTATCAGGTTTTAGAAATACCATCTCTAAATTAAAATTTTAAAAATTTTAGCTGTTTGTTACGAACATAGGTCTTATAAACAAACTAGACCTAGATGTGCAGCCCATTTCACCAACACAGTCTACAGCTGGAATTTTTGATCCTTTGCACATAAGAAAGCTTCCTCATCTTCAGTTCAGTGGAGCTAATATGTCATCCAACACCACTGTACTCAGTAAAACAGTGGTGAGTTTTTCTTTTACATTGTTTTCTATCATAACTGATACATCAGTATGAAAATAAAACCCATTATTTTTTTTCAGTTACAGACTCAGTTCCTCCAGCAACTTACCAGAAGTCTGGTTCTCATACAAGCTGATAGGACCTCGTAGAGCAAGAGGTCATGCAGTTTATTCACAGAAGAGGACTAACTGTGCCATTCTCAGTTCCCACTCGGGCAATTTGAGGAGTATGTTTTCATGAGCTGTGTTTCTCAAATGATGACATACTAGGAGGTAGCCAAGCCCACTGAAAGCTGTAGTTATTGACTTAAAGACTAATTTGATTACTCAGCGCAAAAACTAGACAAATGTAAAAAAATCTCAAAATCCACAGAGAAGGAAAAGAAAAGTCATGTTGATATACGTTCCAAACAAATCTCCAAAATAAATCTATTGCAATGTGCAGTATAAACATGACCTGTATTAACTTACTTTCAAGTGATCTTTTGTTTAAATATGAGTTTTTATATTTAATGTAATTGGTTGTTGACTTTGCTGCTCCATTCTTCTTTCTTCCTCTCTTGGCAGATCCCAGTTGGGTCCTCCAGGATGTAGCCTGAATTCAGTTCCTTCCTGCTAATGCCTCTTAGCATTTTACTCTCCTTTCTGACTCCATAGTTTTAATCTATTTGCCTTATTCTTGTTCCACCATTTCCCCCATCCTTCCTCAGTACACTTCTCTTCTGTTTCCTTTCTTATCAACTGTATCTATTTACATGCTAGGTTTGAAATTTTCCCGTGGGCTGAATGAACTGTTTGCTGTGCTGCTCTGATTATGAAGTACAACAGACAACAATACTAATAAAGCTAAGATAGGGTAATTCAAGTCTGATGAAGAAAAACTAACAACAACAGAACACAATGGAATAATCATTCCCTTAACTCAATGATTTCCCCGCAGCAGAAAAAGGCTTTCTGGATTACATACAGAATAACCTTGGCACAGCTTCATATAAGTGCTGGGGCCTACTAAGGAAATGTTTGATATAATGCCAGCAATGGGCAATAAAACTGAAGTAAATCAGATACTAAATGGGCAGGACACAGTCTTCTTTTAGGGCTCTACAGCACCTAGAGCACTGTCATCATTCACTACCAGATTTATTTTTTTTTAAGATTTCTAAAAAAGTGTTAACTGTACTCAGTGTCAAATTTCTTTTTCATTAAGATGTAATTTGCCTATTTCTGATCCAAAGTCCCTGTTTAAAAATACAAAGTAACAGGTCCTTCTTTACCAGTGACATAATAGAATGAATTAATTATTGCTCTTACCTTATAACTAATTTTATGCAAACCCAAGACAATGCATCTTTTGTTTATGATCTTGGACTTCAATTATGGTTTCAATTACAGTCTTTTGTTTATACACATATGGACTTCTGAGGTTTATTTCCTACAATTATAATGTGTACTGTATTCATAGTAATCTGAACTCTAGGGCCCAGATTCAGCTCTGTTGCAGGTGAGTGTAAATCTAATTTGTTCAGATTCAGACATCCACACTACCAGCACAAAGAACAAAGTAGGCTTAACTCCATGAAGTTAAACCTCTGAAAATACCAGATCATTTAGGTTAGACTTCTGTATAAAGTGAGGGATTACATTTCACATAATGATCTCTGTAGTGAGTCCAATGCCTTGTATTTGTCAGAATTCAGTCGTCATCTCATGGATCAAAACATGGACACCCACCTTCCCATTCTAACAGTACCTTTTTCAGTTGCCACCAGTCATTACTACTAAAACATATCCCATACTTCTCATCTGAATGCATTCAATTTTGACTTTCAACACCACTGCTTTACTTTCAGAACAAGCAGGGGAGAGTGGTGGCTATTAGTACTCAGTAATTTTTCCCTGTGAAGATATTTAATGCCATTAATCAATTCAGCTCTCAGCTTCCTTGTTGTTAAGGAAAGCAGATAATTTTATAAATGTCTGTTCCCCTCTGTAAGACATTTGCTTCACTGTATAATTATGTGTCCCTTTCCTGCTTCTCTCTTCATTTTTATTTGTTTTTAAAATTTATTAGAAATGTTCGTAATTCTCTAGCTAACAAAATATGATGCAATGGAGCAGAGCTAGGTCTGGATTTGGATTTCAAGCTATTTGTGATCAAACATATGAAGACATATTGTAGAGACAGCTAATTGCATTTCCATTTATTTCTATCACAATAATTTTGTCCTCTAAAAGGGCTGCAGAAAAAGCTGGATTATTTTTACACTGTTAAGTAAGACAAGTAGAAACAGTTTTTAGAGAAAAGCTGAGGCCACAGAGCACAAATGACAATAGTTCTTTATGTTTCAAAGGTGTTGCTGAATATTTTACTCCCTATAGACTGTCCAGGGAGTTGAGCCCATAGATCAAGCTGAGCATGGTCCTAAGCTATCAGAGGATGCCAGCAAGATAAATGCCATTTCTCTTTTTCATTGGTCATGCAGGGCATGGCCTATTACCTTTAAATGGACTGAGCAGCAGAGAAAAGAACAAGGATACTATCTCTACACAGGCTTGTCACAGTCCCCAGGGCAAAGACTGTGAGACACTGCTGATAAACAAAGTAACTGCAAAAGCTAGTGCTGCTTCTCTGTAGACACGACAGACAAGGCAAATATTTAAAAGTTGTTGCTCATAAATTATCAGCATCCCTAACCCCAAAAACAAGAATATTTTTCAGGCAAGTAAACTTTGCCTTAAGAAAACATGTTCAGGACTTTTATTCAGACTTAAAGCAAATTAAAGTCAGTGACTTTAATCCCTTCCATTGTGATTGCCTCGTGCACTACGAATGCAATAGGATAGAACAGGCTAATGAATGAAAAACTAATTCAGCTGCAACTCAGATTCACTCATCCCATCCTGAAAAATTTACCATTTACTTACACTCATTTTGTCCAAATACATCTCATATCGTACTTTTTTCTCTCTTATATTTCCCTTTTTCAGGCCTTTGCTTTCATTCAGTGGAAGTAGTCTAGTTCATCAGCTGCTTTAAATCAATTTAATTCAATTAACTTCAATGGGGCTACATCAGCCCACACCTCCCAGCCCATCACTACTGTCAGTACCCTCTTCTCCCTGTCACCAAATCCTTTGCTGGGAAGTAAACTGGTAGAACTCTATCTTGCCACCAGTATCAAGGTACTGCTCAGCAGCTTTTAGCTCTTCCCCCATAATCTCCATTTCTTAAATATCAATCCTTTATCTTCATTTATATTATTTAGAACTCATGCAAATACGTACGTATCCAATGTCTTTTGCTTTGTAAGAACAATGTCACACACTCCTCATCTTATCTACTCAAAACACATGTGCCAAAGAATACTGTCTCATTCATCATTCTGCCCAACACAAGTTTCCTTCTCCAAGTACTTCCCACCTATTCCTCCTCTAATATATAAAACTAAAAATGTTTTTTGAGAAGGAAAATCCTTTTCCTTTCAAAGACCAGAATTAAACACCTTTGTGCTGATCACATAACTTTCTTATGTTGCTAAGTCCTAAATTAGAATGAAACCTCCTCCGAGAAAGTACAGTGCTTTATGATGTATTACACTGTAACAAGTTGCTAAACTCAAGCGCATCTGCTGGAAGTCACCACAATTCCAACTGCCCTTACACAGAAATAGATAAAGTTGACGGCTTGTGCTTTATTGTTTCTGTGGGGATTAATCCACCTCTGACAACGCAGAAAGGTGACTGTCCCCAGCCTACACTGGCTCACTTCACTGGGTGAAAACGCAAGAGGTTTGCACTCCTCTGTTCCATTGAACAGGGAATTATAATCCCTTTTTCGGTTCACTTTTTCACTGTCTCCACCCTCCACCGGACCTTTACAAACTGAGGAAGACTAAAACTTTCCAAAGCTCATAATTTGAAAATACCAATGCACAGCAATTAAAACTGCCCACGAAAATGTAGCATTCAAGGGCTATGTTCATTGGGGTCAGGATGCAGCTTCCACACCAGAGCCAGAAGAGCTCCATGTGGCAGGAGGTGTTTGAATCCTTCTTCTTGCTCCACCTTGTGATTTCCACAGTCCAGGCGAATGCCTAAAAGTTATCCAGACAGCTATTTTTCACAATATATAAAAAAAGTTAAATATTTAGGGCTTATTCCAGCATAGGGAAAAAAAAAAGTGAATCATCAAAGGTCATGTAGCATTTTGTTTTAAATAGCTATGGCTTTGCTGTGATTTTGAAAGCCCTTTGAAGAGATACAGTATCATCTGAGTGAGAAAACAAGAACGGGAAGAACTCTTTTATGTTTATTCTTCACAGAGCTTTAAGAAGAGATCATGGTATCTTTTTTTAATTTTCTACTACAGATTTTTGTGCTGTTAGCACGATTTGGCAAAGTTGCTGCTAGATGTCTGCATCGTGAAAAAAGTGCTAGTGGCCTGTGTCAGATGTAGGATGTTCCATCCCCTTTGGCCGCATTTCCCAGGTTTTATAGGTATTCCCTGCACTTTACAGCAGTGCACTGCTAGCTCTGTACCTACCCATGGCAAATTTAATCACAAGAGTTTTACAGCATTTGAGTTTAAGGATTACTTACAAGCTTTTCATTTATCATATGCCTCAGCAGGGCAGTTTGAAAAACACTACTTAAGGAATGTCTTTATTCTTGCATAGGCACTCTGGCTTACATGCTTAATGCAGAATACACTTCGGCAAGTAAACTACCATGAAGTCTTTGGAAAGAAAGACTATTTTTTGTTGACACAAGACTGTTTTTTTTCTTGTGTTGACAATGGGCGCAACTCACTATACTCAGCTGCCAAGTGAGCAACCCAGAAGTACTGATTTCTTTCACAAGACAGATTATATTATTATCAACAAAATGCTCAATCTGAAAGAAAGTGGTCCAAAAGTCACAGGCCTCCCTCTAGTCTGGGGACCTGAGACTGAAATAAGTGTAGAAATTGATGTTTAGGAGTCTGATCCTTTTAAGCAACCTTTTAAAGCTGATTACTTGATTATTCATATCCATTTTTATTAGGCATCACAACTTCTTTGTTTTTGATGAAAAACTCATTGATCATGCTGATTACAAGATTTTAAGAAGTTGATTTAATAGTACTCCATTCAAAAAGGCAGAATGTACGTTTTGCTCCTTCCACCAGACCTGCTCCCAAAGGTAAGAAAACTGTGTTGGTCCACACAGCCTTAAGCCAAAGCAACCTCAGAAAACATCAACTCTGCAGGAGCAGAGTTCTCCAAACTCAGGTCTCTAGGACACATAAAGACTGAAGATTTCTGATAGAAGTATTTGGGTTTTTCACTGGTTTTCTGTCATCCCCCAATGTCTGTGATCTGTAACAGCTTTCCATGAGAGAGGAGGCTGTCATTTACTGTTTTTTCTGTCTTTTTCTATGATCTGGGGGTCCACACTCATAGATCTGATGACTGAGGGTTGTTACACAGATATTGCTCGACTCTCCAGGAGTCCCTTCTCTGTTAACTGACCCTACTGAAATATCACAGAATGAAGATTTCAGAGATGGCTACAGTGAAGAGGATATTTCTAGAGCAGGGAAGCATTGTCTTAATCCAGTAGGAAAACACAGGGGAAAATAGAAGGGCTCACCCAGCAGATGCGTTTCTAGCTGAACAGTTGAATTTATCAAAATAACTTATGTTAAAATGTGTAATAAAAACCATTTAAAGATAACCTGAAAGTACAAAACCAAATTATTCATCAAGAAACTTGCCACATCCTCAGTTTTCCGTTACACACTGCACTTTCATAACCAGTTTCACAGGGTTTGTCATAGTTAAATTGGTTTTGTCTACATTTATTTCTAAGTTGTGTGGGTTTATTTTATTGCTGTGAGGGTCAGAGAAAACTGCAGTTTCTCGTGTTATTCATAATATGAAAGAATCTACAGGAAAATATCCATTTAAGCCCCCAGAAGCCCCCAATTCCATAGAAATTTGAAGTTATTAGTTCTAGGTAAAACACAGCATTATTATGCAAATAATAAGTTTCCCTGCTCTGATAAGCACTATCCATTCAAGCTGCCTCATTCAGAGCATTTTCCTGTCTGGTTTTTCACTGAAATTAAAGTTTTACAGTCAGTAGCACAAGTGATGGGAATGAAATAAACCAACAAAAAACCCAAAATACCAGCCGTCCCCCCCAAATTAATCATTTTTAAAGGGCATATGTGAAAAATGTATGCTAATAGGGGCATTTATCATCAAAAAGCACTATAACTCCTAGAAGTTATCCAAGCAGGCCCTTGAGAGTTCAAAGAAACAGAGAGATTGTTAATATTATGATGTTTCCAGCTAAAAATAATTGAAATGACTACTCAAGGATTGAGGAAAAAGCCATTTGAATAGATACTGCTGTACATCTTATCCAATAAACACTAAAAATAAAATACTGTAGAGACAGAACATATGCAAACATCTTAAAGGGCAGACATCAAATACAGTTTTGTAGCTTGATTCAAAGAGCATGTACATTCACCTCTTAATTTATTTGCTCTTGGTTAGAGCTGTACCACTAACTCATCAGATAAACAAGCTGGTCGGTTGACTACATCCCACCAGGCAGTGTCAGTTTTTAGCAGGTGTGCCTGAAGGACTCTTCCTTTCTGCTCTTTGAATCATTCTGTAGACACTAATGAGCATCCCTCTTCAGCTTTAATTATTGGTCCCTGACAAGTCAACATAATAGGAATCAGCTTAACCAAGCATACTCCCCAGTGACATGTTCAATTACTCAGGTTGTACTTCTCTGCAAGAGGTCTGAGGGGTTGCTAATTTAACATTGTCAAAAAAATAAACAGAGGTATTGGTTACAGTTTATCTTTTGACCTCTATGTCACCAAATCTAGCAAGACACCTCCTCCTGGAATGGAATAGAAGATGAAATACTTCAAAATTACTATTCTGGTTTTACTTTTTAAATAAAATTAATTACTACCTGTAAAGTGATTTACACCAAGCTATGTTTTATGAGGAGAGACACTGACATTTTGACAAGTGTTCATTGATGTATGATTGCATTTCTAAAGCTGTTTGGTTTTCCAGTTTTATAAAGTACAGAAGTGGTAGTATTTATTCATTCATATTTACTGCAAAAATAAAATACTAGAATTAGTTAATTTCTATTTTTGGCAAATATAAACAGCTATTTTCCATAAACAGATATATCAGTGTTAAAAATGAAAGTAGGAAGCTTTTTATTTAGCAAGTTCACTATTAAGAAATGAAATGGCCTTTTAGAGGTAAAAAAGGCAGTCTCTGCAAAAAGAATATCTACAAAACGTTTTATAACACTAATTTCACTGGATTTAATTCAATTTTTTTAAAAAATAAATAGAAATTATATTAAATTTTTAAAAGATATATTATTATTTAATCTGACCTCAAAAGGTAACAAAGGACCTAGAACCTTGTCCAATAGTGTTGGCCTCAAGTATTGCATTTCTGGTAACCTAAACAGGTTTATTATCATCCATTTGGGCAGCAGAATAGTATTCCCCTGCAAAAAAACTATATTGTCAAATACAAAAATATAATGATATAATAATAGTCTTGTCAAATTACTATAGTGACATTCTGAACATCTCTTAAACATGTACAAATATAAATGAGTTTTTCTTTTTAGCTTTGTCTGAGTATTTAAGTGGAGAAGGCTGAAATTTTGGTATCACTTTATAGAACACTTTCAAGGGATGAAAATACTTAAAAATAGTCAGTATAATTTTGTATTGTTTCCTTTATCAACACATTTAACAAAAAGTAAAATCTGAATGTTGTGGCACTGAAACATTGATGCAAAAGTCTCTCATTTCCTCATTACAGCAATGACCATCTTGACTGACCTACTGTGCTATTTACCAAACATATACTAAAGCTTAATGCATATGACAATTAAGCAAGCACTCATTTTATAGTAAGTATTTATGTAAGCACTTTGGACCACAACTAAGAATTCAGTAAAAACATGGACAAAGGACTTGCAAAATGAAAACTTCATGCACAAATCTTGTTTTGGGTGGAAGCAAGACCACACCTTGTATCTCTCACTATTTCACAACTATACACTCAATCTCTTCCAACCTTTTGATCTTCCATGTTCATTCCACTGTTCTTATACAACAAAATCACATTTGAGTATGGCTTCATTTTTATGTTTAGCAACATCCTTCTTAATAGATCCAAAATTTAATTCTGCTTATGATCAGTATTACAATTTGCCTTAGCAGAATTACTAACTGTAATAACTGATTTTTTTGTGGAGGTGTATCAGTAGAAAAAGACAGATGTCAGGCTCAGTTCCTGGAGCTCATTGTAAGTTCCAGGCAATAGAGTGGTGCTGGGCAAATGATGAATATACACTATCACAAACATACACAACAGAACAGTATAAATACATATAATCAGATCTCATTTCTAGAACTTCTTCACAGATAAAGCTAAAAAAATAGAGCAGAAAATTATAGCCTCTAGAAATAAAAACTTTACTGTGAGTAGTAATTCTGAGCAAGCCCAAAGGGCCCTTGGTAAACAGCAGAGATAAAAGCTTCTGCAGGATCCATAACATGCCCAACAAAGCCATAGCACAGTTATATCAGTGTCTAACAACAGACTGTGAGAGCTCTGCAAACAAACACCATATGGAAGAACAGAAATCTGTTATTTAACCTAAAGCTCTCTAATTGCCTGGGGTTTAGATGAAAAGATCTTCCCAGCATCACAGAAATTATTCTTCAGTTCTCAAGCTTCAGAAATCTAACCCTAGGCTCCCTTCACTGCCAGTGGGACGAGGCATTTGAAAACCTAAAAATTCTGACATCTCCTAGAACCAAGTTGTCTCTTGGTTACTCACGTGCTTTGGTACTAGGTGGTTGAAAATGAGGATACACTATCAAATGCCAGAACACTTTAGGTACTTCCCTTTGGCAAAGAGATTTTTTCACATCAAGCAATGAGGCATGTTCCCAGCTAATGAACATTTTGGACAGTTAGGTAAAATTAATCCAATCCTTTACATCAGACATGGTAACTTTTTTTCTTTTCTTTTTTTTTTCAAGGTAAGAAAAAAGTTTATTTTACCAGCCTGGTGATTGCAGAATACACAAGGCCAGAGCAGAAAGCACACAGTAAGTAGGTTGCTTAGGTACTGACACATTACAAAGGAGACTCTCAGCACATATTCTTTACCATCATAAAGGAAAACTTCTCCAAATAACTGTCAAGAGTGGGAAGCCTAATCCACGACGACTTAGTCATACTTTCATATTAAAGGTAGGATGCCACAGAGAAAGCAGTAAAAAGACTCACTCTTCTGGTATGTTTTCAGTCTTGGACAAAAAACAACTTATCTTTCCAATTTTCAGGACAGGCTGACATGTCCTTAACGATTAGCAATTTTTCTTAATTCTCCACAGTGAAAACAAAGTTAACTAATTGTAAATAAAAATTTTAAAAGAATCTGGTCTAAGATCACTAGATTTATAGCAGTGGAGGAGAAACAATCTTTCCTAATACAGTCACTCAATTCACTAAATTAGAAGCAAATATGTCACGGCATCAGCTTGTCACAATCTCTTCCTATCAACGATGCTACTCCAGGAAGGTTAACTCTCCCAACAAATCAGACAGACTGCATTCCCATTACTTTTGGTGACTTTTATATAGCTGAAGCAGGTTCTTCAAAGCTGCTGCACTGTGACCTTTTACTTTCAGCAGCTGTCTGCAAAAGGGCTTCAGACAAACAGTTCAGAACCAGGCCATGACGTGGAAACAAGACTTCACAGCCTTGGGCTAATGTGGCTCAGCACAGGATAAACAGTTTTTTGTCTATCTTTCAGGGTTTATCTCTTTTATGACTCATGTTGAGTAATTGTTTCCACATCCCTTTCTGTCATAAAGGACAAGGAACATGCTTGTTCAAGACAAGAGCTTTACATGGAATTTAGGAGGAACGGGGAACAATCTAGAGCTCTTACTACTACATCTTTGGTTGGATTGGCTTTGTTGTTCTCCCTTTCACCCCGCCCCTCATTTTACAGCCCAACAGTCCAAGCTGATAGCTGATGGTAGAAGAAACAGTCTCTATGAGGCCTCTGAAATTTGCAGTTTGGCTGCTAGCAGTGATAAATGAGAGTTATAATTGATATATATCATTTCAGTGCATATAAGCAAAATCATACACTGATAAGATAACACATAAAGAAAATGGATGAATGCAATCCTGTTCTTCATTCAGCAGATAGCAATCTTATTTCACTTTTGTTATTGAACATGAAACATAAACTTACCCTGAGAAAACAGGAATTTAAAATCTTGCCTTCAGAAGTTCTACCAAGAAGAAGAGCATTGCACTTACATCATATGAAGTACAACTCAAGAAGCCAAGGTACCAATAGGATCTTATTTACATGTTCTAGTGCTTTATTATGTATTTATATTATCTACCTTGATTAATCTTATCTCTTCAGTCTATTATCATAATATGCCACTTAAAGAAACAAACAATCTCCACCCCTCGATGTGGGGGGAGGGCAGGGGGGAACATAAAACCACAAGAAAAGCATACCAGCAGCATCAAACCACTCACACTGGAACTACAAGTTCTTCTGGTTCATCAGCCAATACTGAGCTCCTTAGCAAAAGTAGATTTGATGATACGTAACAATGCTTTGTGTCAGCATGTGAAAGTCAATCACATACCAGTTACAGAGACAGGTAAAAGGACACTTGGCTCAGGGAAGACCTGGGCATTCCAGGTGCAGTCCAGACTGGTGCCGCAGAACAGCTGCAACCCCACCACAGGTCCACCTCAGCCTGCAGGGAAATCCCAAGTGTCACTGCCTACCAGCTGACCTCTCTGAAACTCTGCTTCTCTACCCAAGCCACAGCATGGGTTTTGTGGCACTCACGTTCACATGCAGTCTGCTAGAAATAGGGATGATGAATATAAAGACATTTCGGACTGGGAGGGAGAAGTTTTAGGTCCTTCAGAGAGGAAATGACAGAAGATAGCAACTCTCAACATACACAGTTATCAGTTTATACAGACATATTCACTCTCTCTACATAACTAAAAAAGCCATGACAAATCCGAGACCTGCCTTTAGTGACTTCTGGAAGAAAAGCAAATCAACCTGGATAAACTGTCAAAGGTAAAGAAAACCTGTAGTTTTCTGCTGGTTACCACACTTGCCATTATATTACATGTCCAAACTCAACATCAGATGTAGCAGAAAATAAATAAATAAAGGAGTTTCATTCCCATGCTGCACGAAGGCCTTCAGGAGGAGACTCATTCCTATGTAGAGATGCAGCTGACTATTTGTCCCAAAGAGATACAAAATGACCCCCTTTAAATGTCTTTTATCTCTAACAGAAATTTTAAAAATAACATTCATTCAAAGGTAAATGAAACAGAGCATATATGATGAGGAAAATGCTCAGCATGACAATAGGCTGACAGACTACAACATCTATCTTCACCTTGAGGGGCATGTAAAGAGAAATTGGAGTGTGTACACTCAATATGTTTTTGGAGTTGATCCCTCTACAAATGTCATGCTCAATTGCAGTAGGTATTTATATACATTAGTGGCAAGGCACTGTAATGAGCATGCACTGCATATGTTATTATGCCTGTATGGTGCTATCTATTTTCATCACCCTACTTACCTTTAGAAACAGTGAATACCTTCTGTGACAAACCAGCTGGATATTCATACACACAGCTCAACTTAATGAGAGCCTCACAAACTGCAAATAAGAAGTGTTCTGTTCATTAAAAGATGATGCTGGAAGTTTCCCTTAAAAAGTGAATTATGATTTTAAAAATTACTGGTTTCCTTTTTTGATTTTGGGCGGGTTTTTGTTTGTTTGGGGTTTTGTTTGTTTTGTTGTTGTTTTGGGGGGGTTGTGTTTGGGGGGGGTGTTTGTTTTGGGGGGTTTTTTGGTTTTGGTTTGTTTTGTTTTTTTTTTACAGGCAACCTCATCAGCCATCCCTTTATGTCCTACAACAATGTTACAATCCCATCTTCTTTTACTTGTGATTATAAAGTTTGACACAATGATAAAAAATATAGAGTGTTTCAGAAAACAATGTTCTTATAAACCTCAAACTCTCATTTTTAACCCAAGGAATGGAACTGAAGAAAAGCAGGAGTGTAATATAGTTGCAAACTATGTAATTGTAACAATTTTGATGGGTGCTTCCCCTGCTGCTGAGACACTCAAAGGAAAAGCCCTTTCCAAAAGTGTGATCATTTTCATTTACTGTCCACAGATAGTAAACTACAAAATACAGCTTAACATTAAGGAAGTATTTACATGCTGGGGAATCTATCAACCTCAAACAGAAGTGTAAAGACTCAGGTGGACCCTTGGCACTGCAATATTCCAGTGAGACCCTGGCACCAAAAGTTTAAGAATAGATACAATACGGTTAGAAAATGGTAAAAATCCAAACCAACTGTAAAAAAAAGTGAGAAGATACATATTGACATGTACACAGATCATATGAGCACCATTTTTAAGCAACTATTAAAAGCTAAATGCATTAGGCGCTGGCACTAAATTCCAGCTTTCCACCATTATGTTTTAATCTAAATAACATTAGCACTAGGCATCAAAATACATGCAGTTCTAGGGTCATACCCATACCTGTTTAGACCAATAAGTAACTTTTAATAATTTTGTAATCTTTCTGAGAGCACACTTTTAAATCAGTATTTACAGTAGTTACTTGGTGTTACTTTATGAAAATGGTGTATTGTCTCCATTCCTTTCTCTACCCTTAAGCTGCTGCTGAAGTTCTCATAGATATATGTCTGATTTCTTGCCTTCTTGAACGAATTGCATGGGTCTTTGTAGTATTAGTAACACCCACCTTCCCCCCCAGCCCCAAAAAAGGGCTTTTCTGTAATGCTTATACAGCACTTAAAAAGGAATTTACTAGATTGGCTTTGCAGAGACCGTATCCCAGTTCAATTCTCATTGGTATGGACACGCCTTGCAAAGCACATCCTGGCTTTTAGTTTGTTAGTCTCTAAAGTCTGAGCACCACTTAGTAGCAGTTCTTAGGAATGACAAAATCTAGCTATTTTAAACTGTCAAAAGCACTGACTTAAAGCATTTGAGCACTGAAGTTATGGTTTGCTTTGCCTAGATCAAAAATTATTTTAAAGTAAGTTCATCAAGTCTCTTGATTTCTATAAACTGTGATAAAAATCAAGAACAGAGCCTTACTGATTTACTCTTAGAATTTTTTATTTTTTTTTTTAATTTTAAGATCAGTAAACACAATGCAAATTTAGTGGTTGCTTAGGTTCAGTTAATATTGGGGACTCTAAAAACATACTGAAACCAAAGCTTTGGGGAGACAGACAGGACTAGGGAATGAGGAATGTTGTCAGTTTAAATACTCTGGATATGCACAGCACAGCCATTCTGAGACCTCCAAGCTGTCCTTTCTTTGCCTTCTCATTCAGTATCATTAAACTGAACTTACAGACAGCTCATACTTTCATTAGCAAGTATTAATACTTGCACCCATTTCTGAATGAAGAGAGACTGGTGCACCAGAGAGAATCTGCTGAGTTATCTCTCTTCTGTTTGGCTTGGTAGTCTCTTTGCTTTTACAGAAAAGAACAAATGGCATAGATGGGTGACATTTTTGAGTCTGAAAGTCCAAGTGATTTCAGGGCATGTACTGAAACTGCAGAGGTTGTGGATGATCCACCAAGAAGCTCTGGACCGTTCAGACCCTGTCACACTCTGCATATGAAACACTGAAAATAAGCTGTATGGCAGTATGGAACAAGGAGGGGGAAAAAATTGAAGACAAAAATAACCCCCGCGATTCCTTAGGAAAAAACTACCCAAAAGACCTGGCTGACATAAGAAGGCAAAATAGCATTTCCTGCACAGACCTCAATAAACCACAGTGGAATATAAAAGAAACTTGTCTCTAACATATTCTCTAAAGCTCACCACCAGACCCAACTTTAAGTGACCAACTTAATGATTTTGCTTAGTTGCAGCGCAATATCTACAGGATGTTGCCAATATTGCACTATTTATCTTTAGTAACAATGCAGAGTTGTTCTGTAGGCTCAGAATAGAAAACATTACAGATACTGAACAAGGTTTGACTGAGGTTTTAAATGCCATCATGCCATGATGAATTCCATGGTCTGTGGCATTGCCTTACAATCCAGCTCAGAGGGGAACAAATCCCTGGTTGAGACTTTATAAATACCACTGTTGAAGAAAATGTCTTTAAAATTCCCTACTAACATTAGACAGCACTGGAATTAACCCTACTCTTAATTTTAGACTATGTCCTGCAGCCTTCAGATGAGCTATGTTTTACATCAAAAGAATTCCCATCTAACGTTCAACAATGTCATCGTGGTCAGCATGGTAAATCTGAAGCTTCCACTCCCACCATATCCCTTCTCCTGTGTCAAACCTCGTGTGAATCCTAATTCTGCTCTGTGCTGAAAGGGACCAGCAGCAACGTCCTGAGGTGGCAGCCGTCAATAGCAAAGCTCTCACACCAGTCACCACTGCTAATTAATAGCTCTTATTCGGACTGTTGATGTATTGAAGTTCAACAGTCGTGACTGGCTTGTTAACAGCTATGAAATCTCAAGCTGGAAACAGAAAATGACTCATTGCAAGGGTGATGAGCAAGTTTTGGTACAGTAGTGTTTTCTTTCTTCATTCCTCTCCTTTTTTGATAAAGCAGAACCTTTTATATATTAGCATGCCTTAAAAACACTTTATGAACTTTAAATTCCTATTTTTTGCACGTGTTTTATAGTAATAGTATTTCTGGACTTGGGGAAAAGTTTCACTTCAATACAAAAAAAGTAATAGCAAAAATTTTATTATTTTTTCAATAATATAGTGGGGAAAAAACCTGAAATTCTCCAAGTGCTGTAACCAATTTGGTGGGTAAGTTTTACTCCCTCGAAAAACCAGATCTGAAATGTTTCAAGCCACTCTACCTATAAAAAAGGTATTGATATGTATTATGATGATGTTTAACACCATAGTCTCACAATATGAGATCTTTATTAGACAAATGAACTGATACCTATGGCAACTGAGAACAGAGCCCCACTTATCCACCGTTTTCTGGTGCTTAACCATGCTTCATCCTAAACCACTGAGATAACAGCACTAATAGTCACAATTCCACCAGGGATTACAGCTCATTCCAAGGAAGTTTCTAAAGTCCACCCTGGCGGCAGCTTGCATTCAGGAACAAATACTCTCAGCTTTGGAAAAGTAGTCAAGTTGGACATCAGATAGTGCATTAATTAGCTGGTCAGTGAGTAAATAAGACAACTTTCATTTACAGTTTTGCTGCTGTGGTCAGCAAAAAGCTTTCAATTATCTGACCTATTGCAAACAAGAAGGTAGGGTCTACTTATTTTTCCTCGGAACCATGTTAGTTCTAATTAAAATTTACGCCATTTTTCCAAGAACTATATACTCTCAAAATTTGTAGGGGCAAATGAGGAGAACAATGCTGAGGAGGGGTCTAGGCATTAATGTTTCTGTATTATTAAGAATTAATCAGGCACTTGTAAAAGATAGGGAAGCAAAAAAAGAGAAATGGGGGGAGGGGGAGAAAGAAAAATGGGGGAGGACAGAAAACAATGGAAGCCTCGCCCTACACAGAAACACAACAATAAAAACAAACAGTTGTCTTCAGAAGGGAAGCAAAACTAATAAAGGCAGTGGTGAAAGAGCTGTATAAAGGACAAATATATCAGCCTCAGATAATATAGTGGCAATTAGCCAACAATTTAAAGACAAAAGTCTCTCATCAAAAGGAAGAGGATTTAAAAAACACACATTATCTTGCTTCCCAGCCCTCCAGCAGCCAGGGCATTGACACTGCAACAAGATCCTGGTGGTGGGATACAGTTCACTGGGGTCATTTTCATCTTACACGTAAGCCGAGTTTGGGTCTGAGCTAATCAATTATGCAAGCAAGAAAATCCATGTTATTATACACTGCAGCTAGCTTAGATTCAGGAGGAATTCAGAGCAAACATCATCAAGACAACTGTGTACCTCATGGGAAAAGTCTGACAACACAACCCTGCAACTGCATCTCACATCCAATTCTACTTCCCGTTTTAAAATTACCAGACAGCAAAGGGCAATAAAGTCATAAACAGACAGTCTGAAGGGGCACAGAAAAATTTTAACTTTGTCATCTTCTACTTTTGACTGCCAAATCATAATGCTTGAATTCTCCCTCACTGCAAGGATATGTTTTTGATGATGATGATACTGATAACCATTATGAAAATTTATATCTCAAAAGCCTGGAGCAACACACTAGATTTCAAGATTATTTCATGCTTAGAAGTTGTTTAACAAAGTGCAAAGTGGTCTTGAAAGCACTGTAGCTAAATTTTTACTGGAATTCACCAAGATAAGCACTTTATTTTTAAATATATAATCAAAGCACAGAAAGGAAATATGAAAACACCCATAACGCCAATCCTCATGGATCAACACCAACTCACATTAGGTTCTTCAGGAACATAAGATGACTGACAGTCTCCTCTGATTTTTGTATTTCACTTCATTGGCTTAACTTTAGATTGTACCTCCCTGCCAAGGTTCTTGCAGATAACTACCACTAAGGAAATAATGGCCTTTAAAGTCTGTGTTTATTATCGCTTTATTCCAACTAAACATGACACTTGGCAAAAGCAGTGGACTCTCTCTCTTCCTTACAGTATTTTTCCTCCTTCTAGCCCCCTTCTCTTCCTCCAAAACCTTCAAACCAGATTCTGAAGTCCGCGGAGCCATTAAATAAGTCACAGTGAGCCTCTGTGCAATATTTCTCTTCTGAGGAAAGTCATTTGCCCTGCTTGCTTAGCTGAAAAGGCAGCTTTTTATCCTTCGCTGCAGGTGCTGCATTGCTTCTTGGTTTTGTGAAGGCAAAGTCCCCACTCCCTTTCAGCAATATTGCTGCCATTTACTGTCATACCCTGCCAACATGGGTGACTTGTCAAAATGCATTCTAGCAGCCCCCAACCTCAAACCCAAAGGATTTATGGAAACTCTATGCATCTACTTCCCATGAATGAACAAGTTAATCCAAAAGACCTCTACTAATGCAGAACTGCAATTAATGTGAAGGTTGTTAACAAAAACAGATGAGTACAGATGTTGAATTTTAAATCTATTTGGAGCAATCCACTTTACCACAGTATGGAAGAATGGCAAAGAGGCTCCAATGGGCTTTTCACGTACCAAGCCCTGAGGTGGTAAAACAATGTACTGTTGCTATTTTCAAAGGATGTAACTTTCTTTAAAAAAACCCAGAACAACAAAACAAAACAAACAACAACAACAAAAGAAAAACAAAACAAACCAGAAAATAAAAACTGTAAAGAAGGGAGGATATATTCCTTACAAAAAGGGAGAGTAGCATATCTTATTTGCCTTCCTACGACACCGCCGACATCAACAGCCAAAGCATGACTACATGCAAGTGTTTTGGTGTGCTTTTTTTTCTTCTCCATTAGTTTTATAAGATTGGCTAGGATTTACATGAAAGGTTGTTGATCACCTAAGGCAAGTAACATGATCAAATAGATTACATTAAAAGTAACCAGCCTCAACAAGCAAGACACAGAAGGCAGATTCTGTGAATGACATAGTCTGCTCTACCTGCAGACTGTAAATCATCACAGGCTTACTTGACACTGCCAGGCATAGGCAGAGCAGCACTAAAACATCACGAGTCCGAACACCGGGGTTTTTTTCCAAACAATTACTCTTGGAAGTGGAGAGTGAGGGTGTTTTTTCGCATGAGTCCCCCCACCCCCATCCCCCTCTTTCATATTCAAACACTTGGGGCAAGGCAATTTGACACTGGTTTCTGTAACAAACCTGGTCAGGCAGGATTTCTCACACACCCTGCACAAAAGGCTAACCTCTCACAAAGTACTTATTGGAGATTTACGTCAAGGTTGAGTGAACGGCAGCCAGAGAACTGAACTCAAAACGCTGTGTGAAAGGCTCTAGTGCTAATCGCTAAACCAGTGGGTTAGCTGGAGAGGAAATGGGGAGGGGGAAATGAGAAAAAAAATAAAAAATACTCTTTGTAGTATGTAATTTCCAATAGTCAGCTACAATATTACCAGGGAAAAAAATTAATCACTTTCAACTGGAAATTTTCTCTAATTATCAAAATACTGAAATAGCTATACTGAAAGGAAAAATCAGCCTCTATATTCACTTTTACTCCATATTTCCAAAGATATCGATTCCATATTTCCAATGAAGGGATGACCAGGTGATGCTGTAACTCAGACATTGATCTTAGTTGTTGATGCAGAAAGAATCAAGTTTGTGTAGCACTGTCAGAGGTGAACACTATTAGATAGCAACCATATAAAATGACTGACAAGCAGAGATAGACCTTGTCCAGGCTAGAATAGCAGGGCCTTGCTAGAGCACATTAACTAACTTGTTCTGTCCATCCAGCACAGACACACCACGCTGTCGTGTCTAAGTGTAAACTAATGCACTGAGAGTTGACAGTACACGGTGCCTTGTGTTCTGCATTCAAAAAACCAGCCAAGCTTTTCTATCACTATATCTTTGCATTCTAGGTTCAATGTGTTCTTTACAATTAAAACAGTGTATTATTACACAGCTAGTTCAGCTGAAACTAATTCCAAGAGGAACTCAGACATTGTTTTCTGGTCACCATTTATCCGAAAGTTATTTTCCATTCATCAGAAAACCCCTTTTCTCATCTGAATAGTGAAAGACAATTAGGAACTCCTTAACAAGGTAAGAAGGAATATTCTAAACACTAAGTAGACCTTTCATCTTAAATACTGCAAATCCTAAAGTAAAGCTGTACTGAGATTCACACATGACAATTTTTGCAAGCTATACACAGCCCACGTTCCTTCTAGGAGGTCACAGCAGGCAGGCCTCTGATCCAGCAACAAGCCCTGTTGCATTCTCTCCAGGTTTACAATGGACAGCAATGAGAATCTGTTCTTACACTGTGATACACTATTGCACTACATTTCACCCAATATTTATTTTGAAAACATTGTAACATACTGTTAAAAATGCCATTATTTCATAAAATGATGTGTTTATCTATTATGCAGACATCATATATGAACTTAATTGATCCAGTTGCTCAAGGTAATTTTATTCCCCTAATCTATCCTCACACTACAGTATAGAGGCAACAAGCTCTGGCAAAGCAGCTTTCCAGCTTACTGCAATGACAATAAAGTAACTAGTACCTGAGTAGTCACCAACATTAAAAACAAAACAAAACAAAAAAACCCCACAAAAATCCACGAATTAATACATTACTTAAGAAATCAAAGTTACCTTTTTGTAACTGCTGTTATAAAGATAGAAATGTTAAGAAAGACTTCCTTCATATTGCTGCAAGAACCCCAGCTGCTGAGCATTTACTGCTGCCCTGTAAAATTGGGGTGGAGAAATTCTCTGCTGCAATAAAAATGCCCATAAACCCATAAACAAGAGATGCATCACTTCCCTTGAAGAAAAAAAAAGATACCATTAGGACAGCCTTTCATCCTTAGTGTATCTGAAGGGCTTAAGACACAATTTCCTGCCTAAAAATTATCAGCAACATTACCACACTAGTACCCTCAACAAGTTTTAAAGTGACATATGACCAAAGAATTTTGTCAAACAGTGTTTGCTAGTTGTACTGGGAAACATAAAAGAACAAACTGCAAGGCAAAGTCATTACAGATTGTTCTGTAGTGAGGAGGCTAGCTCAACTTCAAAAAAAGCAGTCAGTTATGCAATTCAAGAATAAAATAATTTTGAGACATCCAAAAATTACCATCTGTGCATATCTGGAAAACTCAACATGATGGGGTCCCGTTGTAGATGGTGATAATTTTCCATGTAACTGAGTTTTCTGAAGTATTATGAAAGTTCTGCTCCATTACTTGCTTGCAGATTTTTTAGTTCATGGACTTCTTATGACCATGAACTAATCCTTAACACCTCTTCTTCCCATGCACAGCTCTGCATGCTCGCCTGGCACAGCACCTACCACTGTATTTTTGACAGCTCTCCCTTGTAAAAAACCCTGTCTGTTTTTGCCTGGTGCAGAATGCTAATGCCTGGTGCAGAGTGGACACAAGACACTTCTTTTGTAAGCACCTCAAAATACAGGTGGGTTTTTTTTTGTTTAGTCTTTAAATGATTGGTGCTTGGGGGCAGGATAAGCTTAGGAGATCTTGGATCAGAAAGGTGTTATGCACTTGTAACAGAGGATTCAGAAGAGTCTGTAATGGACATTAAGTGCTAGTTTCTCATTTTTCTTCAGATCATCTTCAGGCAAAACTTGGCATTTTCTAGAATTAACTCACTCAAAAAGAGCTCTTTGTATTAGCACACCTGAATGGGAAATTATCTAGAGCCACTTGGACTTGCATATTTGAATTTACTCACCTGCTTTTTGCCTGTAGGACACCCGATTTCCCCTAAATATAACACACGGAGAATTACAGGGGTTCATTAATACTACAGATCTTCAGTCACCTAATTTACAGGCCTCAATTAAGAAAGTAATCATTGTTCAGTCTACCTAAACTGTCAGTCAAGGTACAGAGAAGTTATTTGAGAAGGCAGATGTGCTTCTGTTTTGATTTGCATTCCAGAAATACCTCTCTTTATTCACTGTGGAAAGAGCCTAAGAAAACTACCTTTGTTATTTAGGTTCCTCTTAGGTGATAGAAAGATTCCTGTATTCTTATACTTTCAGCTCAAAAACTTTGCATTCTTGCCTCCAGTCTGTATGTAAGAAAGGTAACTGACTTGTAAGAACCCAGTTATGGAGCTTTTTATTTCCTTTTTCTTTGAAGAACTCTAATTTTTTTCAGTAGTTGTCCATGTCCATCACTTAATCACTTAACCCAACTAGTAAGATTGCACCAACCTGGTTTCAAAATATAAAATTAAGAGCATCTACTATGCACACAGTTTGCAGAAATTCATCCTATGTATCCCAGCAACTGCAAAGTGCAGGTCAGCTAAATGAGGTGAGGAAGGAGTACAGTGGGCCTGAATATGAATGGAGAAACCCACACACTGTGCTGACCCTACTGACAGTGGAAGAGAAGCAGGAGAGCAATCAAGACACGGCTTAGCAAATCAGCGAAAGGCCTGTGCTTCATGTCTTCATTTCTCAGTTGTTGTTTCAAATAAACACTGCTGAATGTTTAACAGGAACCACCAAGAACATTAGGTCAGAATTTGCAATTCTGGATTGAAACATTTGATAAATGTATAAAGGGTAGAAAAATCACTGATAATCACTTAAGGATTCCAACAACTTAAACTGGATGCTAGCAGAATATTTACTGCACTTTGGGATGGATTTCACAGAATCAAAACAACAAAGGCATTTACACCACATATGAGAGGTATAAATAAAGAAATAAAGCACTACAGGCTTGTTTGAGATGCAAAAAAATCTTACCGTAAAACTTGGGACTAAGCTTCTTGGGCCACTTTACCTAGTTAATTCCTTGAAATGCTTTCTCTTCAAATCCCTTCTTCCCTTATGTGTCCTGGCTCTTACAGTCTGTGTCTTCCTGACTTTTTAGTGGTTAGCCCAAGCAGAAGGATATACTCATTTTTCATACATACGCACACCCTATGTAGCGAAGGAATTATCCCCAGTATTATCCAAGTAAGCTCTTTAAGTTTTCCTTTCCATCATACTCTCTTTTTCTACTTCACAAATGACTTTTCATTCCCTCTGATTTTACTTTTATCTTACAAAGCCATCAATCTAGCATGTCTTTACACATACTTACAGAGAACAACTATGATTTTGCTCTACACAAGGACTGAATAGTAGTGAAAATATAGCTTTCATCTTCAACAGCCTTACACGATTCCCATTTTAAAGAAATGTCACTCTTGAGATTCAGACACATTCATGAAACAAGAAAAATAAAACTATTAATAAAAAATAATTATTCCAATAAATAATGCTGTGAGTTTTAGCAAAACCTCCCTCTTGCCTTCTTGATTAAAACCATACTAGTATTTCCCATTAACTGACACATTATGTTTTGGAGATAGAAGAGTCATTAACTGCAGATATGTCAAAATTTTGCTTCCTACCTCCAGTGATAAGGCTGCCATTCGGACAAAGTAGAAGCAGGCACTCCTTTTATTTTTATCACCTCCTATAATTGCTGTGTGGTGGTGTAAGTGTCTGGGCTTCCTTCATAGTTACTGGAGATAAAGCCAATGCAATGAATGGCCAACAATATACAGTTCTCTGACTATACAGAAATATTTTTTTTGGATTTGGTAGCTCACTTTTGTACTTCACAACTATGTTGCTTAAATTTGCATTGGCTCCAAGAATCCTAGACAGATAACTCAGGCACAGACACTTCCATCACAATTAGATGAGACAAGTCCCGCCCTGAAAGTCCATGGGATGGAGTAACTTCAGAAAGGCTGTTTTTCCCTAAGATCTAGGGATCATTTCCTAGAGCAGGAGTCACAGCCAATGCAAAAACTCTCATTTACTTTGCTGAAATCAGGTCCAGGTCAAATGGGGTAATAAAATAATATGGGGCAACAGATCCAGAGAGAAACCACTGCTTTTTGACCTGGAGACTCTGGAATGACACCTGTATGGCACATGAGAAAAAAGGGAGGGCTTTTCTGTAATCTGTAAATATAAGAGTGATTGAAAATGACATTCAAAGCTAATGCCTTGTTTCAGTTTAAGGACTACAAATTTATTATGCCTTTTTTTTTAGTTAAAATGTTCTATGCCTGAAAGCAAGTTTCTGGATTTCTGAACACTACAGAACATTTCATGTTCTGAACTTGTACAGCCTTTCTAAATTCATATTCCAGCTTAAATTTTGATGTATGTCAAACACAAGGTGCTAGGCACACTCAATGCAGCTCTCTTCATGCACACAGCCCTGTTCTGGCTTCTACCTTCCAATAGCGAACCTGCCATCTGCAGCAAAAGCCCTGTCTTGTAAATGCAATTTATAGTTCCCAGGCCATGTTCAGACAGCTTCCTTAGAGAACTCCATCTGTTTTGAAGTTCTGATATGCTTTTTTTTTGGTGCTCCTATCATTACACTGTTTTTCCCAGTAACTTCATAAACTCTCTTAATGTGTCTTTTCTATTCCTTTTGTAGTCTTAATGCCACAGAGCCCTTGGAGTTACCAAATTATGGTAATGTTGGTTAAAAAATTTCAACATTCACGCAGAAAAATAATAAAAAGGTCGTTCACTTTCCTTGTCATCTAAAAAGCCAAATCAAACTTTGTTCTTAAACAATTTAATATTTCAGCAAAAATGGGAGAATTTTTTTCCTCTTTTTACAGGTTTGCACTGACACAGCACCATCATCATCATATTTCAGGCATTTTTGCTCCTGGTGCTATTAATGAAAAGTAACTTTAATATTTCAAGTGTTTCTCTTAGAAGAGGATGAGGCACGTTGACATTCTGCACATACCAACTACAGAGTGAAATAGGTATGCTGGTAAAGTTCTCTAGAAAATCCTAACAGAGGAGAAAAGACACACATTTTGACTTTCCTTTTGGAAATACCATTTATTTTAACATGTTTTCATCACACTTTCACACCTAAAAGCTGATATAGAAAATAGTACTATCAGCTGGTTAAACAGATCTTTTTTTCAAGTCATCAAGTTTACATAAGACTTCTAAATTTGACAATACAGATTTACAAAGCGTATTTAAAATTCTGTTCATTATTTAACCAGTTCAGAAAGAAGAAATGAGAGGCTGAAATGTTTGATCACTCATTGACAGCCATTGAAAACAACCCTGACTTTACAACTGGAATATAACTTAGAAACCAAGAGCAGTGGAAGCACTTCTGACAACTGCAAGATAATGAATGCAGCTCCATTTAAAAAATTGTATGGAAAAAAAAGATACTCTTTTATAATTCTGTCCTGACTATGGACACTATCAGCACTTTGAAAACTCGGCTGGTCTCCAGATGGAGCCTTCCTGCTTTAGCAGGAAAACAGAGCAGTAGCAGCAGCACAAGTACAATTCAGTGAAGGCACTGGTAGGCACATTCAAAAAAGGGTGACGTAATTTCTACTGAGACCCTTGAATAACAAGTGCAAAGTGGATGTAAGTGATAAAAGTCACCTGAATCCACTAACAGCAACCTACAGTCTACAAATGTGTCAGACAACCAGTTAGATGTTCCTCCATATAAAAATGGCTTTTACATCTACAGAAAGATCATCTGAAAACTATGACTTCACCCTTTAAAAACTGCAGAAGTAAACAGCATCTACTCTCCAGGACTCATTGAAGCAAGGCTGAGCAAGATTATCAAGAGGATAAGCTTAAAGTGGAGAGAGCACAAACCCTCCCAAATATCTTTCCTGTTGTTGCTATGTTTCCACTAGCTGCTTGTCTCTACAGCCTCTTATCTGAACTAAGTAGGTTCACCAATATAAATAATATAGCATATGCTACATATCTATAGTCAGGGGGGGTTGTATAACATATGGGTATATTCTAGCCTTATACAAAGCTGGCAATACCACACTGTCATGCTTTTGCACAGTACAAAGAGAAACTGAAGACCACGAGGAATTGGTCAGGCTGAAACATCCTTTCTGATATTTCACAAAGTGTAAATACAACTGTTAAGTTTTTCTTTCTCCATCTAGAGAGATATTATAAATTTATTTGAGAAGGCACAGGCTAATCTCTTGCATACACCCTCAATTCAATCCATCCCCTCTCTCCTTTGACGCTGACTATGGACTTTGTAGTCATTTCAGCAAGTTTACATTTTTTCTCAGTTATTTCTAACAAACCACACTTACATGGCAGGGAGATGAAAGGTTGAGCAAGATTCTCAGTGCTCATGAGTAAAGTCCCTAACAAGGCACAGCTGATCTACAGACAGACAGACAAAGATATCAACCATGTGTTGAAAATAAACAGTTGCAGTCAATTCTCTTGTGCTAGAAGCAGGGAACAGCATGCTGGCAATATCTGAGCAGTGAGAACGATGCTGCCAATTCCCTGGACCTGCGTTAGTCCGGTGATGGGAGAATGTTGTTTAGACAGTCACAGCTCTCATGTCTATCTGCTGTTCTCACCATCTTGACCTGACATGAATGGTTTTGAAACCATTTGTTCTTGTCAGAAGTGTGATAACATCACAGGAAGGCAAACTGGTCTGCAAAATAACAGCTCTGAGAAACAAGAGATATGTCTACAGTAGACATAAAATTTCAGCTATTTCTATAAACGTTTCTGCTTCTGAACTACCCCATATCCAGTATTTCCAAAGCAATATTCATAAATCTCACTGTTCTTTGGAAGCTACTATGTAATAAAAGTTTGTATATACAGAAGCACAAAATACATTTTTGTCCCAAATCATACAGCTGAAGAGAAGGGTCTTGGCTCCTCCTACCCCATCACTCATCCCCTCACCTCCTGCTGAGGCAGTCTAACAAGCTACATCACGGACTTACAAACATTAACCTGTGAAGAGCTGTTTAATACCCTGAGGTGAATACGCTCATCAACAGCAAGTTTACCAGTTTCTGGTAGGTAACACCAGACTAAATATTTGATAACCTCCTGATTATTGTGAAGCAGCATTTCCTTAGCAGTAATTTGATTCTGTTGCTGTAGTCAACATATTGTAAATGCCTTTATTTTACAGATTGCACTGCAAGTTTCAAAGCATTTTATAACCATTGGAATTGTCAGGTACCATATATTATGGTAAGTCCTCCTGAAAAACAAACTTTGAAAGGATAAAAATACTTTGGATTTATACTTCCCAATGTGTGTTGTAAGTATTATTATTACAAGCAGGAAAACACTTCCAGTGAAATGAAACCAGAACAAAAACCAATGGATCCACGAGACGCAGAGCAGATCCAGAATAAGTGTGAACGTGGCACAGAAACAACACAGGAACAGACTTCACATACTGTATGCACCTTAAGCCATAAAAAGCAGCAGGGAGCTGTTTTGCAAGCAGCAGACCATATAGTAATGTACAGTAATAAGTGGCAATACTTCTTGTGGCTTAAGGCCTTCCATAAGCCCTCACAGGAGCATTTTCCTAAGCCCTTCCTTTGTCAAAACTATCTGAATTTTCCTTTTACTTTGCAAATTTATTGCTGTCACAGCTACCAGTTCCTCTCTGTTTATCTGCAACAAATGTCAATTGGTTAAGATGCTCCTACTGTTGCAATAATTTTCTGCCAATGTCAATTCCAAATGTAAAATGGTAATTAACTCTAGGTCGTGGAAGATTTGTTACTTATGGAATTGTTTAGCTTTTTTTCAAATAAACTCATACATAACCACACTGAGAAAAGAGAAGGTTTCTGCATTGTTCATAGAATTTTCATGTCATTATAAGGAAGAGCACTTTAAGAAAAGCAAAGATATTTAAAAAAGAGAAAACAGTACATAGGAAAATTAGTGATTATGCATATTCTTTTTACTTAAAGTACATACAGAAACTCTGTGGTACATTCTGACAATTAATAATCCAACTGCAGCAGAAAAAAAATGGGCTTATCTTATTAAAGAAAATCAACAGTTCAGTAACATTTTTTATGAAGACAACTCATGTTTAAGAACATAGCTTGTGAATATTTTTAGCACTATCTGTTCAAAATAGACTTATTGAATCAATGAAAAATAAAGTACTTGTCAATATGAAAAAAGTTACAGAGAACTAGGGCTGAAAGGAGCATTTATTATAATTCAACTAATCAAGGTTCCATGTATTTAGGCACTGATTGAGACTGTATTTTATTGTCCATGAAAGCAGTATACCTACTGAGAAGCTACTGCATTTTATACTTCCTATTTCTCTTTTAAACTGAGAAGATCTAATTGCTTCATGAAAACGGACAAACCTATAGGAGCCATTAACTAAAAGAACAAATATTTAAACTTCCATTATAGACCTATTATTATTTCCAGACATAACCTGGGCCTATGTGAAATAGCTATGGAAAAAATCTGAGGGACAAACTCTGGACTGCACAAGCTGTCAGGACTGGCAAGAGAAGACTGACAGACACTAATCCAGAAAAGTTTAAGTACCCCTTTTTCCCTACCCAGAAGAGTTTTGACAGATTTGTTTGATTTTTTGTTGGAAATTGCACTGTTTTTCCTGGAGTTTCAGGAGGAAAGGAGAAATTGTGACTGAAATATAATTTTAATTAACCCTTTTAATAACATTAAAGAGTTTTCTTTTTCTGAGCAAAAGAATATGCTGACTCCTGTTTCACACAGTAAGAAGCATGGTTATCAATTTGGTCTTTTAAGATTTAAAGTGCGTTATTCTCTAACAACATTATTTAAGGGCTCAAATCATTACAGTTATTTTCAAAACAAACAAAAAAAATCATCAATATGAGATTGAAAGCAGATTCAGGTCAATGCAGTGTAACACTTTACATAGCAATCAATAAAAATGTCAATACAAACAATTACTAAAGGCACCATATGACATTCCAGTGGGAGAGAGGGAGGGAATTCTTCATTTTCTACTTAGACGCCTTGCTTCCTTTATCAGCAGATGGCAAACAAATTACTAGTTCAATCCATATGTCTGTATCTGATAGACAGTGTTTTACAAGTCTGAAATTAGTTTGAAACATTTTGAAGTTGGCCAGACTACAGAGGAAAACAGGATAACTTTGTCTATTAATGAAAAGTTGGTTTTGTCATAACAAATACTTCCACAAGCTACTACCCATCCAGACTTATTCAGTCGCTAATGGAATTGTACCCAAAGACATAATCTGTGTTTAACAGACTAACAATTTGTAGTTTCACCCATTCTGCTCTTCTGCTGTGTTCCAACATGTCTCCTTCCACTGGCTGAGGTTTTCTAAGTGGTGCTGATGAAAGCAAGCAAGGCCATGAGAATATTTTTGGTCGGAAGGGTATCAGATCGCCAGGGCCATTTGTGTGCAGGCATTCCAGAGCAAGCCTGTCAGAGCACAGCCTGCAGACCAGCACCCTGGCTCCAACCACAGCACAGCACAGATGCTGAGAAGAAGACTGAGACACTTTTGCTAAATCTCTCCCCATCAGAAAGGCTCCATTTGCAATGCAGACAAATGTATATTTTAGGAAAGGCGGGTCAGAAAGCCTGGACAGTTTTTATAACAAAATGAATGGTTTGGTAGATTTCTTTTGAAAGACAGCTCCAAATCTGAAGAATTTTAATGACTTGTATTATAGTAAACTGTGAGTTCCATAAAAGATTGAGGGGGGAGAGAGCCAAACCAAGCTAAAGAAGACACGGAAAGAGTGATTGCAGTGAACTTTCTTTGCAATCTGGCCAAGCAAAGAGGGAAGCAGACCTGTACTGATAAAAACAGCTGAGAGCAGGGGTCTAGAGGCATTCACAGCCAGGCAGAACACCAGGCACATCCAGCAGCACTCCAGGCACTTGGGAGCCCTTTGGGGTGGACTGCTGGATGAAGTTCCAGTTCATTTACCAATTCTTACAAAATTTAATTTGATTGCCAGGGACTGACAGAACCAGCAGAGATAAAATATTTCTCAGCTCTGTGTTTTGAAAAATGTTCTTTCCTTCCAACAGTGATGTACCTGGGGGACTGGTGTCCAAAATGGTTTATGCATCACCTCTTAAGGAGGGTTATCACTAAGAAACCCCTCAAACACTTTTAGGAATGATTACGGTTTCACTTCAAACTGTCTATTTGCTCACTGAAATAATGCATTTCAGGAAAAGCTTTGTCTAGAGGTCTACACCAATGCAAACTTGGGGCAGTGAAGCTGAATGCAACACTCCTCCAGAGATACATGAGGTTTGGTCATAAGGATTGATTAAAATGTGAGGAGTATTTATACCAAGAAACTGAGGATCCAAGTTTAACAGACATGAACTGTGCTCTTAATTTTTTGAAGTCCCTACATCACACACGATAGTTGTTACAGACAACCACTGCAAAGACCTCTACCCTTCAACCGTTTAGCTCATTATTAGAAGGCAACGGCAAATCAATTAAATGATGATTAAGACTACAGTCTTAAAGGCATGGAAGATATATTTAAAACTTCTGCTAAACAGAACACAATTTTATGTAATGGAAAAATCAGTAAAGTTGTAACATGCTCTTTACTTTAAAAAATATTAATATTTGTCCTCTGAACCATTTTGCTAAATAATTATAGAAATTTTGGGTTTTAGTAGAAAACCTTTTTTCACTCTTAATTTAAATATTAATCTATTTTTTAAAATTTAATTCTGATTTTCAACCTAATTTAAAATTAGTAAACACATACATGTACGCACACAAACATACGTAGGTGCCAAGATATTTACAAGCCTTGAAGTCTACAAGATTTTAATCACATTTTCCATTAACTCTCCCCACCCCTAAAGGTTTGCATAAAGCAAGGTTTATGAGACTCTTAAACAAAAGGAAATATTTAAGTTTCTAGCACACCTCAGTCAAACATAAATGGGCTTCAGTAATACACTAACAGCTGTCAGTGGAGAGCTTTATGGATGTTGTGTCTTCTTCATCAGCTGCAGGGAATAATGTCAAAATAATCACCACAGGAGGAGTCCATAACTGAACTGTGAAGAAAACACTTTTCTCAAGAAACAGGTTGACTTATTCTGCACAAAGCAAACTTTTAAACAGGTCTGGAATACATCCATTTTGGGTTGAAAGAGGAGCTGCCATGAAAGACTGAAAAAATATAAAATACAACCCAGTATCTTCTAACTCAAATTCATAAATCCATGAACATTAAAGCAGTTACTATCAGAAAAAAAAGAAAAACTTCATAAATATGTAAAGATATTATTCTCCACACGTCTTATAAAGGGGATAATGGCAGTATATTAAGTTTTGCTTTGATTTGAAAGCTTTCACCTTGTGGTGTTTGCCCTACAGCCTTTTAGTCATGTACAGACTGGAGGAGTGAGAGCTTTGAAGTGCCCAACTTCCAGTGAAGTTACTAACATTTTTTAATAAGTCTTAAGAGGTCTGTGTGTGATTTACTGTAATTTCAGAACAAGCTCAGAAATTCACCCTAACTTGGAAAGAATGGGAGAGTCATTTGAGCACATTATCACTGTTAGGGCAATGGGGGGAGAGAGGCATGAAAATAATCTGGAATGTGATCAAGTCAAATTCAAAATACTGTGTATATAAATGTTATTACTGAGAACTTCGAGAGCAACAAGACAGTTTTGTAAAGATGAGATTTTTTTTTTTTTGCAACCAGTAAATATAGTTTAAGTGATTCACAGCCAATTTTTATAATTGCAATGAAACAGCTGTGATCAAACTCTATTTGTAGAATCATAATAAATTTGCCCCCCACCTACTAAAATTAGTTCTAAGCATCCAAAATTCCCACTTGAACATCTGACTGAACAAAACAGGCATTGCTCCATGCCAAAAACTGGAGGAAATAGACCTAAAATATGTCATTTTCTCACCAGAAATTGTAGGCTCCCAGAATAACACGTGAATTAAAACCCATTTCAAGCTTGTTTGCATTGCTCCTCATTCCCATTAATAGCAAATTTCTTGACAAATGTTCTGATTATTTTTCTTTTTTCCTCACTTTTTTAATTTAAACACAATTTTCAAATCACAGACAGTCTTGCAAGGAGAAACAGCTGATAGTACAACCCATCTGAAAATGGAGAGGGTGGAATTTTACTCTCAGTAAGAGCTGGAGGCAACTTACATGATTAAAGACTGCACTGTAAGCCATTGTTAAAAGAGTTCTTCCCATAAGTGAAAATGTGCAGTTTGCTACCATACACATCAGAGGCACATAAACCAAAATGAGGTCGAAGTCAACCAAGACATGCATATGTCTCGCTCCAAAATCCCTGCTTTTGCTTTCTTTTTTTCCTTCCCCCCAAAGCCAAAGGAAAGAACAGATTTTTTAGCAAAGTTAAAATTAAAATTAAAATCTGTTTTTTCAGTTTTCCTCTTTCACTGGTATTCATGAAAAAGTTTGCATCATCACACTCAGAGAAGATAACCACCAGAACTGATGTAGGATGCCTATGAATCAGGCCCTTCTTGCTTTGACTCTCATCATACTGTTGCACAATAGTTTAACACATCTCTCTTCACTCTTGCCTTTTAGATGGGAAATTCCCATTTTACAGACAGAATTAGGAAACAAAGGTCTAGAGTAGCCAAGAAATCAAAGCAAATTAACCATCTAACTAGAACAAACATGATTCACCAACCGGAGAGAGATTTGAAAAATCTCCGGCATATGCAAACTCAGGAAAGATTTCCAAGGCTGTTCACAAGCTGCCTGCAGTGTTGTACAACCTGGGCTGCCACCACCCCATTTGTTTCAGAAACCTAATACTGTACACAATGCAAAAAAAAAAAAAAAAATCCTCCTCTCATCTTTATGCTAAAAAATATATCCTGTCTGAACTCTAAATAATGTTAATATGCAACAGGAATACATGTATTTAGAGATTTATATTACATACACGTATGATTACATCACTACAACAAAGACTGTATGATTTTTTAAAATATATATGCTACTAAAAAGATGCTTAGAAAACCATCAGCAAGAACCACTTATCCCCTATAAAGCCTCTTTGTAAAAACAGAACTTGGTGGAAGAAGTAAATTAATTATATTAAGCAGGAAATTGTTCACTAAATCAATTGGGCTGCGTTAGAGACCTGAAAATTAAGACTAGTTCCAAGGTGACCATATGCATATTCTGAGGAGTGCCAAGGTAACAAAAGATATTCCAGAAAATCTTTCCCATGTCTTGCACACACACACACGCACACACACGTGTATATTTCTGTTTCAGCACACATCTGTTCATGTAACAACTATTTTCTATAGTTGTTCTTTTTAACTGGCTGTATTATCAGCCCTAGATACCCTCATGACAAAAATCACAGCACATATGTGCACTGTTTATTCATAAATCTCTTTATAAATCCTTACCATTTAAAATTTGTTCAGCTGTGGATAGCATCTGGATTTCTTCAAATCAATTATAATTACAATGCTCCCTTCTTAGTCCAATAAATTAAACATTTATTTGCTGTCTATCATAAGATCCCTCCTCTAGAAGAGTGTATTTATTATGTCTTTTAATTACCAAATACATCTAGAGAATCATCTGAAATTCAGTACAGAAAGCAACCCTGCACTTCCAGATGCTAGAGGTATCTTCACATAGATTTTCACTGTTCAGTTCCATGGCACTTCAGGCAAAAATAGAATTATGTACAATCCTTGCCTGCAACCATCTGTGAAATTTAATTTTCCATTGAAAATCTACATGTTAGCAGCAAGTTCTGTCCTCAAGCATGAACGTGTGCTTCTTATTGGATCCAATTCAGCAAAGATTATCCTTAGTTTCTAAATACAACTGAAGCTTCCATTTCACTCCAGGTACACAATCTATTGCTAAGTAGTATTGGCAATACTACAGAATAATAACAGGGCTGTATAATGGTTATAGCTGCACTTAACTTTTCAAAACTTTGGTAAAGCTCAACTAATTCTTTAATTTAGTCATCATGCAAGAAGCTGCATTTACCTATTTCCCATTTTAAACGAGGCTCTGCACTGACAGTTCTCTGAACTGTTTAGACTGGGGGGAGCTGCTGCTGCTGCACTGTTTGCCTCTGCAGTGCCCACAGCTGCGCCCCACGCACAGCTGCTTTAACCAACCGGCAGCCACCGGCAGCACCATTTGAAATTAAAAAGAACCATCAGGAATGTACGTGAAGATGGTAAAACCAGTCTTTGCTAACCATATCAGTCATACCTACGAGAAACGCACTGTCTCGCTGCATGTGCCGGTTCGGGCGGCGGGCCCAGGCTGGTCTCGGTGCCAAGGCGGGCGGCTCCGCAGTGCGAGGGGCTGAGCCCGCAGGGAGAGCTCCGAGCCCAGCCCAGGGCGAGGGACGCCTGGCCTGACCTGCCACACACTGACGGCTCCTGTTCAGGCCGGGGGACAGTGCCAGGGACCCCCTCTGTGCCCTGACATCCAGGCCAGAGCAGCGGGCGCTGCCAAGGAGCAGTGTGCCCAGGAGCCAAGGATGCTGCCAGCCTCCTTGCCCAGGGCAGGGCCGGCACGGAGCAGCTGCCGCACCACCCTCGGCCAGCAAGGCGAGCCCAGGCGCAGGCCCGTGGCACCCGGGGCAGAACAGTGCACGGACCCTCCTCACTCTCACCTCCGGCAACACTCCAAACACACCAAATACCACACCAGAGCCAGCAAAAGAGACGCCCTCCTACCTGAACTAGGAAGGGGCATATAAAATTGAGCTAATTTCATGTGACACCGATTGTCAATTTGTTTTGGCCCCTGTGCTCCATACACGAAAGCACTCTTTTGTTCTCATCTGCATTACGATCTCATCTATCCAAATGCAGCAGCTTGTTTTAAATCAAGAATTATCTCGGCTCTCCCTCCTTGAATCATTGTTATTGATCATAGCAACTTCAATAAACCCTGCTGCTTGCCCAATGGCCTGGGGGCCCGTACCCATCTCCCCAGCCCTTTGTTCCACATACTGATTCACCTTTTCATCAAGGATTTTGACGTAGCTGCTGCCCTTTCGCATTATTACCATGCCCCACCCAAATAATGATTTTATCACTTAATACGCTTCCAGACCACATTTCGTCAAAGGGAGACAAAAAAAAAAAAAAAAAAAAAAAAAAAGAAAAAAAAAACCCTACGCCCTGGTGAGGGGGAAAACNAGAAGAAAACCCTATGCCCTGTTGAGTGGGTAAACATGTATGAGGTGGGGTTGTCTCACCACATGACAGACACACCCCACACAAAAACCAGAAACATGCCTTTCATTGGGCAGGTTAACATTTTTCTGAAAGTTACTTTCTAGTCCTATCTGATCACTGTCAGGATGAGTAATGCAAAACATTCAATTTCTTGTGGGTTTGGTTCCAGTAGTCACTAAAAGCAGCCAAGTACATGTTTGTTTCTAAACTACTTGAAAACCTTCAGAAAGTTACTTTAGATTCCTTCCTGAGCCCTTCACCAGCACAGGGATTTTACCCGCCTCGGTTTTGCATGGTAAACACAAAGCTTCAAAATCATTTATCTTCAAGTACTAACTTTATTTTCTCGTTTTCCTTATTGAAGGATTCTTGCCATTTTCCAGGATGTAGTTAAATGTAAAAAAAAAAATTAGCCCACTGACTCCCCAGGCAGAGACTTGTGGAAACAGGTGCCTTTAAAAAAAATGAAAGACTCTGTCAGCTCTCTGACCTGCCAGAGCTCTGTGCATTAGTAACACACAGTGCCTGCTGAGCTCCCCTCAGCTAATTAGAGGACCCGTATGGCAATGAATGGCCTTGACTATAAATACTTCCTGAAAGATCTCTAACAGAGTCAGAGGAAATGGGAAAAAAATGAGATGCAGCTACAGAGAAACTATTTCAGATGTTTCTTGTTTAAAGGGCTGCTTTTTCTTTCCTGAAGTTGCATAGGGATGACATGCAGTATCCAGGACTTACACCAACTTAAATGTAAGAAGTGTGATACAATTATATGCATTGAATTTAATTCTGTAGATACACTATTAAGATGCTGCTGTGAGAAAGCTGCTGGCAGAGGGACACAATGCAAAAAGAAGAATGCAAAAACTTCCATCTGTCACCCTGCAGGGACCACTGAAAAATCACATTTAAACCAAGATCCCACTCTGTGTGCTTGAACCTTCTCATGCTGCTTCTTGTGCTCCCACTAAAGGCAGCAGCAGCAGTATTTCCTCCAGCATCAGGGAGACAGGTTTTACCTCAAATATATGTTATCCTTCTGCCCAAGAATTGTATGTGCTTAAGAGAAGTCTTTTGGAAATCACAAAGGATAGCTCAGCATTTCCACTGCTTTGCAGCTATTTGGCATCCAGCTCTGTGGATAACAGGAGTCAGTACTTCATAATAGGAGAAATGATGATTTGCCACTAGGGATTGTGTCTGATATTTACTACACTGATACTGAATCAATTATATGTAGATTTAATACTTACACACCAATTGCTTATTTTTAAATTAGCTCTGCCATCACCCACACAGGAGAATGCAAAACGGAGGGGGAAATAATTTTTTCTAATTTTTTATCTCCCCCAAATTTAAAGCTGTATGACCAGCTTTAGCCTGAACACCATATGAAATACAAGTGCAAATATCACAGACAAAAAAGAAAATAACTCTTCTCAAAGTAAATGAAAACTTTTTTGAAATGCCATGATTTCCTGTAGTGTGTAAACAGTCTGATCATTATAGTGCAAAATAATCTCAGTTTAAAAGAAGAGTCGATTTTATCCTTTGCACCATATAAAAAGTTCATAGCAAAGGTTAACATAACCTCAGTTATACATTTAATGTTACAGCCTGCAGTATGCCTTTGATAAAAACCCACAGTACTTTTGCAATAATGTGACAATCTCTCTCCCTTTGATGGTACACAAATCCCTTCACAAACTATGATTAATACACAAAGTAATCTTGCTGTCTGCAGGTCCATGTGACTCCGCAGGACAGACACCCTGACCTGTGTTATTACTGCATCTCTGTTGGCTAAACTACAGCATCTATAGCATCACCTTTAGATGGGCTGACTAAGCCTGTGTATAGGTCTGAAGGCTCAGCCTACAATTCCCCATTTTGTCCATACAGACCGAAACAGGACACTTCATTTAAAATCAGTTTAGCAAAAAGTTCCCGCTGTCCAAGATCTGCACTGTCAAAGCATTAAACAATCTGCCTGGTCTGGAGTCTGCTGGCTGCCAATGTGCTACCCAAAAAAAGGAACATTTTTGCATTTCAATAGACCTTCCAGTATCAACAAATCTTTAAACCAGAAAATCAGCTACTCTAAGGAAGAGCAGAAAATAATGTCCACATTGTACCATGCTGTACATTTTTGGCAATTCCCATTTGCAAAACATACTGATTCGCTGTAAGTACAGCTGCTGGAAATATTTTAATAAGGAAAATAAATTAAAGCTACTCACAGAAGAGTACCAAGCCCCTGAGAAAGATTCTGTTACACACACACAGCTTGGAAGCATTCTCAGGGATAAAGGTGCATCTACTGCACATGTGTGTTTGCATTGTCTCCGGCTCCCGAAAGGTCACAAGCGATTCAGTCTTTTAGATTCTAAAAATGAAAGAAATCTTACCCCAGTGACTCCCACAAACAATCTAGTGTAGCACAGAGACTGGGGAAGTACCATGGCCATCATGTACAGAAGGAATGCAAGAAACAGCAGATAAACGGCTTAGACAACATCCAAAGCTAAAAATTACTTCAAGCAATTTCCAAAAATTAATTATCCTGTAAGCATTAATAATTTCTGTGGGCTATGGCATATTTTTACCCCTTCTTCAGTTGACTTGTATTGTCTCTGATATTTTACCAAAATGCTAATCACTTCTAAACTTGTAGTATCAACCTATTTGAAAAAATATGATCTCCGCTTTGCCTTCCCCCCATCATCAAGAAAGTAAAAAAATTAAAAGCACACAGTATTGCTGGTACTGTCAAATATAACAAATCATTTGTAATATGCAGAACCACTTTATAAATACTGAATAGCCAGCACAACCAAAGGTATGTGTTAGGAATTTTCTTTTTCAGTCCATTTCTCAGTGTTTATTCACTGAGTAATCCCAAATTTCTGGCTTCCTCTGTGTCAATCTTCAGGGGGAAAAAAATGAAGGTGTCCACAGTGATTTTATTATAGGTTTTGTTTCCTAGTCACCAGTCGTCCTTGGATACAGTGTTTTGCATAAGCATTCATTATATGATACTAGGATGTATTGAGTTAACTCTTTGCTTTCAGAGAGAAACAGCTTTTAGACAGCATTAGCTACTCCTAATAACTATTTCATATTAGAAAAATAAATGTAACCAAAAGTAGATAACAATGAGAGATTTGCTTAACAACACAGCGATTTTTTTTTTATTATTTCAGAGGGTTACAAAAATTAGCTTTTTCAAGAATGGATGGTAAGTTCTTTTCTGAAGAATTTTTATTTGTCTCCAGGCCAACTGAGCTTCCAGGCACACATATCTGTATGTCAGATAATCCTTGACACTAAGCTCCCAATGGTCAAGCTGACCATTGCTTTGTCCTCTTATTTATGGCTCCAGTACTGCATCCCATAATTGTGTCTGCAGAAAACTAAGTCAACAGCAAATTAAAGGAGTTGGGTTTCTATGATCTTTTTCACAGAACTGAAAAGAAGAGGGAACTAATATCACTCATGGAATCACACTCCCACATCTCCTATCCTTCAGATCACCCCTTACCTTCAAGAAGTTCCAATTCTCATTTTGCTTTCTCTATCCATCAATCATGATCAAATATGTAAGATTAGGGATTCTGTTTAGCAGATGAAAAAGGTTAATCTTCTTTCCCCCACTTTTTTAAAAAAAATTCAAGCTGACAAAAGCAACCTGCCCAATTTTCAAAGAAAAGTGAAAATTCAAATATTATCCCTAAGGAAAAGATACAGACAAACAAGTCCTTGGCACAGCAGAGTTCAAAGAGTGTGGCAGCTAAAGGTGTACACAAAAGTAATTCCTCTTTGAAGGATGTTGATATGGTTTTATCAGTCACTGTAAACATAATCTGCTAATAAATCATTGTAAAAGAAAAGTAGGGTTGTACACACTTTAAAATGCAAGGAACTAATTTATATGCACTGTTAATACATAAAAGTAAGACCTTTTTTTCAGCAAATTATGGAAGATACAGGTTTTTCATACCCAGAAGTGACCAAACTATTTCCAAAATGACAAAATACTAATTTGAAATATATATATATATATTTATATATATATATCTCAAAGTGGTTTTGTGTAAGGAGTTTAAAAAAGCATCTGAAGTTATTTTTAAAAGCGGCGTAAGAAGCAACCAGCATACAGTTTCCCATTCTATTTTCAGTAGTGGCTAAAACAGGTAATGTAATGGCCTTATTCTACTGTTTACTAAGATTTTAGATCCAGCTACCAACCAAATTAAGACCTTTATAGAGCTGATTCTGCATACTACCATGTCCCTTTGCACATTTTTGTTTGTTTTTCTTTTCATCTTCTGGCAGTCAAAAAATATATGAAAATATTTGAAAAAATGAAAATAAATTTTAAAAATCTGTATTCTGATAAACCACAGATTAAATGGCTTCTCTGGCGAATCTGTCTGCTCATGGTTAAAAACCAGTACAAGAACTGAAGTGGGATGTAACTAACATCATATGTACAGCAGGAATTCCACGGCTGCATAGCTTCATGTATGTATTTTAACACATATTTCCTAAGGGAGGAGAGAAATATAATCCTGCCATCCACAGTGAGCACACATACAGGTTAGCAACAAGGAACCCATCATACTGTAACTGCTTCTCTTACACCTAAAATCTGAGAACAATAAGGTACAAAAGTTTGGGGTCCCACTAAAACGCATGCAGAGTTTAAATTACAGACACTCTATTTTTTAATTAGAATAACTGCAACATTTTAGAGACCACTGTCTTTATTTAAAACAGCTTTTAGGACTTTTTTATGTGCAGAGACACGTGTATAATCTTAGCAGACCATGGAATAAAACATTTATCTTCTTTTTCACATGATACATGTGGTATATTACACTAATTGATGCTATGGTTATAAATGCTGTTGTAAAAGACAAAAAAGGAAACCAGCAGATCATCACTTCCATTCTAGTGAGCTTTGTCTGCAGATTGACTGCTCCTATGGCAAGTTTCTATGAATTCAGATAGGGAGCAGCTCCTGAAAACATGTGATGACTTCAGGAGAAAAGCATTTATTTGTCTCTCTGTTCAGCTACTCAGAATGTGAGATCTTTTCTAACCTCAGTTTTCTCTACAGTGGGTAAAACACATCTTGGTGGAAGGGAAAGTTCCTTGTATATAGATGCCTTTGTTTAAGAAAAAAATAGGAATTATTTGGCATGACAAATATTTGCCTTTTCTCATCACACGAAAGCCTTCCTTTCCTTTTTTTTCTTTTTCTTTTGCTTCCAAGGCAACCAGACAAGTGTCAAAATTGATGTATAATTATGTTGCTTCACAAAAAAGGTTACTTTTATTAATATTTAACTCACATTTCATATTCTTAGATATGTAGTAATATGAAATCCTGCTTAAGTGTGAACTGTCACACCACCACAAAATTTAAGAGGTGATTAGTTGTTTTACTGTAACAGCTGTGCAGCCTTCTGGGATTCTAAACTTCCCTTCTTCAAATGCATCACCAATCTGCACAATTAGCAGGAATGATTAAAGAAAATTCAATCAGAGCTAAATAGCAAAAGCAGAAGCTTACTAATACTCCATCAATATATAGATTGCTTTGGAATTGGAAAATTTACCTGCCAGTTTGGCTCTACAAATTTGAATCTTCCTTTGACTTTTTTTTTTTTGTTTGTTTCCATGCCCTAAAATAATCCCAACCACGTTACTCCAGACCCGAAGAAATCATTTGCACAGCCAATCAAACATAACATACGTGCAATCATAAAACGCAAGAAGGGAAAAAAGAAAGTTTCCTACCCGTAATAAGGACTGGGATTCGTCTTTTGTCTTGCCGTCCCCGGATCCAGAGTAGGGCTGGGTGAGCTGCCCGGCTTTCTCTGCTGCTCCGGCTGGGACACCCTGCAGGAAACCCTTGCTCTCCACTGCCAAGCCATAAATGGGCCTTGCGAGATGGGCAGCTTCTACATTTGGACTATCCCTTAAAGGCTTTGGCTGCTCTTGGCCAACAGACACGGGGGTCAGTAAGCCTAGACTGGTCTGTGTGTATGATGGGCTCCCCCTCAAAATGTCTGTTCCTCTCCAGGTTACATTGCGAAGATCATCACTGGGACTGTCAGTCCAGCCTTTCTCCTTGAGCACTTCCTTATCTTCTATCTTTTCCCTCTTCACTATGCTGTCAGATATGGGCTCCCCTATTTTGGGGTCTGGATTAATCAGACTGTAGACCTTAAGGTCAATTTTTGGCTCTTCCTTGATAGATGAAACACCATGGCTGTCCTCCCCATTGGCTGTAGTGATGTCCATCTCCTGACAGTGCACAGTGTTGAAGTGCTCTAGTAGTGACTGAGTGTCAACAGCTGTGAAGCTGCACTGACGGCATTTGTAGCAGTTGTGTACTCGCCTGGAAGAAAACAAGAAACACATTAACAGGAGAGTCACCCTGTGGCCTTCCCTCTCACAGTGGTTTTACCTATCAAGATTAAAAAAATAAATCAAACTTACAGTATGACCCTCTCTAAATAAAGCAAGCAGGTTTACTTTGGCGTCTTATACAACCGAGTAAAAATACTGCTGATTTCTTCCCCCCACGCCTTGCAATGGCCTCCTATCATTCCTTCACATTCTATGGAATTATTCTAAACTTAATTTTCACTGGGATTTTGTGTTTTTCCTTTTCAGTTTGCTGCAATATACTTTTTACTTTTTGCTGCAGCAGAAATACTAAAAAAACATATTTTTCAACCAAAATCAAATAGAAGAGGACAGTTCACTTGTTATTCAAAACACACTTCATATCATAAAGCTCTATGTCAGAAAGTTTAAATGTTTTAAAAATTCCTTTACTTTCCACCAATTTCATATACTTTTGCTTGACAAACATGATTTTGAATGGAGCTCTGGTTAACTTATGGATAAGAATACACCAAAGGACAGAAGGTTGTACACAAAAGACAGCACTGCTTGGTTCTCTATGGACATTGTAACACAACTTGAAAAGATGCTACTCTAAAGATAAAGCACAAAAGTTGGCTGTGTCACTACAAACTGCGTTTCCTGTCAAATACAGAAATTCTTGGGTAGGAGCTGTGGAACAGAGTGGAATAACACGCCTTCCTGTTTTTACTCTAAAAGCCTATAAAAAGTACTGCATTACTAAATTATGTAAAGCATATGTTGCTACACAAGAACAACATGTTACCCACTTACTGTATCTATCATAGGAGCAGAACACTGTTTATGAGCTCTCCAACACCATTATGAATAATTGTTCATAGCACAGGAGCAGTCAGAGCCCTTCACCAGGCTCCGGGCCCTGTTGCACCCGGCATCCTACCAATGCAGAGCAAAATATCATCCCTGCCCTGCAAAACGTACAGAACTCCTCAAGAGCTTCTCCCTACAGACACACTCACACATCCACACCCCAGGCATTCCGAGTCACAACAGTGTCTTTAGCCAAGCTAAAAAAATGAGCCTTTCACTGTCCACAGAGGACAAAACTTTTATGAGAAATCTGTTACTGCCCTGACTACAACTGTTAGAATTAATTCTTTTAAGGCCAAATCTTTGTCTCAGTGAAGTCGATGGCAAAACTCCCATTGACTTCAGTAAGAGCAGGATTTGGCTCTTGATGCATCTGTAGAATTGGTATGATACACAAAATGTCCCTTTTAGACTATGATAGTTTAGAAGGGACAACTTGCCAAACTTATTAAACCCCCTTGCCTTCCTTCTCTCCTTTTGTTGGAAAAACAAACCATATGTTATTTACATTGTCTGGTTTTCTTGCAGTTGTGTCAGCACACAGACATGAGTACACATTCGGATTCATGCTTTTCAGCCCTTGTGCAATATCAGCTTTCTTTTTGTCATTTTCCATATTTATATTAATTTTAAGGCACTAGATGGTCTTGTTCCATTATGCAAAAAATAGATTCAGTTATTCTCCACACAGCCTTATGGCAACAAAACCGACTTGTGGGAGAGCAAGCTGTGGGTTAAAATCCTGTTCTGGCCATGTTCCTTTTCCTTAATTCTACAATTGTGTTTTATTAAAATCAGCTTGTCTCTCAATGCAACACTAATATATTCTCTCTTGCAACTTCATTCTTTTCTAAACCAAGCTTAATTCTCTTCTGGGGAAAAAAAAAAAAAAGTGCTATCTGATCAAAACCATTTTATAAATACAAAAAGCCAAGTTATAAAGAGGGTCAGCCCTGTAAAGGTGGGATACCATCAGAGTGTCCAAGTTCGACAGGGGCTAGTTATCTTAAAAGCCAAGTTAAACAAGACACCATTTGGGGCTAATGGCTCAACCACATACACTCCCCATGTGAAAGTTTATCAATCCTTTGGGACACTACTTAGTCCTAAGTGTCTCTTGTTTAACTTGGCTATTTCAATAGCTAACCCCCTTCCTAACTTGGCTCTCATCTACAGATATCACACCTCCAAACAGCTGATCTTTTTCTGCCTAACTTGTCTTTTTTTATTTTTCCATTCCACACTGGCTAAATGGTTTTGATCAGGAGCCATATACACCACACTTCTGAGACACAAATAAATGCTGAATATTAGATGCAGTTGTAACTACATGGCTGAGGCCCATTAAAATCACCCTTATTACATTAAAGGTTTGTTAATTAAATTATTTCTAATTGGTTCAAAGACAGTCATATTCCTTCATTCTTCTATGAGACTGTGATAAGCACTGGGATATGGAAAAAAATGAAGACATGCTTCAGTAGCTAGTAACCCAACAGGCTTTTAGTTTCAGAACGTACACTTTTCCAGTACACATTAAAAATCTGCCATCAACATTATAAATCTTCATACTTCACATGGGTTTATCCTGTGTATTATTCTATCCCCAAGCTCCAAAATGTAAGTGAAAGTTTGGAACTGTCCAATGTAAGTCATGGTCCCAAATAATAAAACAGCAACTATCATCAGCTATTAGAAAACTTTTGAAAGTTGGAAACTTATTCTCTCCCAGAACAAGGCATAAAAAGAAAATGTTTTCTTCTCAGTTTTCACTCCACCCAGACAGCAAGCAAGGAAACAAACTGATTTCTCTTTTACTAGAAATTAACCCTACTCTATGTTTCTAAAAGCCCAAGTTACATCTAGAGTTGTTTACAAAACTCTTCAAGGCTAAGCAACAAAATTCTTAAAAATCCAGTTTGCAAAGTACACAAGAGGCATTCCTGTGCACTGCATCAAAGTTACACTTTACAGCTAAACTACAGCTATAGCATCTGAACCTCTGAATTCGTCTGCTGCAACACTGTGTGTTGGTACAGAGCTGCTCTAAGAAGAATAAAATCTTGGTATGGAAGAGAATGATGTAAACGAAGGAAACAGCACACTTCCTTCTTTGTTAATCTTTATATAGCCCTCAAGCACACTAACAGCAGGTTCAAGCCATAAACTGGCATTCTCTGCAATATGGCATTGGGCTGGCAATGTCATCCCATCCCCTGAGGTCACTCAGCATTTTTATTTTCACTAAAAAATAAAGCAAAGACCTGACTATTTGTGGACATTAAAACATTTATGGCCCAATCCCAAGATTAAATATCAAGGCATTCAGGCAAATCTTTGCTGCACGGTTATGTTCTGAGAATTTTAAAAAATCTTATCATTATTTGTACTGAAAAGTACTTGAATTGGGCACTGTTAGATACAAGCATTTTCCCTCTCAAAATCTTGGAAGTTAGAGAGATTACACGGTTGGGGTTTTTTTATGGATTTAATGTTCTTTATTTGAACTTCCTAACAGGCTGCAAGACTCTCAACACTAGCCAGTTGTTAATTAAGTGTTGTTGACATACCTCTAACTAGTATGAAGTATTACAAAACACCATCCTCTACAAAACAAGTTTGTGTTTTTTGGTTTTTTTTTTAATTACCTGAAGACAGTCTTAGGCTCTAGGGCATAGAAAATATTCTGGAAGAAGGTATGGCTGTCATATCACTTCCATTTTTTTATGTTTTATTTTAATTATAAATATAATAATTACTATAATTTCTCATGAACAAACAGGTTTATAAGAAAGTTAACTTTTGGGATGGGTGCTGCACCCAACCTTGTGGGGAGGGAAAATATTCAGAAGAAAAGACAGCAAGCAAAGCAAGCAAGAAGATTCAGTGGAGTGTTAGAACGGAGAGGAGACAGGGCAGAGTGAAGAGCAGAACTGAGATCAAAGGAGAGTAAAAGCCATTGGCAAGAGCAAACAAGTTCAGAGCAGTGAATTAAGGTGTCAGAAGGATGGAAAAGGCCCTCATAGCTGCTGCTATTGTTCACTGAATGAAGGTTTCTGCTCTGCTGTAGAACTGGGAGCTGGTGGGCCTCAATTTACGTTTTTTCCCTGAGTTTCTTCTCTGGGGGAAGTGTCCCAAAGGTGCCACATTTCCATAATCTGCACCTCTGAGACTCTGCTCTGGCTTTTTCTGCCTGAGAGTCTGAGGGTCAGTCCCAATGCCCCTTTCCGCAACAGCCCCATCCCTGAGCAGCAGCCCAGGTGCTGGGAAGATGCAAGCCCTGAGCACCCCTCTGCCTTTTGCCCCCCTACCTCCTTTATCTTTGACAGGTAAGGAATCATTTAATTAATTCGATATTAACTTCTAAAGAGAACCTTACATAACTGCTGTCATTCACATTTTCACAGTAATTTATCAGAAAAATTATTCTACACCATTGCCAAAGCTTTTATTTCATCCGAGTCTTTACAATTTCATACTATATTTTGTAGTTTAATGAATCACTATCCTACCTTGGGTTTAAAATGTGTACAGGATTTTTCAGCATAGCACTTCTAACTAGTACTGATCAAATGACTTCTGTCAAAAAAGGTTTTACATGAAAAATTCTATCTTTTGCAAAATTGAAAGAATGCACTGTTTTCCCACATTTTAGCAAGATTTTAAGAAAAAAAGAGGCACTTCTGCAAGAAGCTGCTTTGATTTTAAAAAATAATCAAAATTAATTATTTTGGAACAAGGAGGAAAATAATCTCTAGACTAAGTGAAACAACATGCAAAATTTTCCCAAATACTGTTTGATTTTTATCTAAATTAAAACTATTGGTATCTTCTGGCTCATCAGAATACCAGACAGTTTTGAGAAAAAAACGAAGCTCTGCAATGAACATAAATAGTATCTGATTCCTCAGAGGTATAATGGAAAATGAGTAGTAGCAGAATTAGTGGAAAATGGAGGCCAATAAATCTTCTAGGGATTTATTTGAGTAAGCACATTTTAGTGAGGTTTAAATACAAGTAAACTCAAGTGCTGTGTGATTCATTGACTTCAAATTTAACTGAACAGCTCTCAAATAATCATGTCAAGAAATACTGAATGAGTGCTAAGTGTAAGTATACATTTGTGTAGAAAGAAAACTTGGAAAGAACTGCTTTTGCAAATTCTAATACTGTTGCAAATACATGGCTGCGAAGGAATAACATTGGGATATACAAAAATTTTTAGCTAGCAATACATAGTGAAATTGTAGATGTAGAGCCAAAAGGAAGCAAAATAAATAATAAAATAAATTAAGCATGTTTTTCAGATATACGACTCAAAATGAAAATAATGCAGACAAAAATACATTAATCAAAATATGCAAGTAGCATCTAAAGCCAACACTGATACTCCAGATTATCAAGGCTGAATCTAAATATGTGAACAGCAGAACATTTTCTTCCACCACATTAATATTTAGTATTATGTTTACTATTAGAATCCATTCAGCTCCTTATTATATAAATGAAGAGGTTTTAGAGACATGTGCATGTACAGCATTTTAAATATATCAGATGTATATAATGTGCAGCATAAAAGCGTTGAGACAAATTCTGATTGAGAAACAGAGAAGCTCAATTGGATGTGAGCTGACTATATTAGCATGTTTCTGCCTATCAACTAACACTATTATTTTACAGATGTTCAACTTTTTAAAATCTGAACTATGCTCTATCTTTAAGTCCTAAAATAAAAAAGGGAAAGAAAACACATATCTGATATATGCCAGACTTCTACTTAAAAAAAAGGCCTCATAATAGTAATAAAACTAAAACTTGTAAAGCCTCAAAAGTTTTAGTTTGATACAGTGAAAACCGGGTTATAATAAAAAACCAATAAACCCTGCTGATATTTGCCATTACAGAGCACCTACCACAAACTGAAATAACTTATGTGATTTCAAAAAAGATGCATAGTGGGGGAAAACAGCAGCAGTACAAATAGAAAAGAAACGAATTTCAAATTATCAAGGGGGAATTACAGGAGAAAGGGAAAGAAGTTAGCAGTTATGAGGGCATTGTACTTTGCTTTACACAATGTCCTCCGAGTACTCAATAATGTCATAGACTGGGGTTAACAGAGTATGTTGTTCAAGTGTTTTAAACAAAATAGCCTAATCTTAGACAAACAATTTGAGACTAAAATGCTAGAAGTGTATCTCTTGAATTTCCAAAGTGCACTTCCCTGTGACTACTGCCAGAACTGCATGGTGCTGAGCCCTCCGAAGGAGTAGCTACAACTACCCCATCTCAGACTTAGCACTTAATTTTGAAAGTCATGGCTTCTCCTCTCTTGGGAAAAAGGATCCTACCTCGGCATGCTTGTTAAAACTTAAATTACCAGCTGCAGCAAAATAAAAGGTTGGATTCTTTCAGTAAAGGAGCCATTTCAATCTTCCAGTTATTTAACCACTAAAAAAAGAGCATGCCATGCCCCAGCAGCGGACAAAGTGCTGCCTATGGAGTTCTTCAGCATGGCTCAAAGCTGTTGTAATAATGCTTGGAACTTAGATACCACTTTTCATCTTCAAAGCAGTTTACAAACATTAACTAATTAATCCACACAACATCCCTCAGGCCCACTTGGATCAAGAATGGGGAACTGCATGCTGGGACCTGAATCCTCTGTGGGCCCTAGCTCCAAATTAAAGATGAGCAATCTGCTCTTTTTTTTTTTTCCTCTCTTTTTTTCTAAATAGACTTCTGATATATTGCCAATGCAGCCCTCTGTTGGGCAACATTTGGATGCCCCCAGCTTTAATCTCTATTAAAGTATCATGCCCCAGTCTGCCTTTGTTAATTTTGGATGTCTTGGAATCTATTAAACGTGGCACAGTTTCTTGAGCTTTTAACAAAGCTTTAGCTTTGAAAATACATCTTCTTTTGTCTTCCTTCTAGCTGGCTTCCACACAAAGATCTTTTAGATGAGATAGATACTGAAGTTTTCCGTTGTTGACGCATTAGCCTTAACTATTAACATATTCAGCATGATTTTCTAATATTTAACATTGCTTTTGCAGTGGCACATAACTGTTGCTCTTTATAAACTCTAAGAGCCAGCTCCTCCTCTGATGCAAACTGGATTGCCAGTTTAGAACAGCCCAGGAACTGACCCAAGAAGTTTAGCAGGGAGTTGGCTGCTACTACGACATTGTGTCAGACTGAGTCAGGAGACTGGCTGCGTCCACCTCCAAATAGGAACACTAGCATTTAAAATAAATAGAATGACACTGTAAACCAGCAACACGAAAATAAGCATCTGCAAAAGGATCTTGGGGAATGACATCAACAGACAAAAGAGTGTCTGCTCCCAGTGGGAAATGAACACCAAAACAGCAGTGGAATGCTCTTAAACTAATTATTACATTGCTGGACTTGGGAATGGAAAATACTACAAAAAGGTGGTACATTGAAGTACTGTTATGAAGCATAAAGGATTCACAGTCTCTCTTGGAAAGTAAAGCCGTTTGTGTTCCTTGACTGAATGAAGATGCCAACTTTCTCAGATCTGAGAAAAGCCTAAACTAAAATAGTACCTATAGTACTTAAAAGATTCTGGGTGGAAAATAGCTGCCCAAACCTCAAATATGCTGAAACTTCAGCATCTGCACACAAATCCAAATTTTCCTCTCCTTTGCACAGGTTTAAATGTATAATTAAATCCACCAACTTAGCTGGTGGTTTTCCAAAACAAAGTGGATGTTGGATTGGACTCTAGCTGTAAAGATTTATATCTGTACACATTCTTATTTTCATTTCCAGTTTCCTCAAATGTTTGAGGAATGGTGACATTTAATTAAGAAACTATGGAGGGGGGGCTGTTTGTTTGGGTTCCAATCATTAATCATTTGAAATTTCACTGTACCTGTAGTGTCGGGAAATCTCTTCTTCCACCTGGGTGGTAAAGTCACATTTGGTACATGAGTGTTCTTTGTTCTCCTTGAGCGTCAGCGGCCCCTCTGCCCCTGGCAGGGCATTTGTTTCTGGTTTGACATCAGACGCTTGGCCTTCGTGTGCATTCTCATAGTGGAGCAGGAGAACGTCCACGTCGGGAGTGGAGAATGAGCACTGATGGCACTGGTGTTTGACTCTAGAGCTTCCTGTCACCCCTGGAGACAGGTGCAAAAGCAAGAGAGCACAGTGGGAACAATTACTTTTTCTGCAAGCAAATGGGTAAGTAATTTCTCCAAGGTGCTTTTCTGGGCTGCAGAGGCCTCGGGGACAGAACTGACAGTGCTTAATGGTACATTTATGAATGTTGTGTAGCTGCTGATAGTGACGGAGAAGTGGGCCCACCACTATTACATCTGGGCCATGGCTCTTTGAGTATCTAAAGTCACAAAACTGACAGTTGTAGCTTGTCACCATGCTGTCCTCTGTTCCTTTGCTACTCAAGTCTTTCTTTTTTGCCACAATCGCACCCTTTTCTGTCTTTGTCACTAACTCCCCATCTGCATTTTTGGCTAGATCATTCTGGTTAATGACAGATCCCCTAGAAAGCTTATCATTCAGATCTGGGTGAAGGCTCCCTGCCTGGCTTCCCCCATGCTGTTTGCTGTAATGTTCTAATAGTTTCAAAGAGCTGGACGATTCACAGCTGAAACTGCAAAATTTACACCAGTAGTAACTGGTTGTATCGGTACCATTTTGTCTAGAGGAATCTATTGGCTTGATGGGCACCGAATATCCAACTGGTGTATCATCTCCTGCTTTTACAGTGATTCTGTCTTGCCACTTCCCCAAGTCTCCAGAATCACATGGTCGAAGAGTAGGACTGGATTTATTGGAGTTTTTCTCTGAAGTTTTACCAGTATCAGAGGAGGGAAGGGCTGCTTTCATTTTGTTTGGGTGAGTCTGTAAGAAGTGTTGCTCTAGTTCAGTGGAGGAGTTGCCCATGTAGGTGAAATTGCAGAATTTGCAGCGGAAGTACTTGGTGTTGCCTTGGCAATCTGGAGTTTTCCGCCCAATTCCAATAAAGGTTCCACCTAAAGTAACCTGTGAATAAAAAATAAGGTCATTTTAGCTCCCCTGTATATTTATTCAAATAGCAAGGAGTGGAAAGTGGGGGGGAAGAGAAATAGAGAGCAACTGATTCATAAGCCTCTTTTATTAATCATTGCCACCATTTACATTTGTACTATATAAGATTTCATACATATACCCTCACATATTTAACATTTGCTGATTAATATTTTTAAATGCTTCTCATAGCTGAATAACAAATATATTGATTTGCAGAAACTGAGGCACACGTGCACAAGATAATCTTTGTGCTGATAGGACTGTTCCTTCCTTCACTATATCATTAAATGACATCATTGATAGAAGATCCAATAATCAGTTCCCATAGCTCTGAACCCTTTCAAAACAGACTTTCCTGGGAGTCTATACCAGATGTGGAAGAAAAAAAAGACCCTCAGTCTTTTGACTTAGATGCCTTCATCATATCCGTGTTTCTAGTCAAAGAGGATTGCTTTCTAAATTCAAGCAAGCAAAAATTAAATTTCAAATAACAAATTCAGTTTTCTGTGTTGAGAGTATGACCAATTCTTACAAAGATCATTCCTACACAAGTACCCAGTATCCACCAGGATGCCTTTTCACAGAGCCATAATGGCTGATGTCTCAAACAAAAGGCAGTTTTCTCAAGGATTACTCACTGCAGACATTCTCCAAGGAAATCTTCTGTTCCTCTCATGCACAGAGCTCAATTTAGTCAAACAAGGATGGAAAAACTACAGTAGAAAAATGGCATGTGGCAAAGAAAACTACCACACCCAAGCCCATGACATCACTAATTACACACACACAAAAAAAAATAAGGTAGGTCCACTTAACCGTTCTCATGATGTCTGAGCAAAATGCTCTGCAGGAAGGGAAGGTGGCTTCCAGGGCTGATGCTATTAAAGCCCATGCTCTCAAAGCAAGGCAGGCCTGCCCTTCCCAGGAGTGCACCACACCTGCCCCTGACATCAGGGGGAGATTTGCTGCTCCTGTACAACTGGTTTGAAGGCCAAAGAAATAATCTCTTGACAAAAATGTCACCATTGCACAGCTTCTTTTCCTGAGTAGCAAATAGTGTACAGCATCCAGAAGATAACTCCCAAAATCCACAGACATTGACTCCTTTGCCATCATCCAGTCTACACCAAATGGTGTAGACATGGGTGGAAGCTCCCTTGTGATATATTCTGTTTTACACCCAAAAAATGTCTTACAGGGAATACAAAATTCAGCCTTGCAGGGTTTGATTTTCATTCTCCCAACCAGTAAGTGTATTACTACATTTCTGCAGATTTCAGTTTTAATGCATTAGGCAAATGGTGTAATTATTTTTCTTCTTCTCTTCAACAGCTATGCCACAAGAGTAGCGTGATCACAGCTCATTCAGTATCACACCAAATGGAAAGACTCAGACATACAGAGAGCATGAAATGTAAACATTTTTAAATGTATATAATATAAATGCCTTTTAGCAATTTAGCTCAGAGAATGAAATGCTATCCTTTGTATCTCATCAGAATTGAGGATGTATAGTGAGGCAATGAGTTACTAAACCATGATATAATGAGCTACTGCCATTCAGCCTCCAATTCTTTTTTTCTGTTTGTTTTTTTTCCCTTAAGGAAGCAGAATTCCCATCCACTGGTTAAAACTTTTCCTTAAATAAACTGAAAATGCCTTTCTGATTGTTTATGAAACTTATCTCATTAGGCAATGGTGATTCAGGCAGCCAAATCATTAGAACTTAGCTGTAATAACATTTTCACTTTTAACTGGGGCTCCACATTCTGCTATCAAATTATGAGCTTGGTTTTGAAGAGGTTCTTCACAAGAGGGATGTTTAACAGGTCTTCTGTAGTGCAGGAGTTACCTCCCTTTATGTATTTTATAGCAAGCAAGAATTGGAGACAAAGCTATGCTGAGCCTGATCCAATTAACAGTGGGATCTGGGACTGCTTAGGTCTCCACTCCATCCACTGCATTATTTCAATGTTCAAGGTCTTAGTGGTGGCAAAAGACAACTTAAAGAAAGCACTGATGGAATTACAGTAAACAGATAATAACAGCAGTTCACTGCACGATTACGTAAGTTGCAAGGTGATCTGGTTTTGTTCACTTAATTAGATATGTATGTTTGTTCTAGGCATGCACAGAAAATGGACCAAAATGCTTTACCTTAAGTGTCTCTAATGAGTAAGTACATTCATTACTCTCAGCTGTCCAGCCACAGTTACAGATAACAAACCTCTTTTGCAGACACTCTGTGAATACCAGTAACAAACCCTGAGTGACAATAATCCCAGCTGCTATTCATTGCTTATTACTTTTATTTCAGAACATCGGTAAAATATATTAGTACTAGCATTTTCTACAGTGGACTGTAAATCACATAATTTCTGTAACTTGTGTTAATCCTGCTTAGTGGTCTACACAGCAAGTTTGCGTTCCATGCTAATACATCGTTCTCTACATCACAAGGGGATAAAGTAAAACTAAATATTCCCACAGTGCCTGTGTTAAGTTCTTGTAATGTGGGAGACACATACAATCTTTCCACCACTCAAATGTAATTGATTATCAGTTACTGGTCTGGCATTTCCCTGAATACCTGCCACAATTAAAAATAATTCATTGCATTAGATCATGTATGTGAAAAGTCAGGGTCATCTTAATGTTATTACACTCAAAAGCCTCTTTTTATACGTAACAAAGCCTACTGAAAAGCTCCATGAGGGTCATCATTCAAAGACAAGTTAAGAAAACGGTTTTCATGTAGAGGTTGGGAGAAGCACTTGAAGTGACAGTATAAACTGAATCTGTTTCAGCTTTCAGCCAGTCACATTTGGAAAAAAACCCACACATTTGCAGAATTGTTTGGATTCCCATACTTTGCTCAAATCTTGGCTTGACTTTCAGGTTTTTGAGTTACATGTTGTATCTCTATGTACAGGCACTAAACCTCTCCACTGGTGATGAAATTGTCCTTCATCTTCTGCTCTCTCTGATCTGCCCCACAAAGTAAAGGAGGAGAAAGTGGAATATGGATATATGGATGGATGGATGGATGGATGGACACATAGACAGATATTGAGATATACATACCATAAAAATCAACATCCACATTTCTGTGTCATATCAGAAGTGATAGATTCTTGTATTTACTCCCTTATTTCATTCTGATCCCAACAAAACTTAAACTCCTGCTCTGTTCTAAAGAGTTATATTTCCTTAAGCAGACACTTTTTTCCCAACATAAAAAAGAACCTAAACAAAAGCAATGCTAAAATGTTGCAATTCTGTTCTAGCACTGGAGTCCAAAGTGCCAGCTGACACAGCAAGTGGCAGTAATGAATACAGGTACAGCTTGTAGAGGAAACATAGGAACAACTATAGATCAGCAGTTCCTTCAACACACAAAGGAGAAAATTTATCTTCACAATTATCTTTTTAAAGAGAAACTAACATACAAGATCAAACTGTGGAAATATGACTTAATCCTTCCCTTCACTGTTATTTGCTTATGAAACCTTGGGATTACCACGTATTTCTGCAGCATCTCAACTATGGCAATATCATTCGTATTAATTATTACATTGTATGTAAAAAGACAGATATTAGAATGGGTTCTCCATTCTTGTGCTGGATGTGGTTGCGCTAAAATTCTTTAAAAATTGCTCTTCAAAGCCATGTCTCATTCTGGGATTAAACTGAAATATATTTCACAGTAAGATTTCCATAAACTCAAAACTCTTAATCATTAAGTTTATTCATTAATGGGGAAAATTGTCAAAATCTGAAGCTCATGTGTTAAAACAACTAAGCTATCTCCTCATGCACCACACACATTTCCAAAAATAGCCAGAAAAAGGAGAAAAGATAACATGATAATTGACAGTGTTTCAAGATGTACTTTCTAAAGTATGTTGGCAAGTACTTCAACAAAGCTGTGCAATTGCACTATATATTTCCAACAGATATGTCTACAGGACTTTAATTAGTCAAGACAATGATTTCATGAAATAGATGGACTTAGGAAAAGACAAGCATTTTCTTCTTTTTTTTAAAAAAAAAAAAAAAGCCTGTCTTTGATTTCTATTTTGCCCTTGATCCTAATACTACTCTATTCTCCCTCCTCCTTTTCAAAATTCAATCCTGAATTCCACTACACCAAAGCAGTTTACAAATACTTCTTACAGAAACTGAAAAAAACCACCAAGAAAGAGAAAATCTACCAGCTCCTGTAATCATGTATTTCATGAAGAAAATTCTACCAGTAGAAACTATATTCATGTAAGAGATTCAACCACAGGGATTACATGCTCAGGGTAAAGCTGTCTTTGACCTCTGGCTTCTTCTGCAAATACTGATTAGAATCCATCTACATTGGAACATCAAACGTTAATGATTTTTTTTTTTCTTACCTGGGTTACATCTTTGGCTAATCAGGAGGTGAAAGGCTCCAGAGCCCTTACCAATCTTCTGAGCCATCCAGTCTGCTTTTGCAATTACTCTTAATCTTCTAATCCTAAAATATTTTCTAATGCTCTTGTTTATTCATTTGCTTTGTGCAATACAGCATCCAGAACATTTTAACCATCCCACACTTATGAACTTCTTCATGTCATGCAGGCCAGAACAGATTCCTGGCTTTCATGCAAGTTTGTGTAACACCACCCAGTTCTCTAACCTCCCCTATGGAGAATTCACTCCCTCTCACTTACTCTCTTTCTGCATTTTAAATTAGGAGAACCTTCAGTGTATATTCTTAAGACTATTTACTGTGATTAATTTATAGGTACATAAATCTATGTTGCACAAGTGAGGCAAAAACTCAGGGCAAACTCCTGGCTTTCTGGGCTGTTCATACTTACCAAAACAAGAAAGCAAACTATTGGATCACATTCATTCAAAGTAAGTGCATTCTTCTTGAGATTTATTCTGTTGCCATTGAACCCAACACAGTTTTTGTGTCACTAGAATTTTATAAGTATTTTTAAAACAAAGACTGTGACAGAACAATAACAGAACTTAAATAAAGGTCAGGAGACCAGATGTGCAAAACCAACACAAGAAAGAAAGAGAAAATCAAGACTTTCATTTGCTAACTAGTGCTACTAGACTAGTACCTAAAGAAGCACCATTCCTTCTATTCTCTGTAGATAAAATTACCAGACAGTTCCTTGGCTACTGTAAACTCACACAGCCTTACAGGCTTAGAGGCAAACTTACATTATTTATACCAGAAGAAAACCTAGCTGCTTTCTTTTTTCCCCAGGAACTTCATTTTTTTTGAGCTGCCATCCTTTCTATAGGTTATCTAAGTAGTTTATAACTTTAAATATAAGCATTAGCATTACTAGTCTCACCAACCGTTTTTACTAGCTGCTCTTCAAATACTACCACATATCCCTGCAATAAGGCAAGGAATATCAACACATAAACAACTTTGCTTTGAAGCCTGTGAGTATACATCACATCAGTTTTTCCACAAACTGTCCATCTGAATATTCTAATATTAGTATAGACTACTACTCACTGCAAGGCAGCTAAAATGGCTTATTTCTACCACAGAGCAAGGCAATGTTCCCAAGTATTCACTGGTTAGCAGCTGACATGTTGTAAATCACTGCCTATCATTCTGAAGAGTAAACTTGCAAATACCTCCATAGAAGTGATACAAAGAACTTCTACTGCATATAATCATGCAAATCATTGCTTATCAGCTATTGTCAATATAGAAATTAAACACCTCTTCCATGTGCTTTTTCAGATTTTTATAAATACGTGTGTATGGAGTTATATACACATAAGAAGCAAGTATATGTATACAGGCTCACAAGCAAATGCACATGGACTTCTTCATATGTGTGATTTACCACCACCAATTTCTCTACCTGCCACCATTTTTTGGTGGCAACAATGTCAGTTGTTTAAAAGAGATAATTGAATTCCATGCTTCTGAGGAGTGACTCTCTCAAGTGTGCAAGGCAGCCTCCAAGCCTGATCATGACCCAGAAATAGGATTCAAAATAAACAGGTATGCCCCATGCAGCTGCAACACTCAGGAGAGCTTGACAGTTTTCAGTTTATCAGGGAAGTGCCCAGAGAGTCTGCAACACAGCTGACATGAAATGGGCCTTGTGTGACATCCACCTTCATGCAAGTTCTGTTCTAACAGAATATGCTGCAAAACCTAGCATGGCACAATCTAGTCCACAAGATCAGGATACATCATATGTACGTCGTTCAGTTTATTTAAATCTAATTCCTGTATTATGGACAATTGGGCCAAAGTCAGTGAAACAAACAATATAAAATTTAGATCCATTTGTCTAAGCATTCAAGGAAAATGAAATTCATTCACATACATGTTTCTGTTTGCTCACATCAACCAGTTATGTTGTCACCTTCTAGGAAGCCCACTTGATGACAAAGAACTTTAAGAAGGTTTGATTTGCTAATAATAGAAAAGAAAATGCTCTTCTTGTTTAGGCCTTCACTGTGTAATTCTCACTTCATCTGTAAGAGTCCCTTTGCAAAAACACCAAAACGTAAAGGAAAACCTTTATCATAAGAAGTGCTGCTGATTACAACTGTACCCCTAAAAAACCCTACATTTTTTTAAGTCTTACCTTCACAGCTTCATATTCGATCTGTTAATATAAGCATGAGGGATAAAAAGCAGAATGTACAAATAAAATCACTGTTTCTCATTCAGCTGAATCCTAGGTAGACTAGGCTTTATACTGGTCACACATGTCTAACCTGAGAACAGTAAAGATGCCAAATTTGACACACTGAAATCCAGACCACTAAAAACCACTCATGACATAACACCATGTAGACACATGGAACTCACTGGTGATTTATAAGGACACAAAAGAAAGAGCTTTACAGACTCTGGGTGGGCACTTCTACCACTTTCTAGGACACTGACCAGCCTGCCGGCTGAACATCCAGAAACACTTTTGGTTGCTGTGAAAATCCTGGAGAAGTTGTCAGCCTTATTCATTACAGGTACTTATATATGTAACCAGTAGAACCACTCAAGGGAGGTGGTTCTCCCCCTCTATTCCACTCTCATGGCCCCACCTGGGTCCATCTGGGGATGGGCATCGAACTCTGGGGTTCCCAGTGTAAGTCAGCCATGGATCTATTGGAGTGAGTCCAGAGGAGGCCAAGAAGATATCAGAAGGATGAAGCACCTTTCCTACGAACACAGGCTGTTCAGCCTGGAGAAGAGAAGGTTCTAGAGAGATTTTAAGCAGACTTCCAGTACCTAAAAGGGCACAAGAATGCTGAAGAACTTTTTGTAAGGGCATGTAGTGACAAAACAAGGGGTGACAGCTTCAAACTGGAAGTAGATAGGTTTAAATAAGAGATTAGGATGAAATTCTTCACTAGGAGCACAATGAGGCACTGGAACAGGTTGCCCAGAGAAATTGTGGATGCTCCACCCAGAGATGCCCCATCCCTAGGCCAAGGCCAGACTGGATGGGGCTCTGAGTAACCTGGTCTACTGGAAGATGTTTCTGCCCACAGCAGGAGGGTTGGAACTAGATGAGCTTTAAGGCCCCTTCCAACCCAAATCATTCTGTGATTCACAGAGGACAAAGCATTAGGCCGAGTGGTATAGGACAACTCTTACAATATTGGATGTCTAGAACCACAGAAGAAAAAAAAATTGCTGATAACCTCTTATTATTCTGTGGGGTAGTAGATAAAGAAGTAATTTGTTCCTTTTTTTTCCCTCCCTGCTACCCCCAGGTGCACTGAAATACAATCAACAAACGTAACGATGACTTTTATCAGTCCATGCTTTTTCAAAAATTTGTCTTCTTATATGTCTGTCTAGAGTTAAAACCAGCGAACAATCAAAATCAGAGGAATAAATTTTTAAAAAATTGGAGGGTTTTACATTCTGAATCTTTTTAATGTCTGAATAGAAGAGGAGATAGATCTGTGCCAATGAGCCCCAGAACCAGGGCCAGGCTGAGCAGGAAGCACCTCAGAGGTAGCATACACAATATGTAAGCAACCACAAGAACTGCTGAGCACTGCAATATGTCTTTATTCATGGCTGCATAAATACCCATCCCTTTGGGACATGCCATCTGAAACCCTTACCTGAACGTAGACATTTCTGTCCTTTCTTTGAGGGACACTATTCTCTTTTAAAACACACCAGGAAATGGGGTCATGCTCCCTTTTATACAATAGGCTAATGGCTTGAACACTTGCTCAGGAAACAGGAAAAGTAGGTTCCTTTCTTTGCTCTGTCAGAGGGGATCCAAGCCTGCTTCTTCGCCTTTGCTGGGCGTGTCCTACGCCTTAGCTATAGGCTGCTATGTGGAAGACAGCACCCTCCAACCTTCCTGTTGAAAGATGCCCCACTTACTACTCATAAAAATATTGGGGCTTAGAAAAAGGACCGCCTGCTCTGTACTTGCCAGTAACCTGCCTGTCTCCAGACGTTAACGTACACATTAGAGTCATTAGATCAAACAGAAGGAGACTTAATCATACAGCAGCAAAAGCAATAGCTCTCAGCATCATAGCTGTTAACTCAGTCACATGAATTTTCCTTTAAGGGAAGTCTTTAGATCCAGTATAAAGGCTACTGCTTTAGGCACGTCCACAAAGCCTTGCACAGGCTCAAATATTCAGCAAGACAAAGTTGCCTACAGAGATTGATCAATTAACTAAATGTGAAGAAAAAGTAATGGGAGGCACATCAGCAAAAAATCCATTGAACTCACTTCAAATATTATTTTGATAAAAGCTATAAAGCTGATTAACACATTCCCTGGGAATTCAGAGATGTGATAGTGAATGTTTTCTTAAATCTATACTGGCAAGAAAGTTAATCTCCCAGAAATTGCTCAGTAATTTTACCCCATCCTATGGAATTTATTGTAACTCAATGAATCAAAAACCTTCGAAGAGAAAAATGGGAACAAAGAATACAGGAGGTTTTTAACAGAAAATAACATTTTCAAAAAAGACAAGGGAACCTTGTTGGATTAAATATTCACATCAAGTAAAAATTTGCACAATAGGAATGCCAGAAAGGCTGGATTATTTACACAGTTCCCAGACAGATCCTCTTTAGGTACTACGAAACACACTCCCAAGATTTGAATACCTGTACATGAAGCTAAATGTATACCCCCTAAAAGCTGCATTTAGGGTTTTGCTGAATACCCCCCCTAAAAGCTCCATTTAGGGTTCAGAGGGTGTTTTTTGGCTGTGGGTGAGGTTTAACTTCATTTCTGTGATACAAGTCCAAAAATGCATTTAATTTCTTTTACCAAGCCCTCAGCAAATGGACCACATCCCTAGATCTCTACAGGTAGGACAGGAGATAATTTATTTTCCTGCACTCTGACATTTTCCCATTGCTTTTTGTTTGCCTTTGTTATGAATGCAAACTATGGAGCTCCACAGCATCCCTCACTACTACAAATCTTTGTGTACTATCGTCTCAACTGACTACTGTGAGCCAGATCAAAGTCAGTCATCCTCTGGCTTCTGCGGCCAGTTCCATGGCCTGAGACCATAAATCTATTGATAACTTCCAGCCCAGTTACAACAGAACAGTTTGCTAAGTGCAAGGGGATCAATAAATCAGATCCTAAGCCCAGTTCATTACTATTTCAAGTTAATTGCAAAGGGATTCTTTTCATTCAGCCCAGTACCTATACAAAATAATAGTGTTAACACGAACCAATTATTCAGGTTCAGCTCCCTCTCATGTTATACAGGAGTTTGACTGAACCAATCTTAACTGGAGCACCAATCAATAGGGTCCCTTGTTGTGGCAGGAGATGCCAGCCATTCAGATGCATGAGAAAAAAACCCTCCAAAATGGATATAGGAGTAATATAAACATGTGTGGGTGCAAAGGGGATTTTCAAATGTTCTTTTACTTTGTTTATGACTCTCACAAAGCTGCTATGAATCAGGAGTGGGGAAGAGAAAGCATAAAAATATTAATCAGTTACTTATCTTCTGACATGTTCTGGATCAACATCTGGTGCATGTGCAATTGATGAAGTATGGCATTTGCCACAAAAGCTTATTTAATCTTCTATTCCCAAAATGACCAGGGAAAACTAGCACCCTTAAAAATTATGTTTCTAGAGCCAGGGTTTTTTGGTTTGTTTTTTTTTTTTTTCTTTGAAAATACACAGCCAACATTGTATAGGCTGCCTGTTCTATTTTGGAAAATGTTTTTTGTCTGAGAGAAGACTGATCTTAAGTAGATTATCTATGGGCTGTTTCCTACCGCTTTTTGTCTCCCTTGCAGTATCTTGCTGCCAGAGTTTAGTAGACAAGTATAGTCTAGGTTCAGCTGTTTTATTTCTCATTCTATCAGTTCAAACTGAGATAGCTCACACATCTGTTTTATTTCTGAGAGCACTGCAAAGGAAAAGTGTCCAGCTCATTCTAATCAAGCATAAACTTTCCTATAAATAACTAAGGACCTAACGAAACAATTGTTTGGAGGAAATGAAAGTGTGTTTAGAAACTCAAATTCCTCTATACTGTATGTCTGAGCTGTTCCAGTTTGAATGTCTTCCTGACAGCATGGATCAGCTGCTCTAAGATGCTGTCCCTGGAGTCAGCGAACTGAAACTATAGCAGGAAATCCAGGTATTAAGATCATACTATGTGCTAATTATAAATCATCATTTCACAATCTGACATTATTCACTTCTAACCTCTTTTAACTACATCACGTATTTGCTTTCTAATCAGAGTTTGACAGGACAGAGTGTCTGACATGAGACAGTGATCTTTTAGTAGGGCAGCAGTTCAAAGATTGGAGCTTTTACGCATAGTAAGGACCTTAGCTTGATCTGCTCTTCCACAAAGAAACTGTAGAGTTTCTTTAAAAAGAGGAAAAGTTTGAATCATTTGAAAAGGTTCAAGTTCCTGACTTGGCTTTTTTTTTGGTTTTGGTTTCTTCCTTGAAGTTAGATGTTAGCCATCTTCACCTGTTTTGGAAATTTTTTTTTTCCCATAGCTATGCTTTCCGCAAGATAATTATTTTCACCCTTCTACCTTTTTATTTTAATATACCCTTGGAGTTTTATCTGGTGATTACTACAATGTTTCCATGTATGCAGTCACTTGAAAATAAATGGACATTTGAGCATGTATTGTATGCAAACTTCATTACTTTGGTTTTTCTCAAAATCTGAATTTTTGTATCACATAGAATACTGAAATATCCTACTGTATCTCTCAGCTCAACCTAAAGACTTTTTTTTAAAGCACCATCAATTATTTTTTAACTAATTAAATATTAGCTGATAAGAAACTAACAGAGAGTCCATGAAAAACTTTTGAGCTCACTCTTTCATGGTAAAAATAAGATTTTTTTTTCGCACAATATCTGTAGTTTTTTTCCTACTTCAACTAGATGAGAATGACTGAGGCAATAATCCTTTTCTTACAGGCTTACTAACATGAAGGACAGCATGGATTACAGTTACTTTTTGAAATGTTTTAAATATCCATTGTGTATCCTGTTTTTCTGGCACTAGACAACTTCAGAGCTGCCAAGACTTGCCATTTATTTTATCTTAATAAGGAATCAATAAGCCAAATCTTGACTCCCAGCAGCTGATAATTTAGGATTACATTTTTAATTTCCAGCTGCTGTCTTTTGTCTATCTGGTTGTTATTTTTCATTATTATTTGCTCTTTTCTTTCTGTGACAGCAAATCCTTCAGATATGATTACCAATTCAGCTGTTTGCTGAATAAGATCTCTTGCTATTGATTACCATAATGACTAAATCCTACACAGAAATGTCACTGGTCAAAAAGCCAAATACTCCTGTACTGTGCAAGATGCTCAGCAGACCGGCAGCAAGCCTGGCTAAACTAGACCAAAATGGTTCTAGAGGCTTAAGCAAGTTATATGAGATACAGTAATCACGTGGGTAGGAAAGGCTTTGCAAGATTTGGCTTTGCAGCTGAGAAGGCAGTGAGCAGAAGCAGGGAGGCTGGGAGCATACAAACCTGCACATCGTAAGTCCCATTTAATAAGACAGGCCTCTGGGAATTGATGTCCTGCAGTACCCCCGAAAGCACAGTGCGGTTGACTTTCTGGAAGTCTTTGGAGTGGCTGAATTGCACCATGTTGTGAAGAGCCAAAATTTTAGTGTCGAGCTCAGCATCCTGCCTGGTGCGGTTGTGCAGTCCTAGGTGGTACTTGCGGAAGTGTTTGATGAGATCTGTGGGGTCGTTCCCGTAGTAACCATACCCACAGATGTTGCATTTGAAGTCCTGAAGCTCTGGAGACAGAGGCGCTGTATCTGGGTTATCGTTTACCAACAAATCTGCTTTTGATTTGTTCAGCCTTAAACCCCCATCTGAAGGCACTTGTGGGTTTTTTGAGGCCATGGGGACCGGGCTTGAGCCTTGGCCATCGGTTTGACCACTTTGCACTTGCACTGTTTCATCTGAAGCTTTTGGCGACATCTGATGCTCCTCATTTGTCTCCGCTGCATCTCCTGACGGGGTACAGACCACATCTTGGGTGTCATCTGCATCTGATTTTTGAGGAGACTTCAAGGGCTCACAGATTCCCCCAACAGCTGGAGATGAGAAAGCCAGCATATTTCTGTCTGTCACCTCATCATGAGGGAAGGATGGAACATTTCCTCCCTTATTGTGGCTTTCATAATTGAAGCCAGCCTTTTCACTCAGCACTGAGCTTTTCAAGTCCTTTTTAACACTGGAAGATGGCTCTTGGACATGCATGCAAAGTTCCTCCTTGTTACTTAACTCTGCCGCATCACCCTGGTCAGTGTTTTCTTGCATCTGCTCTGCAGAAAATTCTTTTATCCTTCCAGACTCTTCACTTTCAGTACCTGTAGACTCAAGGGTCTGTACCTCACCTTCACTAGCAACGTTTCTTAGAGGGGGATTCTTTTTCCGGACCATATCTACCGCAGAGAAAGAAATAAGAAAGGGAAAAAAAAAAAAAAAAAAAAAAAAAAAGAAAAAAAAAA